>JAGFNQ010008084.1:0-68203 GCA_024364735.1 Boesenbergia rotunda
TATTATCCACATGTCCACCTGAGTTTTCAGGTGGACCTCCATCCTACTCTTCCAGTAGGAGAAGTCCTCTCCACTAAAGAGCGGTGGTCTTGCGGTACTGAAGCCTTCTTGCATGGCCATTAAGTATTTACTGAAAAAGACAGAGAAAAGGAAAAGATGTCCCAAGACTTGGTCTTGGATTAGCAGTGCGGGAAAAAATAATTATCGAGTGGTGTTGCACCGGTCTCGATTAACGATAAAATTTTGAAAAAAATTAAAACAATTCGAAGAAAATCTAAAAAATTCTCAAATTGGCGGTTGCACCAAATTTGAGCTTCCCCGCTCTGATACCACCTGTTGGATCAAGAAGAACGATAGAGGGGGGGGGGTGAATATCGTTAAACGTTTCAGATTCGAAAAGAGAATAAGCAGCGGAAAATAAAGAAACACAAACGCGAACTCAAGCGATTTTACTTGGTTCGGAGTCGCGGTCGGCTCCTACTCCCAGACCCACGGTCGTTGACCGTTTACTGCGGGCAATTCTATATGTGTGCAAATGTTTACAGAGAAATTTTATAGTTGTAGTACAGTAAACTGAAAATTAAGCTCTTTTGTTACCGACGCCCGGTGTGGATTGTACTTCGAAGCAGAGGGTCGTTGTCGGCGCTTCAATCTCGAGATGGGAGGTTTCCGGAGCAGAGCGCTTGAGTCGAAGAGCGTAGTAGCGTTGGAAGAATGTGTTGAAAAGCCTTGGGGGTCGAGCTCCTTATATAGTGAGCTTGGGGGTGCCCGGGACGTTGGGGGCGCCCTCCAAGTGTCACTTGATCCGGCAACTCTCGGTCAGCCATTATCCCTCAAGGATCGGGCTGAGGTTTGACGGGGGCGTTCGGGACGCAGGGGGCGCCCGGGTTGACTCGGTCCGCTGGCTTCTCGCTGAGTTAAACTCTATCCGCTTCGTTGGCTTGAGCCCAGGGCGCCCGAGGCATCCGGGGCGCCTGGGAGCATGGGGGTGCCCCGCCCAGTGAGCTTCCGAAGCTTTTTCTTGCTCAACTCTTGTTTGGATTTTACCTAGGGTGCCCGGGACCTTCCGGGCGCCCAACCCAACAGCTGCCTCTCTCCTTTGTGGCGTTCTGAGCTGCAGACACTCGTTCCTTCGGTCCTGCATCCAGGGTTAGTACCAAACATGATAAAGCAAGTATGTTAGTGAGTCTTACAGCCATAGCTGTCTTGGTTCTGACTTTGAGTCTCCAAAATGGAGCCCTAGGTCGAACTGACGCCTACTGTTCCCTCGACGGGGAACGCGCCCTCACCTACTCCTCTCAGGAGAATTTACCTGTTGCCAACCGGCTCCTCCGGTTGGACTTTTGCCCAGCAGTCCTTCACTAGGTGCCTTGCAGTCCTTCGCCAAGTCTTCGTTACCAAGCAGTCCTTTGCCTAGTGCCTAGCAGTCCTTCGCTAGGTGCCCAGCTGTCCTTCTCCAGGTCTTCGATTCCAAGCAGTCCTTCGCCTGGTGCCTAACAGTCCTTCGCTAGGTCTTCGACTCCTAGCAGCCCTTCGCTAGGTGCCCAGCAGCCCGTTGCCAGGACTTAGGGTTTTAGTGCCTAGCAGTCCTTCGCTAGGTGCCTAGCAGTCTTTTGCTAGGACTTCAATCTGCACACTCAAGTAGCATGTTAGATAAACATAACATCTTAACTTTTGAACCCTTTTCCATTATCAAAACACAGGTTCGACTTGGGTGTTGTCTGCACCAACACCTTATCCCCGCGCCGACCTCGTCGCGGTTGATAAAACCTCTGACTAGGGTGCCCCTGACCTCCTGGGCGCCTAGCTTGAACCCTGTCAAAGTTAATCTCCTGTTTCGAACTCGCAGCAGCAAAACATCTTTGAACCCGGGCGCCCCGGACCGCCCGGGCACCCCGGACCGCCCGGGCACCCCGGACCGCCCGGGCACCCCGGACCTCCCCGGCACCCCCATCAATGTGGGCGCCTGGCTTCATGCCTTTCAACCCAACACTAGGTTCTAGGCTTTGACTGGGGGCGCCCCCATCATCCCGGGTGCCCTGCTTGGCTAGATTCCAACCACAATGTATGTTATTTGCCTGCTTTGTCTTCCGTTCTAGGTACCTGCAAGATACAAAAATACAAAGCAAATATACACACATTCTTAACCTTAAGGACTTGGTTCTGACTTCGGATTTGCATCAAACCTTAGGTCGAACCGACGCAAGTTCCCACCCCCGAGAACGCGCCTTTCACCTACTCCTTTCAGGAGACGGTTGCCACCCAGTCCTTCGGGTGGACTTTTGCCCAGCAGCCCTTTGCCAGGTGCCTAGCAGTCCTTCGCTAGGTCTTCAATACCTAGCAGCCCTTCGCTAGGTGCCTAGTCAATCCTTCGCCAGGTCTTCAACTCCTAGCAGGCCTTCGCTAGGTGCCTAGCAGTCCTTCGCCAGGTCTTCAACTCCTAGCAGCCCTTCGCTAGGTGCCTAGCAGTCCTTCGCCAGGTCTTAGGGTTTCGATGCCTAGCTACCCTTCGCTAGGTGCCTAGCAGCCCTTCGCTAGATCTTAGGGTTTCGATGCCTAGCATCCCTTCGCTAGGTGCCCAGCAGCCCTTTGCCAGGACTTAGTACCTAATTCCCCAAACCAGGACTTATTGCCTAGGTTTACTAGGACTTCGGTCCACTTTGCTACTTCTCTCTTAACTCTCCGTTGTCTGTTCAATTTATCACTGACTTAAGTCTATTGTCAAACATTAAAACACTTAGAGGAGGACATCACTGATGCAACTTGCACCAACAAATAACACTCGCCACACGTGGTACTCCAAAAAATTATAGGCAGTCAACAGGGTAACTGATAAGTACCATTTTAGTGATTATTTGAGTTGCTAAAATCCATGTTTGACCTATGTTTTTATTGCTTAATTGTGAAATTGCCCTAGGTTTTAGAACTTACTCTTATTTTGGACTCAATTGCAAATTTACACATATTTGGATTAATTGGCCACTAAATTGTGGATCTATTTTTGTATGCATGAAAGGTTCATGGACCTAGGGCATACTGGGTCAAACTTGAGTCGGAAGTGGAACCGGATCGAATTATCAAGCTTACGATTAATCCGGGTCGTCTGATTCAAAAGCGGCTAGATCTGAGCCATCCGGGACCATCTGAAGCAATCTGAGCTAGGGTTAGGGTTGATCAAGCATTCTCATCAAGATCTGAAGGTTTCATCCCAATCAGAGCTCAATCAACTGTTGGATCAAGCTCGGAGGGTTCTAGATCGTCCATTCAAAGATTAGGTTGATCTGGACCATCCGTTGCACATCTGGAGGATCCGAGCTACCAAAAGGCAGATCCTGACCCCTGATCAGCATCCTCAAAGTTTGCCTCAAATCAGAGCAAGATCAGTCATTGGATTCATCCAATACAATCTGGACCGTCCAATGCCAATTACTTAAGGAAAATTTCTGCGCAGCTCACCCTCGTCGCGTCTTCGCCGTTCTTCATCATTTTTTCGTTGTTCTTCATCGCTTTGCAAGTTTTTCATCCAAGAAGGCGTGACCACCTCAATTCCAACCGCAGTTCATCATCTGAATCTTTGGAAGACGGCATCGATCAAGAATTCTTCTCAAATTTCATCCGGACAGAGGTGTTTGAGGGTTTCGTCATCATCTGTGGTCCGAGCACTGAAATCTGGGCTACAAACCATTTCCGACGATCTGAGCTGCTTGTAGGGGTTCTCAGGTGAGCTCAGGTCGTCTCCAAATCATCATCGCAGCTCAACAAGCCGAGATTGAAGAGCTCGGATTGGAATTCTCCCAGCTGAAGCAGTTTGAGCAGAATTGATGGATTGAAGTTTTTTTCCACTGATTTGCTGAGCCTAGGGGTTCGAAGCCAGCTCTTGCTTGACAACCAAGAAGATTTTGAGCTCGGGAAGGGTTGAGGAATAGTTTCTTATTGAATTTGCTGTTTTTGAATTAGCTGTAATGTTTTTGCCGCAACTGTTCTGTTCTGAATTTCTTTTTTTTTCAGCTACTGTAATTCACGTTTTAAAGTTGTTTTGCTATAATTTAGCTTTAGGTCTGCAATTAAAGTAGTATAGAAACTTGTTTAGTGATCAATTGAGTTTAATTTTAGTTTATTTCCGTGTTTGGTGCTGCGTATCAACTTGATTGTGGCGTGCCAAATTCAGATTTCGTGCCAAGTTCATTTCTGAATTCTCCAATTTGTTCCTGCCTTCGAAATCTTTGTCTCAGCATTTTAGATTTCAGCACATCAAAAAGATCTTGTTGATTTCATTTCTGAACATAGTTTTGAGTTCCTGCAATTCATTCCCAAAATTCTGCACTGCCTTGCATTTTCTGTTTCTGAACTATTCTGCATTTCGATCCTAGACTTTTTCTTCCAGCTTTAAGTTTCACATGACTGGTAGTTTGCATTCCAATGCTGCATAGATTAGTTGCAAATCTTAAGTGTTAGATAACAGTCCTGCATTAACATCATTTTCAGCATATTGTTTTCCTTGTTTGCGTGCCAAATTGAATGAATTTCTGCACTTGGTATCAATAGATGCTTTGGCATTGTTTGGTATTAAGTTAGCCACAATCTTTAGGGTGTTTTGGAGTTTGAAATCAGTTAGTGTTATTTTTAGTTGTTTCAGAGCTTTCTCATCATGTATGCCTCGATTTTCTTCTATGTTTTGTAGCTAGCTTTTATTTGCTAGTCTTGAGTTTAATTAGGTTTGAAGTTCTTATATTAGTTCAACTAAAAATTTAGCCACTATTTATTCCTTGTTTGGCATTTAGTTGAATTTAACTTCAATTTTTCTCTTCCAAATTTAGCTAAGTTTCCCTTGGTTGATCCGGTTTCTTTTTGATTGAGTTATCACTTGCTATCATTTGTTTAGTTTTTAGTGAAGTTCCTTTATTTCTATAGCATTTTCATTTCTATTTGAAATCCAAACCACGACTTATTTGAAACCCAAAAACACAAACGACACATAAATACAAGCTCGAATCAAACAAACTCTCAACTAGTCCCTAGGAAAAATACGACCTGAGGCCCCTTTACTACGTTTTCATATTTTGATTGCAAAAAGGGTTTCCAGCATTTATTCATATCTAAATTTGAGACCCACATTCGTGACATATAATTTGGGTCCGTCAAATTTTTGGCGCCGTTGCCGGGGACTTACTAGTTGATTTGTTTGATTTTTGCTTGTGCACTTATTTCATATATGTCTTGATTTATTTCTGTGCTAATTGCTATATCTGTTGATTTGATTTTATTTGTTTTATCTCTTTATCTACTTTTACTGCGATTTGTTTTGTTTTATGACCATGTCTTCAGGTGGTGATTTAGAAGAATTCGACCCTGAAATTGAGAGGACTTTCAGAGCCAGTAGGTGTCAGGGCATTCTTTCAGAGACTACAGATATCCCTCCTATTCAGACTATTTTCACTCACTCAGGCAGTGACATGGCAGACCACCAGAGAACTATGAAGGAGCTCGCAACACCAGATGCTTCATTTCAGTACTCCAGCATTGCTTATCCAGAGTTGGCGGGAGATTTCGAGCTCAGATCTGGACTCATCAATTTGCTGCCAAAGTTTCAGGGATTATCTGGAGAGGATCCCAATAGACACCTGCACGAATTCCATGTTGTATGTGTTGGAGCAATCGGCCCTAGGATGGTCCGGAGTGACCATGAGTTTTGATGTTTGGGGAAAGGGTTTAAGTTAGGTTTACCCTGTGTATTTGATATGTGTATGTTGAGTGTATAGGATTGTACAGGTACACATATGGACTTGACTGGACGGCCTCAGTACGGTGAAGGATGGCATGGAGGCCAGCTGAAGGTTGGCGTGCGCATCTAAGGGACCATGAAGTGCAGGGACGATGAGCTGATAGGCGCGGACTTCGAGGTGTACGTGAAGGGTGGCATGGAGGCAAGCTGGAGGCTTGCGTGCGCATCCGAGGGACGAAGGCTGAAGATGAAGAGGGCGCGAAGGCAACAGTCGAGGCTGCGGAGGAGGAGTCAGTCGAGTCGTGAGGGTATGAGTGCTGTGTGAATGTACTCGGGAAGTCCTAGGGGTCGAGTGCTGAGTGGAATGTACTCGGGGATGCAAAACCCTAGGCTGGTAGGCAGGGCAGTCGACTGGCCCGAAGGCAGTCGACTACGGGAACTCACAGAAGGATTTTTCCTTCGGAGCAGTCGACTGCCCCTAGGGGCAGTCTACTGGTGAAGGCTGGAAACAGCTAAGAATTTGAACGTTGGGTGTAACGGTCGGATTTTAGTTGCACCAGTCGACTGGCATTTGGGCAGTCGACTGGTGGCGTGATTTCCAGCCCGAGTCTATTTAAAGGGGGACTCGTTCGGGCTGGGGTTTTTTGACGAAACTCGCTTGGGTAAAGCATGTTAGTAGTCTTTTGTGTCCAGATCGTGTGCTTGGTGCTGTGGCGAGGTTTCTCCACCCATAAGGAGCGACGAGGACTAGCCGGAGGTTATCCGGGGTTTGATCCGCCGAAGGATTGTTGGATTAGTCACCCTATCGGGGTGGATACCAACTAAACCTGGTTTGTTAGCATTGTTATTTTCTTTGCTTATTATTTTAGCTGCGCTAACAACTCTGTAGAGATCAAAGATCCGAATAAGTGCTATTCACCCCCCTCTAGCACGCCACATCGATCCTTCAGTTGGTATCAGAGCGAAGGACCGCTCTTGATCGGACTAACCGCCGAGGGAGCAACCGCTAGAGGAAATGGAAGGTGAAGGTCCACTTGGGGACGAGATCTACACACCACCGTCCTACAACAATGAAGATTTTGCATATTGGAAGGCGAGGATCGAGACGTGGTTCGGAATGGATTGGACATGCCGAATTGTGCTTGAAGAGCCCTTCGAAATTCCAAAGGACAAGCACGGGAAGAAGCTTCGTCCTAGATATTGGGACAAAGAGCAACAAGAACAATTCCGGGCCAATGAGAAGGTAACAAATATTTTGGTTGATATATTACCTAACGACATCTTGAGTTGTTTAGGGTCATATCAAAGTGCATGTGAATTATGGAGCAAGGTGAAAGAGTATCATGAGACTCCTACAAAAATTCATGAGCCTAAGGAGAAAAGCCCCGTGATTCACGAAGAGGAAGAAGAAAGTGAAGAATCATCAACCTCCTCTAGAGAAGAAGAGGAAGAGGTCTCCACCTCAAGGATTGAGGGGGAGGAGAGATCCACTTCCATGCCGGATCAAGAGGAGGCATCCACATCATCAAAAGTTGAAGAAGTCTCAACCTCCACCAAAGCAAGGAACAAAGATCACATTATATGCTTTGGTTGCAATGAAAAGGGGCACTACAAGGATAAGTGCCCAAAAGGTAAAAAGGAGGTACTTTCTAAACCCAGCTCCATTCATTTAAATTCTAACATGAAGTGTAGGATTGGGGAAGCCCAAGAGAAGAAGAAACGAATTAGATGCTTCACGTGTGGAGAGCTAGGGCACTACCACACCAAGTGTCCAAGGAAGAAGGAGCTAAAGAAGTTGGAGCACTTGAGGAGATGGGAGAAAGAGCAAAGGAAGAGGCAAAGCCCACATCAAGGAGGAACTCCAAAGGTAAGGAAGGTAACTTCTAACCTTAAGCCAAAATGTAATTCAATTTCAAGTTCTTCCTTGCATTCTAAAAATCATGTAAATCACTCATTCATGCATGCTAGAAATTATAAAAATTGCTTAATGGTACATAACTTTGGATTTAAGTACAATGATAGGAATAAGGACAACAAAGTAGATCACCACTATAGAAAAAGCATGCATCATGATAGGCCTAAGACCTATGTATCCAAGGCTAAAGGCATTAACCCCAAAAAAGGGAAACATATATCTAGGAAAGTGGATAGGTCTAGGAATGTCCAAAGTGGACATGTGGATTCTAGGTTTAGGAACTTAGAAAGGGAAAATCAAGCTTTAAGGGAAAAGCTTGATAGGCTAGAGAAAATCCTAGAGAGATTCACTATTGGATCTAAGGGTTTAGATATGGTGTTGGGTGGCCTAAACCGCACCAATGATAGATCGGGTCTAGGATACCGATCTAAGGTCTCCCATGCCAAGGGAAAGAAATATGCTAGGGTAGCATATGATCATGGCAAGAAGGGAGAATCCAAAAATGGCAAGGGGATGCCATTTAAAAGGAAAAAGGATGACTTAACCAAAGATAAAGTGTCTAAGGTTAAGTGTGTCAAATTTGTAGGCCAAGAATCACCGGTGGAACACCAATGTGGCCTAGTAATGGTTGAGTCACCTAGGGAGGTGGCTAGGGCTAAGAGCTCAAGGGGGAGCTCTAAGAGCCTTTGGGATATATGGTGAATGGGCCTTGGGAGGGGGTGCTCCTAGAGGTCTAGATGGACCACGGAGTGTGCCAAAAGAATTGGAGACAGACTTGAGTCTCAATTCTTGGGTTTTGGCACGATATTTTTGAGTTTCATGCATGGAAATATGGCATTGGGGTCATATTGCGTGAAAATTAGTTTTTGGTGTGTAATTGCCATGTAAATCAATGCCAGGGATGCATTGTGGGGTGGCATGGGCAAAGACATCAAGAGGAAACCAAAACTAGGACCTTAGGTCAAGGTTTGTTTGAAGTTTTTGGCTAGTTTTGGGTTTTGTATCAAACTTGGGAATGATGATAGATACATTTTGGAATGTATTTTTCCCAAGTAGATATGGGTACCACAAACCTCTCCACAAAATTTGGGAATTTTTGGAGATGTGTGAAATTTCTGGCGCATTTCTGAATTTCGTCAGAAATGTTGAAATTTCAGACTTTCAGAGTATTAGTCGACTGCCATTTTGGCAGTCGACTAGTCAAGGCCAATTTTTGTATCAACAGCTGGTTTGGGGTCCAAATGATGCATAATAAGTGTATGGGGGGTTAGTACACATTGTTTATGGTCATTGGGGATTAAAAGAACCGATAATTGGGATATTGTTGGGTTCTTTTTGATGTTAGGCAAAGGGGGAGAAGTGTTAGGTTTAAGTTGGGAAACCAAATACACCTTTGCTAGAAACCCAAGGTTTAGGGAGTTGAGATTAAGGGGGAGCATTGTTGCTCCATTATTGGCGTAAGGGGAACCTTGGACGGGTTCTTAAAAAGCCTTTGTAAGTCCAATGCAGGGGAAGCTTGGGAAAAGCTTTAAAAAGCCCGATTTGGTTGGAAAATCCTAACTCGGAGGGTTAGGTGTAGGATGCCTTGGGATAGGATCCATTTTTGCATTGCATATGCATTTATTTTAGCATGGTATTTGCTATTACTACTATCTTGCTTTCCCTAACTTAAACGAATTGTCAAACATCAAAAAGGGGGAGATTGTTGGAGCAATCGGCCCTAGGATGGTCCGGAGTGACCATGGGTTTTGATGTTTGGGCAAAGGGTTTAAGTTAGGTTTACCCTGTGTATTTGATATGTGTATGTTGAGTGTACAGGATTGTACAGGTACACATATGGACTTGACTGGACGGCCTCAGTACAATGAAGGATAGCATGGAGGCCAGCTGGAGGTTGGCGTGCGCATCTGAGGGACCATGGAGTGCAGGGACGATGAGCTGATAGGCACGGACTTCGAGGCGTACGTGAAGGGTGGCATGGAGGCAAGCTGGAGGCTTGCGTGCGCATCCGAGGGACGAAGGCTGAAGATGAAGAGGGCGCGAAGGCAACAGTCGAGGCTGCGGAGGAGGAGTCAGTCGAGTCATGAGGGTACGAGTGCTGTGTGAATGTACTCGGGAAGTCCTAGGGGTCGAGTGCTGAGTGGAATGTACTCGGGGATGCAAAACCCTAGGCTGGTAGGCAGGGCAGTCGACTGGCCCGAAGGCAGTCGACTGCGGGAACTCACAGAAGGATTTTTCCTTCGGAGCAGTCGACTGCCCCTAGGGGCAGTCGACTGGTGAAGGTTGGAAACAGTTAAGAATTCGAACGTTGGGTGTAACGGTCGGATTTTAGTGGCACCAGTCGACTGGCATTTGGGCAGTCGACTGGTGGCGTGATTTCCAGCCCGAGTCTATTTAAAGGGGGACTCGTTCGGGCTGGGGTTTTTTGATGAAACTCGCTTGGGTAAAGCGTGTTAGTAGTCTTTTGTGTCCAGATCATGTGCTTGGTGCTGTGGTGAGGTTTCTCCACCCATAAGGAGCGACGAGGACTAGCCGGAGGTTATCCGGGGTTTGATCCGCCGAAGGATTATTGGATTAGTCACCCTATCGGGGTGGATACCAACTAAACCTGGTTTGTTAGCATTGTTATTTTCTTTGCTTATTATTTCCGCTGCGCTAACAACTCTGTAGAGATCAAAGATGCGAAAAAGTGCTATTCACCCCCCTCTAGCACGCCACATCGATCCTTCAGTATGCTCTACTATGAAGCCTCAGGGCATTTCTGAAGAAGATATCAAGCTGAGAGCTTTTCCCTTCACACTGACAGGAGCAGCAAAAGACTGGTTCTACTATCTACCCACGGGGCACGTGTCTAGTTGGATCTCTATGAAGAAAGCATTTTTGGAAAAATATTTCCCAGCCTCCAGAACAGCAATAATTAGGAAAAGCATCTGTGGAATTCAGCAAGTGGTGGGTGAGACACTCTATGATTACTGGGAAAGATTCAATAAATTGTGTTCAAGTTGCCCCCAGCATCAGATCGGCGAGCAACTTTTGATTCAGTACTTTTATGAGGGATTGTTGTAGATGGACAGGAATATGATAGATGCTGCAAGTGGAGGAGCCCTAGTGAACAAAACGCCAATTCAAGCTAGGGAGCTCATTTCAAACATGGCTAAAAACTCACAACAATTTGGGAGCAGAGCACTGACCACTAGAGGAGTTAATGAAGTCCAGATGATTTCAAATGAACAGAAAGAAATGAAGGAAGCAATGGTGGAGTTCACAGCAGTGATGAAGCAATTGTCTGTTAATAATGCAAGTCAAAATTCCAATCTTTCAGCAACTCCACAAATTAACCAAGTGATGAGGGTCTGCAGCATTTGCTCTAGTCAAGAGCACACTTCAGATTCATGTCCCACCCTCCAACAAGATGAGACGGTAGCGGCATTGGTTAGGGGACAATTTCCATCTCGGAATAACCCCTACTCTTCTACTTATAACCCCGACTGGAGGGATCATCCAAATCTCAAATATGGGAACTCTTTCTGCCAACAGAACCCTCAGCAACCACAATTCCACACTCCATCACAGCAACCCCAACAAACACCGCAAAATCAGCAAGTTTTTCAGCCTTCAAATCTGAATTTTCAACCTAGTTTCCAGCCAGCTCAGCAGCAATATCAGCCACAAATTCAGCAATTCCAGCCTCAACAATAGCAATATCATCAAGGGCAGCAAAGTTTTCAATCATTTCCAGCTTTCCAAACTCAAAACCAACAAAATTTCTAGCCTTCACAGCCCTATAATCAGTTTTCACAGCCCTACAATCAAGGGTTTCAAAATCAGAATTTTCAGTCCTCATCACCGAATTTTCCACTTCAACCTCAGAACTTTCAAGGTTACAACTCCCAGCAAGGTTTCCAAGCATGTCAGCCCTTTAATCAGCCCTATCAACAGCCCACTCAGTCCTCCTATCAACCCCAACAACCATGTTTTCAAGGATCTCCGCAAGCTCAACCAATTCAGCCGACTACTTGCTCATTTCAAGGTCAGTCAAGGAGCTATGCTAACCAAGGAGGCTATGGGAGCTCAAGTGGAGGAAATGCGCAGCAACAAGAAATGATGGAGATTTTACAGCAATTACAACAGCAAAATCAAAACCTTGAGAGACAAATGGGTCAATTGGCTAGTGGGATTAATCAAAGTCAAGCTCAAGGATCAAGTCAACTCCCTTCCCAAACTGTTCCTAATCCTAAAGGAAATGTGAGTGCTGTCACTTTGAGAAGTGGGAAGGTCACTTCATCTCCAAAAAGTCCAAGAGCAGATTTGTCAGAAAACCGGAGAGCAACTTCAATTCCAGCCCAAAACAGCCACGAAATGACTTCAAATTCGGCTGATTCCACCCCTAGGCCGTTCCCAACCCCTTCCTCAAGTAACCCTCCAAATTTGTTGGAAAACGGAGAAGAAATCAGTGCCGAGGCCGATTTTACAGCCACCACATCGCATGGGACAGCAGCCCAGAATTCAGCTTCTCCACTTCCGGCCAAGGAAGATGATGTTAGGGTTCCCTTACCCTTTCCACAGCGGAAGACACTAGCCAAAAAGCAAGTGGAGGAGGAGAAGGCTAAGGAATACAATGAACTAGTGGAACTTTTCAGTAAGGTAGAGATAAATGTACCTTTGTTGACCATGATCAAGAAAATTCCAAAGTATGCTTAGTTTTTGAATGATCTTTGTGTTCACAAAAAGAAACTTAAGGAAAATGAGTTGGTCAACTTTGGGAAGAATATTTCAGCACTTATCCACACCATTCCTCAGAAGTGTGATGACTCAGGGGTATTTACTATTTCTTGTGAGATAGGGAGCACCATATTCCATGATGCTATGCTTGATTTAGGAGCTTCCATAAATGTGATGCCCAGGTCAGTATTTCAGATGCTCGGCATAGGCCCTTTACAGCCCACTGGTGTGGTGATACAGCTAGCAGACAGGAGTCAGACCCACCCAGCAGGTATGATTGAAGATGTTTTGGTGAAGGTAAAGGAGCTAATATTCCCTGCGGATTTTATATTTTGGATATGGAGGGAGATTATTTGGCACACCGTTCTCCGCTTATTTTAGGAAGACCATTTCTGAAGACTGCCAGAACTAAAATTGATGTATATGCTGGTACACTTTCCATGGAGATCGGAGACACGGTGGTTCAGTTTAGCCTTTTTGATGCTATGAAGCATCCGAGAGAGGATCACTCCATCATGAGCATGGACATTCTTGAGGAGCTGGCGCAGACAGAGTTAGAGGTTGAGGGGTTTTTATCTGATTTTTCTGGAGGAGCTATTGATTCAGAGGAGGCTGAGAGAGTACTTACTGCTGAGACTGAGGATTTTTCAGAAGATATTTCAGATGCACTTCCAGCTGGAGAGATTTTTCTAGGTGTAGGGGATTGCACAGAGTCCCAAGGATCACCTATTTCTGTTGAGATTCAAAGTGTAGGGGATTGCACAGAGCCCCGAGGATCACCTATTTCTACTGAAGAAGACCAGAGTGAACTAAAGCCATTACCAGGTCATTTGAAGTATGCGTCACGAGGAAAGATCACTTCCCCTTACCCTTCATTGATCAGATGCTTGAGAGATTGGCAGGGAAGTCGCACTATTGTTTCTTGGATGGATTTTCAAGCTATTTTCAGATTTGTATAGATCCAGAGGACCAGGAGAAGACCACCTTCACTTGCCCCTTTGGCACTTTTGCCTACAGACGTATGCCCTTCGGACTCTGCAACGCACCCGGTACATTTCAGAGATGCATGGTGAGTATATTCGGTGAGTTACTAGAGGACTGTATGGAGGTATTCATGGATGATTTTTCAGTTTATGACACGTCTTTTGATTCATGCTTAAATAATTTGTCTAGGGTTTTACATCGCTGTATTGAAACTAATCTTGTTCTTAATTTTGAGAAATGTCACTTCATGGTAGAGCATGGGATTGTACTTGGACCCATAGTCTCTCGGAAAGGTATTGAATTAGATCCTGCTAAAATCAGAGTTATTTCTTCTTTATCTTACCCTGTATGCGTACGGGATGTTCGTGCTTTTCTTGGACATGCAGGATTTTACCGTAGATTTATTAGAGATTTCAGCTTGATTGCTCGACCCTTGACACGACTTTTGCAGAAAGATGTTGAGTTTCTCTTTGATGAAAAATGCAAAGAAGCTTTTCATAGACTTAGGGAGGCTCTTACCTCAGCTCCTATTATTACATCACCTGACTGGACTCTACCATTTTAATTAATGTGTGATGCTTCTAATTTTGCAGTGGGAGCTGTTCTAGCACAGAGGGTAGATGGAGCACCACATGTCATTTGCTACGCCTCCAAAACCCTGGATGTCGCCCAAGCCAACTACACCACGACTGAAAAGGAGCTTCTTGCCATTGTTTTTGCTTTAGATAGATTCAGATCTTATTTATTATGCTCACATGTGATTATTTTTTCTGATCATGCAACTCTCAAATATTTGTTGAAAAAGCTTGATGCAAAACCTAGATTGATCAAATGGATGCTCCTACTTCAAGAATTCGACCTGGAAATCAAGGATAGAAGTGGAAAAGAGAACTTAGTTGCAGATCATTTGAGCAGACTTGAAGGAGATGGATCTCCTACCACCATTGATGATGATTTCAGAGATGAGCACTTGATTTCAGTGCATGGTGAGACACCGTGGTATGCAGACCTAGTTAACTTTCTTGTTGCACATGTATTTCCCAATTAGGAGATGCATACCCGATCATGAGTTTTCTTCTGTCCTGACATTTTGTCATTCATCAGCTTGTGGGGGGCATTTTGGACTCCAAAGGACTGCTAGGAAAGTACTAGAGTGTAGATTATACTGGCCCACCCTTTTTCATGATTCACATGTTTTTTATAAAAATTGTGATAGATGTTAGCGAACTGGGAACATAGGAGCTAGACATGAGATGCCCCAAACCACTATGCTTTACTGTGAGATTTTTGATGTTTGGGGGATAGATTTTATGGGACCTTTTCCTCCATCTTATGGTTATCTGTATATTTTACTTGCTGTGGATTATGTTTCGAAATGGGTGGAGGTCATTCCCTCCAGGACTGATGATTCTTCTGTTGTTTGTAGTTTTGTTAGGTCACACATTTTCTGCAGGTTTGGAATTCTAAGAGCAATAATCAGTGACCAAGGATCTCATTTTTGCAACAAACACATGAAGGCGATGCTTAGCAGATATGGGGTGGCACATAATGTTTCTACATCCTATCATCCCCAAACAAATGGACAGGCTGAGATTTCAAACAGAGAGATCAAATCCATCTTAGAAAAGACAGTTGGGCCCACTAGAAAAGACTGGAGCAAATGGCTAGATGACGCACTCTGGGCCTACATAACAGCATACAAGACACCGATTGACATGTCACCCTACCGCTTGGTTTATGGTAAGGCTTGTCACCTCCCCGTGGAAATAGAGCACAAGGCATATTGGGCGGTGAAAGCTTGTAATTTCAATGCTACCAAGGTGGGGGAAGAGAGAAAATTGCAACTCCAAGAACTTGAAGAAATTCGGCTAGAAGCATTTGAAAATTCAAGGATCTACAAGGAAAAGACAAAGAACTTCCATGACAAGCACATTGTGAAGAAATATTTCAAAGTTGGTGACAAGGTGTTATTGTACAAATCAAGGCTCAAATTGATAAAAGGTAAATTAAGGTCAAGGTGGGATGGTCCATTTATTGTAACCAATATTTTTTCCTATGGTGTTGTGGAAATTCAAGATACATCTAATGGTTTTATTTGGAAAGTTAATGGCCACCGGCTCAAAAGGTATTTTGAAGAGCTAAAGGAGCTAGAGAGGGATGGGTTGGACATGAACGAAGCTATCTACCCAACTTAAGGGGAGTTCACTTTCTCTACCATTTATTGTACATATCATTCGCATGTTTCTAGGAATAAATGCTTCTCTTTTTAAAGTAAGTAGTGGATAATAAATTCTTAGGAAACATGATATGAATAAAAATCATTGTAAATACCATGTCTTTTGTTTTAGCACTTTTTCTTGCATGATTAGGAATAAATGTATCCCTCTAGGTTAACTTATTGTCATTTTAGAGTCTTTTGAAAATAAATTAAATTTGGTTGTCAAAACTTAGGGTTTAAGCTCATGGATGAATTCTTGGTTGCTTGAGTACTACTTTGTTTTAGAGTCTTGATTGAGGACTTGAGATGAATTATTTTTGCCTAGTGAGAATTAGCCTTATATTTGTGAAACACATATGTTATTGTACTCTAGAACTTGCTTAGGTTCTTTCAAACCATATTTCGATGATTGGATCACATCTATAGAGACTAATCACTTTGTTTACCTTTGCCCATCAATTTTGACAAAAATCATGTCTATTCTATTTTTCTTTCCTTATTCCTAATCTTAACCCCCAATTTTTCTATGGATTTGTTGCTTGGGATGTTTTCTTAGTGCTACTTTGCCCGAGACGGACAAGAATTTAAGTGTGGGGGAGTGATTAGTGTTTTGGAAAACATTTTGTATCAAGGAAGTATTTGGATCCAAAAGAAAAAAAAATTCTGCAATTTCAAGGATCAAAGTGAGTTAAGTTTGTATCAAGATCAAGTGGGAAGAAGTGAGCAAGGATGAAAACAATTGAAGACTCTTGATCATCATTTGAAGATCCAAGGAAGTTGCACCTCAAGTTGAATTCGGGTGAGGCAAATGAAATGAAAAGAAAAAAAAAATAATCTGTGCCAAAATTTTTTGTACCAACTTGAGATGAATCCGGGTTTTCCAAGGCTGCAAATTAGCAATTGCAGAGCACCTCCACTGCTGAAATGGTATGAACTGAATGGGAGTAAGCTGAGAGTTCTGAATTTATTGAAGGAATGTTTGTGAAGCTGATTTGGAGGAAGCGGATTTGAATGTGAAGATGAACAAATCTGAATGGAAGCTGAGCACATTGTTGCAGCTGCAAAAAGAAAAGATAAAAGCTGTGCCGAGTGCTGGAATCTGAAGATGTATCAACTTGGAAACGGATTCATTGAAGCTGAATTGAATTTGAGCAGAAGCAGAAAAATTGCAGCAGGTTCGGTAATGCAGGAATGATCATAGAAGCTGCCGAGTGCTGAATCTTGGAGCTGATGAATGATACAAGCAAAAATTTGTGCTGGAATGGAATGGTTGCAGCAGAAACAATATGAAATGCAGCTGTACAATCTGAAGACAAGCTGAATTGAAGCTGAGATATTTTACTTTGAGCTGCTGAAATGATACAAACTGCTGTGCCAAGTTTAAATACACTCACAGAAAAATTCAGCACTACATTATAGTGGATAGAACTAAAAATTATAGTGCTGGAATTTCACTTTCCATTCGATGCAAGCTCTTATTGATGTTAATTTGTTTGCAAGATCAGAGAATTCAAGGAATCTGCAGTGGATGCAAAAACTTTGAGCAAAAAAGGTTGTGCCGAAATGGAAAAGAAGTGCAAGTTGAGTATAAAGAGATGGAATCCAATAGTAAATAATTCAAAGAAGAACAAATTATTTCAGTAGCAATAGGTTAAAATGGATATCTCCTGCCACTTATCCAATCTGAGAAGAAGCTGAGAAGCAGGAGGAAATTCTGAGCTGCTGAGAGGAGATAAAAAGCTTGAAAGAAATCAGGAAGTGGTAAAGGTTATTGCCAAAGTTGAGTTTTATGAACTTAAGAGAATTGAAGGGAATCATTATGCCAAGTTTCGGGCAGAGGTTCTATTTAAATGCAACAAATTTAAGAGCTGTGCCATTACAAATCAAGATAAACTGTAGTTGTAGCAAATTTAGGAGCTGAAACAAACTGCATTGCAAGCTATTAAACAAATCTGAAAAAAAAATTGAAATCTGCCGACAGTGATTTGGAGTTGCTGAATGACAAAAATTAAATACAAGCAGAAGGTGAAGCAAGCTGCAAAGTGCTGTGAAAATTTTGTGATGAGCTGTTGTGGAATCGGCAAGAAAAGATTTACAAATGAAGAAAAGTTGTGTGTTAAAATAGTTTGTGCAGATCAGAAATGGGAATGAGCTGAACTGATCTGAATTGAAACCAATGCAAGGAATGTTGAAAAGGACTCAGAACAAACCCACTCAAAGCCCAAGAGGTTTTGGAGAGCAGCAAGTTGATACTTAAGCTGAAAATTCAGTTATGAAAGAAGAAAAATCAGTAGAAATGTGATGAAGACAGTTTTGTACCAACTTGCACCCGAAATTGAGTTTTTGAGGCTATGAATCAAGGCAGTAGCTAAGAAGAAAAAAATAAGGAAGAAACAAAAGGGGCACACAAAGGAGTTTCGGCCTCATGAATCTAGTGGAATGCTTCTCATCCGAATCACATCTTTGTTCCACTACCTTTTTGACTCCACTAGAGGAAAAGAAAGCAGAAAATGAATTCAGTAGCTGACCAAGAGAAAGAGAAAAGAAAAGGAAGAAATTGACACGCAAATGGCAAAATTGGCACAAAAGGACTAGTGAAGACTTTTTATCAAATTCTTAAAGGGCAATGCCATAGTTTTACTCCATCACACTTTTGATATCACTAGAGGACTGACAAGAGGGGCAAAGCACCTGGGAAACATTTTGAGCACTCAAGTCTTCCACTTTATCAGTTTTTCCATTTCCTTGATTTTTACTCCATTTCTTATCATTTCTATGTCTTTGATTTGTTTTTGTAGATGTTGATCCTAATCATGAATAATAGTGGAGATTAGACAATAAGCAAGCCTATGGTAGTGCAAAAAGCATATGTGTTTGAGTGAGCTCCTCTTCTATCATCAACTTAGAACTTAAGGAGAGAGCCACCAAAGTTTCCTTGAAATGCTAGTGATTTGAATTCATCTCAATGACTCATGATGGATGAAAATGCTAAGTTGTTGATTTAAGGACAAGATACTAATCCATAGAGCTTAGATTTTTGAGAATTGACAACTTTAGGTAATTTCTTTTCATTTACTTCTAATTATACTTAAGTAAATCTAAGGGATACATACTTAGTGTTTTCGCGAGACGCTCAAGCTCAAGTGTGGGGGAGTTGATAAGTACCATTTTAGTGATTATTTGAGTTGCTAAAATCCATGTTTGACCTATGTTTTTATTGCTTAATTGTGAAATTGCCCTAGGTTTTACAACTTACTCTTATTTTGGACTTAATTACAAATTTACACATATTTGGATTAATTGGCCACTAAATTGTGGATCTATTTTTGTAGGCATGAAAGGTTCATGGACCTAGGGCATACTGGGTCAAACTTGAGTCGGAAGTGGAACCGGATCGAATTATCAAGCTTACGATTAATCCGGGCCGTCCGATTCAAAAGCGGCTAGATTTGAGCCATCCGGGACCATCTGAAGCAATCCGAGCTAGGGTTAGGGTTGATCAAGCATTCTGATCAAGATCTGAAGGTTTCATCCCAATCAGAGCTCAATCAACCGTTGGATCAAGCTCGGAGGGTTCTAGATCGTTCATTCAAAGATTAGGTTGATCTGGACCATCCGTTGCACATCTGGAGGATCCGAGCTACCACAAGGCAG
Source organism: Boesenbergia rotunda (assembly GCA_024364735.1). Classification (NCBI taxonomy): domain Eukaryota; kingdom Viridiplantae; phylum Streptophyta; class Magnoliopsida; order Zingiberales; family Zingiberaceae; genus Boesenbergia; species Boesenbergia rotunda. The sequence goes on from JAGFNQ010008084.1 coordinate 19,216, forward strand.
ATCCTGACCCCTGATCAACATCCTCAAAGTTTGGCTCAAATCAGAGCAAGATCAGCCATTGGATTCATCCAATTCAATCTGGACCGTCCAATGCCAATTACTTAAGGAAAATTTCTGCGCAGCTCACCCTCGTTGCGTCTTCGCCGTTCTTCATCGTTTTTTCATTGTTCTTCATCGCTTTGCAAGTTTTTCATCCAAGAAGGCGTGACCACCTCAATTCCAACCGCAGTTCATCATCTGAATCTTTGGAAGACGGCATCGATCAAGAATTCTTCTCAAATTTCATCCGGACAGAGGTGTTTGAGGGTTTCGGCATCATCTGTGGTCCGAGCACTGAAATCTGGACTACAAACCATTTCCGACGATCTGAGCTGCTTGTAGGGGTTCTCAGGTGAGCTCAGGTCGTCTCCAAATCATCATCGCAGCTCAACAAGCCGAGATTGAAGAGCTCGGATCGGAATTCTCCCAGCTGAAGCAGTTTGAGCAGAATTGATGGATTGAAGTTGTTTTCCACTAATTTGCTGAGCCTAGGGGTTTGAAGCCAGCTCTTGCTTGACAACCAAGAAGATTTTGAGCTCGGGAAGCGTTGAGGAGTAGTTTCTTATTGAATTTGCTGTTTTTGAATTAGCTGTAATGTTTTTGCCGCAACTGTTCTGTTCTGAATTTCTTTTTTTTTTCAGCTACTGCAATTCACGTTTTTAAGTTGTTTTGCTGTAATTTAGCTTTAGGTCTGCAAGTAAAGTAGTATAGAAACTTGTTTAGTGATCAATTGAGTTTAATTTTAGTTTATTTTCGTGTTTGGTGCTGCGTATCAACTTGATTGTGGCGTGCCAAATTCAGATTTCGTGCCAAGTTCATTTCTGAATTCTCCAATTTGTTCCTGCCTTCTAAATCTTTGTCTCAGCATTTTAGATTTCAGCACATCAAAAAGATCTTGTTGATTTCATTTCTGAACATAGTTTTGAGTTCCTGCAATTCATTCCCGAAATTCTGCACTGCCTTGCATTTTCTGTTTCTGAACTATTCTGCATTTCGATCCTAGACTTCTTCTTCCAGCTTTAAGTTTCACTTGACTGGTAGTTTGCATTCCAATGCTGCATAGATTAGTTGCAAATCTTAAGTGTTAGATAACAGTCCTGCATTAACATCATTTTCAGCATATTGTTTTCCTTGTTTACGTGCCAAATTGAATGAATTTCTGCACTTGGTATCAATAGAAGCTTTGGCATTGTTTGGTATCAAGTTAGCCACAATCTTTAGGGTGTTTTGGAGTTTGAAATCAGTTAGTGTTATTTTTAGTTGTTTCGGAGCTTTCTCATCATGTATGCCTCGATTTTCTTCTATGTTTTGTAGCTAGCTTTTATTTGCTAGTCTTGAGTTTAATTAGGTTTGAAGTTCTTATATTAGTTCAACTGAAAATTTAGCCACTGTTTATTCCTTGTTTGGCATTTAGTTGCATTTAACTTCAATTTTGCTCTTCCAAATTTAGCTAAGTTTCCCTTGGTTGATCCGGTTTCTTTTTGATTGAGTTATCACTTGCTATCAATTGTTTAGTTTATTAGTGAAGTTCCTTTATTTCTATAGTATTTTCATTTCTATTCGAAATCCAAACCACGACTTATTTGAAACCCAAAAACACAAACGACACATAAATACAAGCTCGAATCAAACAAACTCTCAACTAGTCCCTAGGAAAAATACGACCTGAGGCCCCTTTACTACGTTTTCATATTTTGATTGCAAAAAGGGTTTCCAGCATTTATTCATATCTAAATTTGAGACCCACATTCGTGACATATAATTTGGGTCCGTCAGTAACTCCTATCATATACCCCATACTAATAGTACACTATAGAGTATGAAAAATTAAAGCTGGGATTGTCTGAACATAAATAAATCATCACCAAGTTCAAGAGTACAAGTATCAAGCTCAGTTAAAATACGAGTAGAATCAATGTAAAATAACCTACTACATAACAAATATCTATTCACCAAGGCAAATAACTACATATGTCAAGGAAGAAATACCCACCTTCAATGTAGCTCGTTCTAAACGTCTTCAAATTCGGAGCTCTATCCCGAACTCATCAAATACTTCATAGGCACGAAGAATCTAAGAGTCTATTAATCAATAAGCAAACCCTATTGATTAATTAATCAATTTATTCACCCCTTCATTAATTAATCAACTCATTTATTAATTAATCATTCCATTAATTCAATAATTTCATTCGCATCTGTTAGCGGGCAACTAATCAATCTCACTTAACAATCTGTTTCTAATTTATATGATCTAATCCATGATTTACCAAATCCAAGTATCAAAATTGGTTAAACTACTCCAAATATCCAATTACATCTCATGCAAATCTACAACGAACCAATTATCCCAAATCACTAATTAAGCAATGATTTAACCTGTGTATTAACTCATCTTAGCCTCATAAATCAATAAATTCAAATCAACCTCAACAACTTGTAGATCATCACCACAGCTAACCAAAATGACTTATCTCCTCCCAAGATGCTAACCAAGTTGTAGGATCGTAGAGAGCAATGGAAGGGTGAATATCGCTTTCTATAAATTTTTGATTTCGAAATAAACCATATTATGCAACGAAATAAGACACGAACATAAGAGAACAAACGCTAACATAGTTTGTTTTTACATGGTTGGAAGTCTGTGATGGCTCATACTCTAAGGTACACGGTTCTTGACCGTTAACTTTGGACAATCACTATTAATATGAAAATATGATACAAGAATGCAAAGTTAAGTACAAGAATAACAAGAATATCGACAACATTAACAGAATGAAAAAAGAGCACGTTGTTGTTAGAGCGGCGTTTCGATGTCGTTGAGTTAGTTTTGGCAGAGCACACAAGAGCAAGGATTGTAGGTGAGTTGATCTTGAGTGCACAGCTTGAAGACCCGGTATAAAGGGTCATACGAGCACCTGTATAGTTCTCCTGGGTGCCCCCAATCCGCTGAAATGGCCGTCGATCATCGAACATGATCCTCAAGTTTTATCCACTCTCAGGCGCTTGTATCAACTTGTCGTCAGTGTTGGTGTCATGGATCGTCCACTTAGCACATGTCAACTCAGTCAAACCTTGGCAGAGTCGAGGCATCCCAGGCAACTGTATTGACCCCGACGCCGAGGACTCAAGGAGCCTGAGTATTCTCAAGCGCCCGAGACTTTGAGGGCCTGGGTGTTTGCAAGTGCCTGGTTCCTAGGCGTTGTATTCCTTTCGGTCCCTTGGAGTTTTTCTTCCAGCCTCCAGCTTAACTTTTCTACACTTACAAAGTTAGAACATGAAAATAAAAGATATATGAATGCATGCTCTTGCCAGCTCGGGCTATCCGGTCCTGACTTTTATGTTTCAACCGAAATCTTAGGTCGAACCAACACCTACTGTTCCCTCTTCCGGGGAACACGTCCTCACCTACTCCTCTTAGGAGAGATTACCTATTGCCAACCCCCAATTGGACTTTTTCTTAGCCTCTAATAACCCCAGAACTCGCGACGTCCGATCCTCGACTCGTCTAGACTCTTGTCCGTCATCCTCACTCAACCAAGTCTTTTCCCCAATCATCCAGATTAGGTCTTCGGTGTCCAACCCCTGGTCAGGTCTTCATGCCCAGCTTCACTCATCAGGTCTACGTGCCCAACCCTCGGTCAAGTCTTCGTGCCTAGCTACATTTACCAGGTCTACGTGCTCAACCCTCGATCAAGTCTTCGTGCCTAGCTTCACTTACCAGGTCTATGTGCCTAACCCTCGGTCAAGTCTTCGTGCTTAACCCTCGGCCAGGACTTAGTGCCCAATCCTATAAATCAGGACATAGTGGCAAGCTAAGCCAGAACATTCCTGCACACTCAAGATAATACGTTAGATCACAAACAAAACTTAACTTTGAACCCTTTGCCAAAATAAGGTTCAATCAGGTGCTTCTGGCACCAACACAAGATTCATTCTCAACATTCTCGGCTAACATTTCATGAACTTGTATATACTAAATTTAGGGAGAAGGAATTGTTACCCTAGGGCTTCTTCTCCAATGGTTGCTCTCGGTGAGTTGGGGGGGGGGGGGGGTCTGCAGTGGCACTGGTGGCTGGCAATGGCCTGGTCAAGCAACCATATGCAACCAAAAGTGGTGGTGACAACCGAGAGTATAGGAGAAGGGGTCATCAGAATCGAAGTTGTCTTGGATGGTTGCTCGGCTATACAAGAGTCAGATGGCACCGATCAGCTTGAGATGAAGGAGATGTGAAGAGGATGGCAATTGATCGAGGTAGAGAATCAACGATGAGCGGTGATCGACGACGATCAGTGAAGATGAAGAGAGGAGGGATTGTGGGGGAAGGAACACAACGTCGGCGACCCACATAAGGGAGGCGACAAAGGTGAGATTGGGAGCAACGATTGGCAACGTGGAGGGGCCAACGTTGGGCCTTGATCGAGGGAGGAGTGTGGAATCAGGTGAAGAGGATCAGGAAGAAGGGAAAGGGGGCCAGAGAAATAAAGGTGATCGGCGATTTAGGTTTAGGATTAAATATAAATCAAGTTTATTTAAATAAACTTCTCCTCAATTAATTAGGGAATCTGAAACCAACCTTCCCACTTTCCCATTTATCTCCATAAATTCAAAAATAACTCCAGAAAATTTTAAAAAATTTCTAGATTTTTCTTAAAAATTCTACAAGGTTATTTCTTAATTTCATCCTTGAAATTTTATTATCGTATCTCATATTCTCCCCCACTAATAAAAATAAGGTCCCTAAATTTCCTACTTATGTGCGATAGGTAAACAATACTATATGTTCAATCAGTTCAAATACTGACGAAGATTATACTCTCTAATTCAACAAATGAGGGTATCAAGCTTGGATCTTTTCCTCCAACTCCAAGATTGTTTCTTCATCAGTATGATGGTTCCAACCGACCGTAATGAGTCAAATGATTTTGTTGCTCAACTAACCTTCTTTATGATCCAAAATTTGCACAGAAACCTCCTCATAGGTTGCATCTAATTAAAGTGTGATTGACACATCTCTCAGACTGTGAGTAGAATGCGATATATACTTCCGCAATATAGATACATAAAACACATCGTGTATACTAGTAAAAGTCGATGTAATGAACCGATAGGCTACCTTGCCAATCTACTCCCATATCTGAAGGGGTCCGATGTAAAGAGGGCTAACTTGTCTTTTTGTCCTAATTTTTAACCTCTTTAATGTGTGAAACACGCAAAAATACATGGTCGTCCACTTCCGAAACCTATCACGTACATTTTCAACAGATCCAACAGTATCTATATAGTGCGATCTAACTTTCTATCTATCTACATGTGAAAAGTGGTATTGAAACGAAGTTTCGTACCCATGGTGACTCGGTTAGAATCATGAGGTGAATCGCATGTCTTTATCCAATATGATACTTAGAGGTATATCATATAGTTTAGTAATGTCTCTACAGTATATATCAACTAGGCGATCCAACGAGTTTATCCAACTAATCGATAAAGATGGGCAGATTTGGTTAATCAATCGATGATCTATTGGGGTTGTAAGGTTGCAAACACAGTCTTATATTGAAAATACATAAGAAAAATCATAAGCTTATAAGAGAAAGATATTTCAATTGATACGAGGCATTTTGGGGTAGACCCCAAGAGCAAAACCATGAGGGTTTAGGCCCAAAGTGGACAATACCATATCATTGTAGAGATACTAAATCCCTTCAGTCCTAACAATTGGTATCAGAGGCCGGACTGCTAGAAGGTCTAACCAGTGATTGTGCACAAGAGTTATGGTCTAATTAAACTATATGGGTTAAGCCTTGAACAAAGGAAGTATGGGCTCTCATGTCTTGATCAAGAGAATCAAACACCAAGCAGAGAAGTCCTAGATACGTCTAGGTAATGAAGTCCTAGTAGGTTGGGTAGATTAAGGGGCAGAAAGTCCTAGTGGTTCAAGGATCGAATATCAAATAGAAAGGTTTTCCGCTTGTGGGTGATGGTTGCGGATTTCCTAGGCGAATACCGAGTCGCGCATGGGAATCCTCTCCATGTCCATGGATTAAAATTTTTAATCCGAATGGAGACCTATTTCCTAAACGACCGTCTCATCGTTGTGCTAAATGATTCGAACGATCACTTGAACAACCAAGTTGTTCTAGCGATCAATCTCGTCCAATCGATTAGCCACGGAATAGACGACAAGCGGATCACTGATTTTTGTATTTATCATCGGGATCCATAACAATTAATTATCTTAATTAATTAACAAATAATTAACATGCAATGATAATTAATTAACCACATGAAATAATAAGATCAAAGAGTCATGGGAGAAGTTATACCTTCCCGTTTACCTCGCGATCTTCTATTGTATGCCTCTCTCCTCTTGGGCATCGTGTGAGTGACGATCTACCAAGAATCAAAGTCTCTAAAGCCACCAACCTTCTTCCTTCACCTTGCGTCAATCAAAACCCTAACCCTAGGGTTGCCGCCGGCCACTCCAAGAAAGAAGGTGAAGGAGAAGAAGAGACGAGCTCTTCTCCCTCACAACAACCCTAACCTGCCTCCTCTAGCTCTTCCTATCACATGACACCAAGCACACAAGGAAGACAACCTCTCCTCTCTTCTTCCTTGCCCGCGACGCCGAGCACCACCAAGGAATTGCTCCCGTCGCCTGCCGACTTCTCCCTTTCTTCTCCCTTGTTTCCGTGCGCCACAAAGGAGGAGTGTGCTCCTCCTTGTCTAGTGATCACCGACAACAACCGAAGAAGGAAGAGGACATGAGGAGGAGAAGAAAAAACAAGTTTTATGTCACCCTATCACCGATATGACTTAGGAGAGAGAAGAGAGAGAGAGGAAGAGGAGAGGAGAGACTTAAGGTTGGATGAAATTGGATGCCTTGGTTTCATGACTCCATGAGGTATTTATAGGGCTACAATAGGGACCATGAGGAGTTGGGTATTGGTCACCTAATGGATCAAGACCCGATCTATTAATGAAGATCCATTCCACTAAAGGATTCTCATTGAAGTACCTCACCAACCCCCATTTTTAATATGGGTTCCACCTATTATGAGTACAAGTATCTCCCCGTGTTTAAGATATCGAATGCCCGTTGATTAATTTAACTTACTGATAATTTTAATTAATCAACATCTAACTCCTTAATTAGTACCACTCATCCTTATCATCATGTCGGACCAAGTCCACCCGCAGTATTTGACATGATGAACTTTATGAGCTCAACAAGGGGGATCATTAACCCGACTCACCAGGCCACGGTTTTCGTCTATAATCAACGACACACCATGTAAATAATATTATTTTTCAACTTACCGGGTCTATCGATTTAACAGAATAAATCTCTCTCATTGGTAAATCAAAGAAATAAATATTAAGTGCATGTGTCCGTTATTATATCGGGATTAAGAGCACGTACTCCATAATAAACTAAGGCCTGATTCAATTATAAAGTCAGTATAAATTGAATCACCTCTATATCAGTCCTGCTCAATGCACACAAAGTGCACTAGTGTAATTTTATGGTCAAGATAAACCAATACTAAATTACACTACAACTATCCCAATGGTTTGTCCAAATCCATCTCGATTGTGAGCCTCTACTTACATTTTACAAGGGACTGATAACATGATCTTCTGTGTGACACCACACACCCTGTTATCTACAATGTTAAATATCAAACAATATGCACATACTAATATAAATATGTAAACAGTGATCTTGTGATTCTCTTTCAAAATGTAGTTGGCCACACAGAAAGCAAGACTTTTAGTATACATCCTAATAGAGGGGACATGTGGTCCTTTATTTAGGTGGGGAGATTGTTTGGATTGTAAGGTTGTAAATATAGTCCCACATTGAAAACACATAGGAAAGATCATGAGCTCATAAGAGAAAAGATATCTTTATTAGTATGAAGCCTTTTGGGATAGAGCTCAAGAGCAAATCCATAAGGACATACGCCCAAAATGGGAGAAGGGAAAGGGGGATCAGAGAAATAGAGGTGATGGGCGGTTTAGGTTTAGGTTAAGTATAAAACAAGTTTATTTAAGTAAATCAACCTCCATTTATCCGTTTATCCTCGTAAATTAAAAAACGACCTGAGAAAATTTTAGAAAAAATTCTAGTATTTTCTTAAAAATTCTACAAGTTTATTTCTTAATTTCACCCTTGAAATTTAGTTGTCGTATCTCACAAGACCGATGCTTAGTCTTCCCTTTGAGGGAACACATCCTCACTTCTCTTAGGAGAAATTACTTGACTTGCCAAATATCCAGTTCACTAAACTTGTTTGGACTTCCTGCTTGGCATCCTATCCTCTGACCTCCATGTCTTCCTCTAGATGTCTGATCCTCTTGACTCATCAAGCTGCGTGATGTCCAGTCCTCTGGGCCTGTCTAGACATCCCACCTGTGTATTTGATCTACCAAGTCTTCCTCTCTAGTCCACAAACTAGGACTTCCACTTACCTAGTCGCAACTAGAGCTTTCACTTTGCCTAGTATCCACTAGGACTTTTGTCTTGTCTAATATCCAGTCAACTTGACCTACTATTACTTTCTAGTTGAGCTACTTGCACACTTAGTCAACGTTATTAGATCATAACACAACTTAATTTTGAGTTTTTGCTAATATCAAAACTCATGTTTGACTATCTGGAGCTCCCGACACCAACAATCTCCTCTATTTATATTATGGTAACATGGTTCACAGTTAAGGAGAGATATACAGAACATGTTTAAAAATAGTCATAAGAAACATGTTTAAAAATAAGTCATTTAAAAATACTTTCTCCTCCTTAACTTAACCACTTCTCCTGAAATTGTTTTGAGGTTTTGAAAAATACTTAACTTTTAACACCTTTATTCTTTGCTCGTTTGGCATATATAAAAAACATGGAGTAAAAATAACTAGAGCAATTTGTAACAGTGGTTTCAAAAATATTTTTGATAGATAATTACATAATAAGAAGGAAATATTTTTCAAAATATTTTCCAAGTATCACAATTATTTTCCAAGTATTCAAAATATTTTTTGAAATATTTCTATGGTTAAAAAAAAATTTAAAAGCTAAGTTTTTCAAGTAGGCATTTAGAAAGATCTAGAAAATGAATTTTCTAAAAATATTTTCCAAAGATATTTTGAGATTTGAAAATAGCTTTTCAAAGTAATCAAAACCTATTTTGAAACAAGTTTTTTCAAGTTCTGAAACTATATTTTCAAGAAGATATTTTGAAACAAGCATTTTCAAGTCAAGAGAAATCTGTTCAAGTAAAAATTTTAAAATTAATTATTTTTATGTCAAAGAAAATTTTTGAAAACAATATTTTTAAGATATAATTTTTAAGTTATAAGATAACTTTCGAAGAATATTTTTAGCCCTATTCCAACTTTTTTTAAAAATAAACTTTTATTCTTAAAAACATATTAAAAGTTATATCAAAATTTAAGCAAAAAAGCATCTCACAATAATTTAGCTATTAAGACTTTAATTATGTTAACGTATCCTTAGAGTCCAAACATGCATCCCATTCTAAGTAAAGCCTTGCTAGGATGTTAAATACGGTAAAATATAAATCAAATTCAGAAAATTTTAGAAAATGATTGGGGGTTCAAACCTGAGTTTAGAGGGGGTAAAAGTTGCCTCCCTAAAGTTCGGAGCTGCTAAGTGCTTAAAAATCCTAAATTGAGGGCACGATTTCGATTATCCAAATTCGGAGGGTTAATATGAAAAAGGCATCACTTAAATCCCGCACTTTCTCCTCGTCTTCTCCCTTTCACCGGCTAACGGCCAAAGCCTCTTCCCCTCCACTGTCGATCTAGAACCACCAAGCACAGATCCGGCGATCTCTCCTCAGCCTTTCCTCCTCACCTTGTCTTCCCGCGAGTCCACATCTCTTCAGATTGGGGCAGGCGATCAGATCCCTAGATGCAAAAGGTGGATCCGCCACCCCAACGGCCCCCTGGTCTCTGCCCCACAAGTGTCCAGAGGGAGTAAATCACGGTGAATGCTGGTGTGGCGAGGCGCCTGGGGTCGAGGGATTTTTTTAAACAGCAGCCGAGTTTTTACCACTCGCGTATACCGTCGACCCTCGAACCCTTGACCTCCGTTGCAAGTGGCAAGCGCCTAACCAACTGCTCCAGCCCGTGAGGGCAACAAAGATCAAAAGGTTAGGTGCAACACGAGGACTTCCCAGGGGGTCACCCATCCTAGTACTGCTCTCGCCCAAGCACGCTTAACATCGGAGTTCTGATGGGATCCGGTGCATTAGTGCTGGTATGATCGCACCCCGATCAGATCCCTAGAGGAGACATGGAGGGTGGTAGCCGGCGACCCCATTCCCTGATCCCTCGCCAGTGATTCATCCTTGCTAAGTTGCGATGTCTTCAATAGGGTAATTAGTCACTTTGGATTGAGCAGATCCACTTTTGTGGCTAGGGATTCTGTGATTTCACCATGAGCATGAGGTTGTGTCGGTGTTGAATCTGACTTGAAGATCAGTTTCTTTTGTTCTATGTTCCAATTTCTACCGAGAACTTTTTGGTGATGGTTCAATTTTGATCATGTTTCTATTAGGTGTTCATCTTGTTTGATGTGAAGTGTTGGTTTGGGATTCATGATTGGGTGAGTTCTGATATGTGGCAGGTTGAATCTGAGCTCAATTTCTTGTTCCTGCCCTAGTATTGTCACGGCCCCAGAGACACATGCTTACTCGAAAGTCGGACAACATCTCCTCTGTACGGCGGACAAGTTGGGGGCAAATATACATATACTCTCTAACAATACTAGCTCAGCCACAAGCGGCTGACATCACAATAATAAATAAAAGACACACCACGCAGTTTATATCAATATAAAAGATAACAGATGGCTCAACCTCCTTAAATATGAAAGAAAACCACAACTAAAAAATGAGAACTCAAATGTACCGAAATATGTCCGAATATATGATAAACAAATACAATGCGAAAACTCACCATGTACCAAAATAAAAGCAACTAAACCAAATGCGGAAACAACTCAACCCTGGGGACTGGCAACTGTATCCTCTCCTGGCTCCAAGCAAAATATCTACTTGCTACCTGAAACAAAAATGGAAGGTAGCGGTGGTGAGTCCGGGCGGATTCTGCGGGTATATGAGTAAACAATAAGCATGACATAATAAAGGATAATTAAGTAAAAAATCAAAAGAGTACAACCCATATGGAATATAGGAACCTAAACATGCATAACATATATAGAACAACAGGTTATAAAACCAAATAACGACTAGGCAGGTATAAAACAACGCAACAACAATAATATCAAGATATACATGCATGTCAATCATGTGCAACAACCATAGCTCATATAAGTACATAAAACACAAGCAAATGCATAAAACAAATATGTATGCACATGATGCAATGACATGTGTCACCCCTGACGCCAGTCAAGCCGCCAACACATCCCATCTGTGTGATCGAGTGGGTAGGGTTGTGACAACTGTACACACCCCAACAACAAATACCACAAAGGTGTGGTTGAGTGGACAGGATGCTGGGGAGCCAACTACTCCAAAAACCCCGATACATAGGAGGAGCTACCAAAAGCTCTAATATCCCTCGAAAACAACGGTGAGAGTGAGCCACCAACAACTCTAATATCCCTCGAAAATAATGGTGAGAGTGTCACTGTTTGCCTACAGCTACAACATGTGTGGCACAATAGGACTGTTGCTCGCACTCTAACAACTACCACGACTACAAGTGGTTGAGTGAATCGAGCAACTAAATGACTAACGACGGATTAACCAAATGGAAGCCCAACAGTCGTTAGTATGCAACATGCAGATATGGTGCATGCTACGAGATGCACGAACAACCGGAGAAACAACGATGCAACAAAATCCAACAAGTAAAACATGCATCGATACAACCAACCAGAAATCGAAAACCAACGATTATGCACCTACACTACTAGGTAGGGTATTTCTAATGCCAAATAAACCTAATTGTGTTTAATGGACTTCTAAGTGCTCGCGTACAAACGACACTTTACAGAACAGAAAACCAATAGAGGATTGTACGAATACAAATTTGAAATACTCGAAGATCAATGAAGAAAAAGTATCAACAACAATGTTAAAATAACAAACGACAAAGAACAATGTCAAGCAACCTACTAGACATAAGATAGTCATGCTTTAAGGTAAACGAAACTACTCGAGTACAAAGGAGAAATACCCGCCTTATAATTGTAGAACGTATACGAACAGAACCTCCCACGATCAACTGTGCAAGTCCAAAGTCAAAGTCTTGTATCAAGGACTAGGTTTAGCTGTTTATAACATAATAAAATAGCAAATTTAACTACTAGTATAATTAGGATATAACCCTAATTACCAAAATCCGTTTAATTAAATCTAAACAATAATGAGATCCTGCTTAACCTAATGTATCAAAATTATGTTTAGAAGGATAAACACCCAGTTTAACCCAATGAACAACTCCAAATTTGATTTAATTTCTGAAACACCAATAAACTAAATTGAATAGATCTAGTTCATTAACAATGTACCATAAACAAGCTAAGTCGTTCATCATCTACGTGCACAGACTTGTATCAAAACCAACAGCATACCAACAACTAATCAAAATAGTGATGTTACTACAAAACTCCAAATTGATCAGAAAATAGGGCAGCTCCACAAATCCACAGACCACACTAAACCTACAGATCTAATCAAAGACCAACAGTTCACGGCAGAATCCAACTCACAAGAACCCTAAACACCACACACACGACAACACACAAGCAATAACTAGAACAAATCTGAACAACCAAATAGATTCTATAGTGCAACCCATTTCCATCCTTTCACAACCAACCCAATCAAGAGAAACCTTACTTTGATCGTCGGCCTCAGGTTCAGGCGATGACAGGTTGCGGCGGCGGCTCGCGTGAAGAGGTCGACTCCGGCGTCTAGGCGGCGATCGGCGGTTGTCGTGCGTTCAGGAGAGGGGTGCTCGACTTGGGTTCGGCGGTGGCTGTCGTGAGGGAGAGGCGACGGCTAGGGCTCGGCGTGTGCGGGCTGCGATCCTCTGCTCGTGCGCACCGGAGAAGAAGAAGGAGAAGGGAGAGAAGTAGAGGGCGCGGGGCGGCGGCTGGACACGGCGTGTGTGGGCTGCGGTGACAGAGTCGGCGTCGTCGGGCGAAAACCGAAAGGAGTCGGGGGAAAGAAGCTGAATGGGAAAAGAGGCTTTAAGGGTTTATAAATAGGTTTTTTGCAGTTTTACCAAAAAGGCCCTCCAAGTTTAGGAAATTACAACTAAGCCCTTAAAATTTTGATTTTCAACATTCTCCCCCACTAACAAAAATTTGGTCCCCATATTTAACTAGTGAACCACAGCAAATACTAGTTACCCATAAAACCAACCTAGACTAGTCCACAACCACAAACCATAAACCGCAACGAGTACTGGTCAACAACAAGAGAAATCAACATCCCAAATATAATATGAATACGGAATGAAAAACTAACCATACGCACCTCAAGTAAATAGATGAGGCTAGCTAGCTCTGATCGTATCCTCGAGCTCCAAATAGCTTCCTCATCAAAGTGGTGCTGCCAACCAACTTTGACCAACAGAATAGTCTTGTTCCTCAACTGATGCTCCTTGCGGTCCAATGTAGTGCGAAACTAGCTTACCTCGCAACCCAACCTCTTCACCCCTTTCATGGGTGACACTCATAAAACTACATGACCGCTCACGGAGAACTCTAAGGGCCTGTGTCTCTCATGCTCAACCTTAACCCTGATTGCGAGTCAAATGCGTTATCTACCATATTAGGAAATGTCCAACATCTCTCTAACGGTAGCTACTCAGCTACAAGCAGTGACCTACACGTAGATACCCTATAGCTTTTTATCTCGAAAAATTGATCCATCCCCTGCGGTGTCTTCTCCCTGGTGACAGTGTAAACCCGGTTCATCTTTGGAACTGATGGTGGCATCGTCTGAATAGGCAGTGGATGAATCATCTGAATTGTTGCTGGCTGCATAGTCTGAGGTGCTGGAGCTCCCACCGTCTGCTGAGTCAGATAACTTATAGCTTCGACCATCTGCTGAGGCTAGTAAACTGAAGACTAATATGTTAGGTACCAAAGTAGTCCATATTCCCATGAACCAAATGTTAAGATGATACCTGGGCAAGGGAGCCACTAATTGATAAAAGTATTGAAGATTAGTGGAAGAACAATTTCCACACTCCACAAGATCTGACGTATCATTTGCAATCAGCGTACTCAATCACTTCTTAGCAAATCCATGTTCTAATTCTTCAAGAGAAACTCTAAGAATTCTACAATACTTAGCGCTCTTATTCTGCAATCAAGGTCACTTGCAGATCGTCGGTACACTAATGCAGATTGGGCAAGCTCAGTTATAGATAGATGATCTACTTTAGGCTACTGTGTTCTCCTAGATGGCAATTTAATTTCTTGGGGAAAAACAGATTGTACTAACCAGATCAAGTAGGCAGAACATGGAGCAATGGCGCTAGTAACATATAAGTTTATCCAAAATAACATGAGTAATTTACATTCTCACAGTACATAGTACCATCTTATTATCATAACTAAAGGATTCTGCCAAATATCTCGACAAGATAAGAAACTCAAAACCAATTTACAACAAAAGCATCCGGAGTGGATTTCTATTGATAAATATGGGGCATCACCCTATAAGACCAGAAATTCTATTACCAAAAAACCAACAACTTAAGCTATGGTCATAAAAGGTCAACATAGATGAAATTCATTGCTTCGTTACAGGGTATATGGAAGGTCAGAGCTCTTTTCAACATCACAATCCTAACAAAGATGATATCCATGGGACCAATTGCATAGGCTGCCTCTGACTGGGATTCAACATGCATAGAACACAGTTTTAAAAAAAACGGCCACCACATTGCTACAGCTTGAAACCTATTAGTAACTCACATAATTTTGTCTATCAAATTCCTAACCAAAAACTGATCCTAACATGATTTATGAAAATCCAAAGTAGCATGTCAACAACATGATATTTAGAAAATTTTGCCTTTAAATCCTAGTCTCATGGAGCATAGTGAGAACATTCAACAAAAGCATACAGAATGTACATGTCATTTATTCAATAGACATATTCTGGCTAGTAGAGATTTTCGTCCTCTCAAACTTCCTTTCCATAATGTGACTGCTAATACACAGCTTATCTTGAATTCACTCAATGACTAGTAATCCATTTAAAATTTGAGAATCAGCCAAGCACAGATGTTATCCATGAACTAAATTCTTATGACATCTCATTCCCTTTATAATTCCATTACCGACCTACAAACATAGGATTTACAATTTTGCTACCCTTGGATTCAACTACAACTCACAATACCATATCCATCCGTTCTTCACACTTCACCTCAAATATCTAACTAACTACAATCTTCACACTTCACCTCAAATATCTAGCGCGATGCTTCATCCTGTTAAACAAGCAAAAAGAGACTAATCACAACAAATGAACAAATATTTCACATTGATTAACACAAACTACTGACTCTACAAATACACAATTCGCCATGTACTATCGAAAAAACATAATTTCCAAATGGCAGACAACTCATTATCTACATACCTGCAACTTAATCACTGAAACAAATAGTAAGATAACGTTCCCAACCCAATTGTTATAAATGTCCATCTTACTCCTTGATCATGTTTGGAAAAAAAATAATAATAATAATTTATCTTGCACCATTGACTCTCGAAAGGATACAATAGTCATATGCAACATTCACAATGATTTTTTTTGTCAAACCGTAACACCTAATTTTTATTTTTATTTATTATTTTATTTTATTTTATTTATTTATTTATTATTTATTTATTTATATATATTTTTTTATGAAACTTAAACTCAATTCAACAATTTTTTCAACCAGAAATCCAAAGATATCCACCGATAGGCCATCAAACAACAACACATCACTAAAGTAATTGTTAATCAACGCTATGCCAACCGGATATCATCCTCAATTCGTAGTCTAGGTATGTCAACCCAATACCCAGAGCCAACTCTACTCTGAACAACATCAAATACTCATCTATAAGTGTTCGCAAGATGAATCATAAAATATGAACTCCAAATCATCAAAAGTATCAACCTATGTGTTTGCTAAATATCACTAATCTAATGGTTATCGTCTAACAACCAACGACCGCTGATCAATTTATCAAAATCACACTCAGGATATTCAATCCTTAATTGCAAGTTCAACAAATCCATAAATATCATCCATGGATCACCAATCAAGGGCAATCTCTAAGTGTCAAACCATAACATCATAAGCAATACTTCCATCAATAGACTGTGTAAAAATAGTATATCACATATGTCCTCCAATATGTCACCCTACTCAACTTCAACCAAATCCAACTAATGAAAATCTGAATAACCTCAACCGCACTACACTTCAATCATGCCGCAACACTCACATAAGAAGGAACTTATACCAAAAACAGAGTCATCAAATTATAATCGAACAAAACTTCAAGCACAAACCTTCTAACACAAATGAATACATGTCCAACTTATTATGCAACTAGTAACACTAATGGCACAATCATACAATTATTCTTCCATTCTTTCTTTCAAATCATTCGCACTAACTCTCACAATTCTCAACTATCTGGCTAGCAAGGACTAAAATAGCAATAAATACGTTATATCATTTTGCTTAATCAAGTGAGAATCACATCCAGAATTGAATAAATTTCTTACAGAATCAATATCCCAAATATCTTTCCAAAATAATTGTCAACCAACACTCTGTGACACAAAAAAAATCATCTCTATAAGTTCCACTAAACTACAATTAAATCTCATGGGTGCAAAACAACTGGTACCCTGAGATGGACTAGTCCCATGAATGATTCACATTAATGCAAATCAGAAATCAGAAAACACCCTCTTAATCAACTAACCAGATAGGACTAATCCACAATCAACATCACCATGGACTGGTATCAATCCCCTAGGCTTTGGGATAGTATGTAGCTAATTCTACCTCTTCTATATCAACACCTTCTACATCAACGTAGGTCATATACTATAGTAAATCAATCCGACACTGAACATAATACTTACAATAGGAAAATCTCAATTTGGCAGTGGACAAAATTGACAATAGTTCTGACTCATCAGTCGAGGCTACAAAATAAATCAATACTCCTTGCAATCAAGTCTTCAACGTGTCCATTAGTCGTCTTCATGGTTAATCCCGACCATGACCACAAATAAACTAGTTGACTAAAAGTCATCAAGCTAAACCAAGTACAAAGAATGACTAGTAACCGAATATAAGTAACTATATGCTATCTAACTAAGCTAGCACACGTCTATACAACCTTAATCATGATAAAGTATACAACAGATAAGATAATCATCAAAGATATACCTTATTTAATTACTCATCGTCGGGAGAAGTCGCTGCCAAGTCCCAAAATACAACCATAACCAAAAAATGAATCCGGAAATAAATCCGTAAAGTATAGATAGACC
This sequence comes from Boesenbergia rotunda, assembly GCA_024364735.1. Classification (NCBI taxonomy): domain Eukaryota; kingdom Viridiplantae; phylum Streptophyta; class Magnoliopsida; order Zingiberales; family Zingiberaceae; genus Boesenbergia; species Boesenbergia rotunda. Next base: position 36,844 of record JAGFNQ010008084.1, read on the forward strand.
TCGAAAAACAACTTCGTCAACCCTCAAGAAAAGACTTCGGAAAACTAAACAAATCTATAACATACAGATTGACCACGTAAAACAACTCCATAAACCCACATATACCAGAACATCGCAAAACCTCAACAAACTGACACACCAAAAAAAAAAAACTACCGCATAAAAATCCACAGATCCCAAATGAACTCGCAAACTTGGCTCTGATACAAAAAATTGTCACGTCCAAGAGGCACATGCTTACTCGAAAATCGGACAGCATCTCCCCTATACGCCGGACAAGTTGGGGCAGATATACATACACTCTCCAACAATACTAGCTCAGCCACAAGCGGCTGACATCACAATAATAAATAAAAGACACACCACACAGTTTATATCAATATAAAAGATAACGGATGGCTCAGCCTCCTTAAATATGAAAGAAAACCACAACTCAAAAATGAGAACTCAAAAGTACTGAAATATGTCTGAATATCTGATAAACAAATATAATGCGAAAACTGACCAAGTACCGAAATAAAAGCAACTAAACCAAATGCGGAAACAACTCAACTCTGGGGACTGACAACTGGATCCTATCTTGGCTCTAAGAAAAATATTTACTTGCTACCTGAAACAAAAATGGAAGGTAGCGGTGGTGAGTCCGGGCGGACTTTGCGAGTATATGAGTAGACAATAAGCATGACATAATAAAGGTTAATTAAGTAAAGAATCAAAAGAGTATAGTCCATATGGAATATAGGAACCTAAACATGCATAACATATATAGAACAACAGGTTATAAAACCGAATAACGATTAGGCAGGTATAAAACAACACAACAATAATAATATCAAGATATACATGCATGTCAATCATGTGCAACAACCATAGCTCATATAAGTGCATCAAACACAAGCAAATGCATAAAAGAAATACGTATGCACATGATGCAATGACATGTGTCACCCCTGATGCCAGTCAAGTCGCCAACACATCCCATCTGTGTGACCGAGTGGGTAGGGTTGTGACAATTGTAGGCACCCCAACAACAAATACCACAAAGGTGTGGTTGAGTGGACAGGATGCTGGGAAGCCAACTACTCTAAAAACCCCGATACATAGGGGGAGCCACCAATAGCTCTAATATCCCTCGAAAACAACGGTGAGGGTGAGCCACCAACAACTCTAATATCCCTCGAAAACAACGGTGAGGGTGTCACTGTTTGCCTAAAGCTACAACATGTGTGGCATAACAGGACTGTTGCTCGCATTCTAACAACTATCACGACAACAAGTGGTTGAGTGAATCGAGCAACTAAATGACTAACGATGACTTAACCAAATGGAAACCCAATAGTCGTTAGTATGCAACGTGCAGATATGGTGCATGCTACGAGATGCACGAACAACCGGAGAAACAACGATGCAACAAAATCCAACAAGTAAAATATGCATCGATACAACCCACCAAAAATCGAAAACCAACAATTATGCACCTACACTACTAGGTAGTGTATTTCTAATGCCAAATAAACCTAATTATGTTTAATGGACTTTTAAGTGCTCGCGTACAAACGACACTTTACAGAACAGAAAACCAATAGAGGATTGTACGGATACAAATTTGGAATACTCGAAGATCAATGAAGAAAAAGTATCAACGGCGATGTTAAAATAACAAACGACAAAGAACAAGGTCAAGCAACCTACTAGACATATGATAGCCATGCTTTAAGGTAAACGAAACTACTCGAGTACAAAGGAGAAATACCCGACTTATAATTGTAGAACGTATACGAACAGAACCTCCCACGATCAACCATGCAAGTCCAAAGTCAAAGTCCTGTATCAAGGACTAGGTTTAGCTGTTTATAACATAATAAAATAGCTAATTTAACTACTAAGTATAATTAGGATATAACCCTAATTACCAAAATCCGTTTAATTAAATCTAAACAATAATGAGATCCTGCTTAACCTAATGTATCAAAATTATGTTTAGAAAGATAAACACCCAGTTTAACCCAATGAACAACTCCAAATTTGATTTAATTTCTGAAACACCAATAAACTAAATTGAATAGATCTAGTTCATTAACAATGTACCATAAACAAGCTAAGTCGTTCATCATCTACGTGCACAGACTTGTATCAAAACCAACAGCATACCAACACCTAATCAAAATAGAGATGTTACTACATAACCCCAAATTGATCAGAAAATAGGGCAGCTCCACAAATCCACAGACCACACTAAACCTACAGATCTAATCAAAGACCAACAGTTCACAGCAGAATCCAACTCACAAGAACCCTAAACACCACACACACGGCAACACACAAGCAAAAACTAGAACAAATCTGAACAACCAAATAGATTCTACAGAGCAACCCATTTACAGCCTTTCACAGCCAACCCAATCAAGATAAACCTTACCTTGATCGTCGGCCTCGGGTTCAGACGATGACAGGTTGCGGTGGTGGCTCGCGTGAAGAGGTCGACTCCGGGTCTAGGCGGCGATCGACGGTTGTCGCGCGTTCAGGAGAGGGGCGGTGGGCTTGGGTTCGACGGTGGATATCACGAGGGAGAGGCAACGGCTAGGGTTCAGCATGTGCGGGTTGTGATCCTCTGCTCGTGCGCGCCGGAGAAGAAGAAGGAGAAGGGAGAGAAGTAGAGGGCGCGGGGTGGCGGCTGGTCACGGCGCGTGTGGGCTGCGGTGACAAAGTCGGTGACGTTGGGCGAAAACCAAAAGGAGTCGGGGAATGAAACTGAATGGGAAAAGAGGGTTTAAGGGTTTATAAATAGGTTTTTTTTAGTTTACCAAAAAGGCCCCCCAAGTTTGGGAAATTATAACTAAGACCTTAAAATTTCGATTTTCAACAAGTATTGTTCTCTCTTAAGCTTGTAAATGTGTAGCTTTGTGGTAAGTTCAAATCTGATCTGTGTGGGTTTGGTTCTGGATTCAATAGATTGGTGTGTATGATCGGATTTGAGATCTGAATTGGTGTATGGAGTTTGATCGAATTGTGAGATGCATAGGTATAGTTCTACTTGTGTATGTTTTTTGGGTTGCAATCTCAATTGTACCGTAAGCTCTTTTCTTTTTGAGCATGGGTATGTTTTAGATGATTTGTTGTGATCCTTTTTATTGTTGCCGTGAGTTGATGGGGGTTGGTGTTGAACTTTGGTTTAGCTGATTCTGTAGGGATGTATTGAATTGGATTTGGAGTTAGTTTTTGTATGTTACATCTGAGACTTTGGGAGCTGATTTTGACCTTCTTGTTGTGTATACCTCGAATCTTGTAGCGATTCGATTCGAGGATTGGTATTAGCATTCGTGGTAGTTCCTTGGGTTTAATTCAAGATTAAATCTAGTTAAGAGGAACCAATTAATTGGATGTAGTAATTAGGGTTGATCCTAATTATGTTTAGTATTTAGTTTAATTATTTTATTATTGTATAAATAGCTAAAATGTTTTTTGAAGCAAGACTTGGATTTTGTATACGTATTTGATCATGGGGGGTTCTCTCCGATATATACACTTCAATACGAGGCGGTTACATCTTCCATAAACTCTCTAATTTATTATACTTAGATGCATGGCTTTTTTTATTATCTATGATAGGCTACTTTATCTTACCCTGTTCCATTTATTTTGTTGCTTGATATTTATTTGCTTCATCTTTGAGATGATCAAATTTATGTCTATATAGTTTCAAGTTGTCTTCTTGATCTGTAGAGTACTGCATGTAAGCGAGCATCTAGGATCAGTTGTAGGGCTACACTAGCAGTTGGTTGATACTCGGTTGTACTTTACCTACTTGTTTTAGTTGCATGATTGTTAAATCATGACGTTAGTTGGATAGATGTGTATCATACTGTTGCATAGTTATTGATCTGGTTAGTGTTTTGCAAGTGTCATGTACCATCCTTGCATTATTGCATACCTGTTGACCCTTGGCTCCATTGTGGTTGAGATGGGTCGTCAGTCATTTAGTTTTCAGCCCACTCAACCACTCAAGGTAATGATAGTTGTTGGAGTGTAAGAAGTTATCCTATCATGTACACATGGCCACTCAGGGATAGTGGTAGTTGAAGTTGTGAGTAGGCAATTGGTAACCCCTCCGTTGTTTTCTGGGATATAGCAGAGCTGTTGGTGGCTCCTCTTCTTGTGGAGTCTTGGAGTAGTTAGCACCCTAGCACCTTATCCACTAAACCACTCAGAGTAATGGTAGTTATTAGAGTGCGTACAATTGTTATAGTCCTACCCACAACCACAGATGTGATGTGATAGTAGCTTGACTGGAGTTAAGGATGACACTTGTTATTGGGTCATATGCATATTATGCATCATTGTATTTACTTGTTCTTGTTGCATTTAATTGAGTTGTATTTGCTACATTTGGTTGACATGCACATACAGATTGAGTATTGCACTTGATATATCGATCTTGTACTGCTCTTGTTGTTCGAGTAGACTTATAGATGATCACAAGGATTCTAATCATGTCCCCGACTGATAGTCTAATTCTGGTATGTTTGTACATTCATTCATTTGTTACGTTATAGATCTTTTCATAAGATTGTATCTTGTTATTTTTTTCCGCTTGATATAGCTTATTTATGTCATGCATTTTTCTTCCGTCTATTACCCACTAAGACGCTTGTACTCACCACCCTATATATGTATTTTCATTTCCAAATAGCAGATAGCAATGTCTGGTGTCGCTAGGAGAGGATTCACTTACCAATCCTTGGGTTTCGATTGTGTTTTGTTTTTCTTGTTTGCTTTACGGGTGTATATGTCATTTTCTGTGGAGTTTGTGATTGTAGTCATGTGTTTGTGGACCCTGTATTGTGTACCCCGATGGAGGTTGTGGTTTCATTTTGGTTCTACATTGTTCTGATTCATCTGAGGTATGTTTTGTGATGATGTGTGATATTTCTTTTGTATATGTTCTATAGTTGTCAGCCGTGTGGGCTGTGATATGTGATGTGGTTGTGATGGCTTGTATATAAGTTTCAGATTGTCTATCATACAGGAATGATGTTGTCTGATTTCTAGCTGACATGTGACTCCTCGGGGCGCGATAAAGGAAAATTAAATAAATTACATAACTTGATTATTTTTTTAAGTAACTAAGAACAAGAAATTAGATTTCAGATTTATTAAGACTTTGATTAATTTGACCTACTTAAAATTAGATATTTAATTAAATTGGAATAAATTAAATTAGAGTTTCTCTAATTTAATTGAGATTAAGTTTTTAAATTATTGAGTTTTATTTATTAATTAGTGTCAAATTATTTAAGTTAAATTATATCTGATTTTAATTAATTAAGTTAACTTAAGTTAAATTATTTATGGTTGATAATTAAGATTAAAATTTTGGAGTCATTTAGGTATGTTTAAGTTAACAATTAAAATTATTAATTTAGGTTTAATTTGATTTACTTAGATTAAAATTCAACTTAATTAATTTTTGAATTAGTTAATTTAGTTAGTTAGTTTAGAATTAATTATGTTGATTAAGGTTTTATGTTATAAAGAAAAAAGTTTTAATTAATTGAATTAATTGTTAGTTTTTAATTAAATTGATTAATATTACTTAAGTTTTAATTAAGTTGGATAAATTAAATTAAGTTTTAGTTGAGTTAATTTAAGGTTTGGTTTTAATTAATTAAAGATTTATTCATTAATTGAAGATTAATAAATTAATGTATATACAAGTTATTTAAAGATTATTTAATTAAGGTGTATTAAAATTAAATTAATTGAAGATTATTTAAGGTTTATTAAAGTTACATTAATTGAAGATTATTTAAGATTTATTAAAGTTAAATTAATTGAAGGTTATTTAAGTAAGGTTTATTAAAGTCAAATTAATCCAAGATTATTTAATTAAAAATTATTAAAGTTAAATTAATTGAAGATTTAATTAAGATTTATTATAGTTAAATTATTTGAAGATTATTTAATTAATGTGTATTCATGTATGTTTAGATTAAATCAGTTTAATTTTGTTTAAGTAACTAATTAAGATTTAGTTAATTAGGTTGGAAATTGATTTAACTAATTATATATAAGTAATAAATCGATCTTATCAGTTTCTAGATTTTCCATCAGCCAACTGTATAACATGATTATTAATTTTATCTTTATTAATTTAATTTGAGTTTTAAAGATTGATTGACATTTGAGTTAGATTTATATTTAACAATTAATTAGTTAAATACATATTTTAAAAATCAACTTCCAGACTGTGATGAGGCACAAGGACTTTTTTGAGTATCGGAGCAATAACCATTTATAAACAAATCCTTTTAAAGAAATATACACATAAATTTGTTTTTGAGAAATCCTGGTCTATCGAATATAGGATGTTGCGAGATAATTTCGGTTTGTTTCACTTGGCTAGGTAGAGACGTCATACTTTACTTTACTTCCTAAACCAATCTTTTCTAACACACTTTCATCTAATTCCACCCTGATACTAAGTTGAGCAAGTGTCAAATAGGTCTAAGTCCTTATCTAACCGTTTTAAATTAAGCAATAAATAAGCTAAGCATGAAAAGTAAAATAGTAAATCAATCAAGTATACAAGTTTATCAAACAACAAAAATAGATTTTCTATTGGCTTCTCTTGTATCAATGCTTGGACTTGATTTCTTTTGCCGACTCTGAGCAGTCTCTATCCTCTGGCGGATATTTTTTATAGCCTGAGTGGTCTCATCAATAATATCGGTCTGGAGTCCCATCTCCCTCTTTTCACCACTCTCATGCCAGCATAAAGGAGATCTGCATTTTCTGCCGTATAGTGCCTCGTACGGTGCCATCCCGATAGTAGCCTGATGACTGTTATTATAGGCAAACTCTGCCAGGCTCAGGTATCGACACCAGCTTCCCTTGAAGTCCAAGGTGCAAGCTCGTAACATATCTTCTAGTATCTGATTTACTCGTTCAGTCTGCCCGTCAGTCTGGAGGTGAAAGGCTGTACTGAACTTCAGCTTCGTGCCAAGGGCCTTCTGCACGTGTCCCCAAAAATCAGAAGTAAATCGACCGTCTCGGTCAGAGACGATGGTCTTGGGAATCCCGTGTAGTCGGACAATCTCCTTGACGTACAGTTGAGCCAGCTGCTCAACTGAATAAGTCATCCTGATAGCCAGAAAATGCGCGGACTTGGTCAGTCGGTCCACAATAACCCATATACTATCATATCCATTCGTAGTCCGAGGCAGCCCTGATATGAAATCCATAGAGATGTCCTCCCATTTCCACTCGGGAATAGGTAGAGGCTGCAGAACTCCCCCAGGTCTCTGGTGTTCTGCTTTGACCCTCTGGCAGGTCAAACACATGCTGATATAATGGGCTACATCTCTCTTCATGCCAGACCACCAAAATTTGCCCTTCAGATCTTGATACATCTTGGTAGACCCAGGATGCATCGCATAAGGTGTGCCGTGAGCTTCCTCGAGTATCCTCGTCCGTAAGTCGGAGTCGTCGGGAACGCATAATCGATCCCGGAGATATAAGACTCCGCTATCGGAAATCCGAAATCCCTCGTCCTTGCCTTCAAGAACCTCCTGCCTGATTCTCCGAAGACTCGGATCAAGATTCTGCTTCTCCAGAATACCATCAAATAATGTCGGCGCAATCTGTAGGGTAGAAAGCCATCCCGATATAATCTCGATTCCGAAATCCATAATCTCTTCCCCTAAGGGTCGTGACAAAGCTAATAAAGACAACAATGCAGCACAAAATTTTCTACTGAGAGCATCCGCTACCTTGTTGGCTTTTCCTGGATGGTACAAGATCTCACAGTCGTAGTCCTTGACCAACTCGAGCCATCGGCGTTGTCGCATATTCAGGTCTTTCTGGGTGAAGAAATACCGCAGACTCTAGTGATCAGTAAAGACCTTGCACTGAGTGCCATATAAATAATGCCTCCATATTTTCAGCGCAAAGACCACCGCTGCTAATTCCAAATCATGGGAAGGATAATTCTTTTCATGTTCCTTTAATTGTCTAGAGGCGTAGGCAATCACCTTTTCATTCTGCATCAGCACAGCTCCGAGTCCCAGTTTGGATGCGTCGCTGTACATATCGAAACCCGTATCACTTTCCGGAAGAGTCAATATGGGAGCGCTAGTCAGACTCCTTTTCAGTTCAGAGAAGCTCTTCTCACATTCGTCGGTCCAGATATATTTCCTGTCTTTCTTAGTCAGAGCTGTCATAGGAGCCGCAATCCGAGAGAAGTCCTCTATAAATTTTCTGTAATACCCGGCTAGCCCCAGAAAACTTCTGACCTCGCTCGCATTCTTGGGTCTGGACCAGCTACTTACGGCCTCTATTTTGATCGGGTCGACCATCACTCCGCCCTTGGAGATAACATGTCCCAAGAATGATACTTGGTTCAGCCAGAACTCACATTTCGAAAATTTAGCATATAGTTGTTCCTTCTGAAGAATCTGTAATACTATACTCAGGTGCTCTGCATGCTCTTCGGATGTCCTCGAATAAATAAGGATGTCGTCGATGAAGACGATCACAAATCTATCGAGAAATGCCGAGAAAATCCGATTCATAAGGTCCATGAATATTGCCGGAGCATTAGTAACTCCAAACGGCATCACTACGAACTCATAATGTCCGTATCTCGTCCGGAAAGCAGTTTTGGGTATATCCTCATTTTTCACCCGGACTTGGTGATAACCAGACCTCAGATCGATCTTAGAGAAAACCGTAGCTCCCTTTAACTAATCGAACAGGTCATCTATCCTGGGTAGAGGGTACCTGTTCTTTATGGTCACATTGTTTAATGCCCGATAGTCGATACACATACGCATCGACCCGTCCTTCTTTTTGACGAACAGTACGGGAGCTCCCCAGGGGGAATGACTAGGGCGGATAAGTCCCTTGTCGAGTAGCTCTTGTAGCTGTCCTTGCAATTCTTTCAATTCAGTCGGCGCCATTCGATATGGTGCTTTCGAGACGGGGTTAGTACCAGGAATCAAATCAATAGCAAATTCAACATCTCTTTCAGGTGCTAACCCAGGTAAGTCGTCAGGAAATACCTCTGGATAGTTGCATACGACTTCAACGTCTTCTAGGTTCGGGTCCTCTGTAGGACGAGTATCAACCACATGAGCTAGAAATCCAAGACATCCATTCTCTAACATTTTCCTTGCTTTCAGAGCCGATAAGAATTTGCCAGTCTTCTTCTTCGGCTCACCGATAAATTCAAAGAGAATTCCCGCCTCGGGTCGGAAGATAACCCTTCGTTTACGGCACTCGATAGAAGCGCCGTATTTATTCAAGAAATCCATGCCCAATATCAGATCATAATCGGCCATATCAAGCACTATTAGATCGCAGCAGAGCTCCTTATCTGCGATGCTGATCGGTGCGGCCCGCAGCATTTGGGTTTAGGGCATCACCTCTCCCGAGGGCAATGTAGTTAGAAACTTGCAATCTAGTTCTTGCAGTGGCATATCATATCTCGTGGCATATAACATAGAAATAAAGGAATGCGTTGCCCCAGTGTCAAATAATGCAGTAGCAGGATGACTGTAAATAACTATCTGACCTGTGACAACGGTAGAGGCAGTCGCCACGTCTTCCTTGGTAAGCGAGAAAACCCGGGCGTTTGTTGTAGCAGGCGGGGCTTCTAATCGCCCCTGATAAATAGGAGTACCATCAATAGCAGCCTGCATATGGTGAAGCTGGGGAGGAGCACCTTTGTGCTGAATATACTGCTGCTGAGGTGCCTTAGCGGCAGTAGGACACTCTCTGGCAAAATGTCCTTCCTTCCCGCAAGTGAAACATCTCTTGGCACCCAATAAGCATGTCCCTAAGTGCATCTTCCCACAGGTGGCACAAGGAGGGTACTTAGGCTTCTTGCCTTTCGAACCACCAGTAGACTTGTTCCATGACTTTCTTTTTCCATTGTGGTTCTTCTTCCAGTGGGGGTTGGTGTTCTGAGTCCTTTGATTTTCCGACTGACTCTGATTCTGTGTACTGGCTGGGGCCTGCTTCTGCTGGCTGATATTCTTCAGATAATGCTCAGCATTCAGGGCACCGCTGACTTGCTCCTCTGCAGTCTGTGGCCTATGAACGCCACCGGCTACACTCAGAGCGATGTCGGGCCTAAGCATTCTCAGCATTAATCTGACCCTTTCCCTTTCAGTACTGACCAGCTCCGGACATAATCGTGCCAGTCGGTTAAATTTCTGGACGGCCTCGTTGACAGAGAGATTCCCCTGTCGAAATTCGGCGAACTCATCAAAATGCATGTTGGTCACCCTCATATGAAAGAACTCCTCCAGAAATTCAGACTCGAAATCCTTCCATTTCATCTGGTCCACTGCTCTTCTGGCCTTCACCCGTTTCCACCAGATCCGAGCATCGCCGGAGAGGCAGAACGAGACACACTTGACCTTCTCGTGTTCCGGCCAGTCAAGAAGTTCCACGGTGCTTTCCACTGTTTTGAGCCAGGACTGGGCGTCCCACGGCTCGCAGGTGCCGGAGAACTTATCCGGCTTCAGTCGCTGCCACTGTATCAAATAGGCTTCCTGTCGGACTGCTCTGGCCGTAGTGTCCGAGGGCGCCTGTGCAGTCGGAGGCTCAGTGGTTATGGCGTTCTGACTTCCCGCAGGAGTGGCAGTGTTAGTCTGCTGGGTCATCAGAGTGTTTATCATCTGCTGCTACTCAGTGACCTGGTGCTGCAGTTCAGTGATCACCTGCATCAGGTCAGGTGGGGGTGCTGTCTCGTTACCCCTAGTACTATGCCTTCTAGCCATATCTATTGTACAGACAGTAAATAGATAGATATAAGCATTAATACTACTTTGTTAGGCAAGCATCAATCATCTCATTTAGTAGTACTGTAGATGAAATAAATAAAGTAAGGCGAGTTAGGATTTCTTACTTGGAAGCGGCAGGAGGAAGCTTGATGTGTGTGTGGTGGAGGGGAAACTTTGCTCTGATACCAACTTGTAAACGCCCGCCCTTATATCTACCCTAAAGGCGGGGTTACGGGTCCATACATTCATATCATTTATCATGTTAAGCATGTATATCTAGTAGAAAACAATTACAATGCAAGAAGAGTAGTAAGCATGCTTGTTGAGGACTAATTTACCAAGCAAGGTTTCTTATATCAACATGCATTTACAACATAATAGGAAGATCATTTAACTTCGTAATTTACTGATCTAAACATGGTTTGAGCAAGATACAGTATGGCATGATCTAAAACATAACCTACTGCAAGTGATCCAATTAAACAGCTAAGCATAACATTGAAGGAGAGGAAAACAAGGGCATTGGGCAAGGGGCATGGGTCTCGGGCACCTATGGGCAGCCGACCCTCCTCTCAACCCAAACCTCATTTCAAGCATCAATAAATACACTATAGCATGGAATCTCAAGTAGGAATGTAGCATGAGTTATCTAGCCTTAGACACATGCATGAGAAGCATTCATAAGCAACAGGAAATAGGAAATCTATAGCATTTCACTTAGCATGCATACAACAAGAATTAGACATCTAATGATAGTGTCTTCCTCTAAAAAGGTTCACATGTATCAGTTAAATTCTAACTCAACCAAGCATAGAGTTATCTAACATGACATAGGTTCCATATCTCTAGACTTGGCCAACAGTAGAGTAGTCATAGTCATCACACAATCAGAGTATAGTAATACAACTTGTAATCCTTTACTGGAAGCAATTTAGATTCTAGACAAAAATGGTAGATAAGAATCCTTCTTTCTTTCCCGAACCATCACCGCACACATCTTTTAGCTTTCCCTCTGCCTCTTCCTTTAGTTCAAGTATTTCTTACCGCTATCTGCAGCATAAGAAAAACAACATGAAACTAGTAAGCAAAACATGCTTAGTAAGAATCCGGGCTTACTCGCAAAAACAATCCATATCGATACATCATATCATGTACACAGTAATCAAGATAGAATTATAAGCGTCATAAGCATCACATCAAATATTTCTAAGTGCTTTACAGAATAAGATCATCACGTAATGAGAAAATGTTTTTCAAAAGGTTCCATAAAGGTAAGTACATAAAAATATAGCATCATCTAGGGCCCAGTTGTAGTACCACATCAAGCGCGTTCCCTAATGAGTTGGGGTAGCGAGCCACCAATCCAATTAGGGCAGGACCCTTCCGTCCTACCAATGCCATGACCTTCAGTTAACATGTACATTGGATTTTGTTTAACGACCCCCTTCCGAGTCGGGTACACAACTTTCAAAGTAAAGTATCTTATCATGCAATTACACATATATGTATATGCTTAAAGGTACTCCTAATAACATCTTAAAGGGACACACCACACATCAAGGGTGCTCATGATCCCCTAGGGACACACCACACATTTAGGGGTGCTCTTGATCCCAGTTTCAGTAGAGTATCCCTTTTCAAGCATATTATCAAACACATCATGTTCATGTCATAAAGGTGCCCCATGGGCTATAAGGCATGCTTTTATACCTAACAAGATAGGTCACATAAATTATACACACATCATATAAGTGGTAGCATGCTTCATGGTTTCATTAAGTACTTCCCAACCCTAGAACCATGGTTGGCCAAAAGTCAAGGGTAGGGAATTTTTTTCAATCCAATTAAGGCATACATTCATCACATATATATCCATATCATGCATTCTATTAACATGGCATACATTAGAGGTAAGTGACCTTCCCTAAGCTAGGGTTTCATGATGTGGCCGAATGTTGCAAGTAAAGAAGTTTGGTTTTCCAATCAAGTATTCATTCAAGCATTCCTACAAACACCTCAAGTACATTTCATGTTAACAATTGAAACATGGTTTATACCTCAAAGTGAGGTTAGCTTCGACTAACCCTAAATTACAAAGGGTGGCCGAATGGTAAGGTGGGGGGTTTTTAGGGTTTTTGGACAAGTCGTCATTCACAAAACAACACACATGTATACAACATTTATTTAGCATGCATGGCATGCATCAAGAAGTGATTCACTTCACAACCCCAAAGAACCAAGTCTTGGCCGAAACCTTGTAGGGCACCAAACCCTAATTTTTGTCCTCTAAAAAAAATTTAGAAACAACACATATGTGTATAAAGTCCCTAGGGGTACTAGCATGTATCAAGGTTTGATCAAAAACCCCTCTTGAACCTCCAAGCATAGGGTGGCCGAAACCTTCCTTAAGGAAGATCCTTGTGATTTTTTCAAAAGAATAAAACAAGCTACCATTCAATAGCAATTATGCTGCAGGCGAGAGGACACTTACATCCTAGCGCTGGAATTTCACCTTCTCTTTAAACCGTAGGGTACCCTAGACTTGGAGGGCAAGTGAAAATCCTTCTTTTTTTTCTTTTTCAAATTTTCTCTAGAGCTCCTTGGACTTGGTAGAGGGCAAGGTACTTGGACTTTCCTCCTTGCAATTGCCCTAAGGTTAGAACCCTAGGGTTGGAATTTCGGCAACAAGAAGGGGGGTGCTAGTCTCGGCACAGGAAGAGGAAAAGAGGAAGGAAGAATGAAAAACTTCTTTCTAACTTCCCTTCTCTTAATCCTATTTATACACCTCTTGTGAAGAGACATGTCTCTTCATTGCTCAAGCCTTAACAAACATGTCTCCCCTTCTCCTAACACGAAACACCCATTAGAGCATTTGGTTAGGAAGAGTTAGTGCAAGTGATAGGTCCAAGGTTCGATCCTTGCTTCCTCCACTTTGCACTTTCTTTTTGATCACCTCTTGCTAACTCATTTCCAAGCCCAATAAGCCAAGCCCAATATACATTTCATGAATATGATATTTCATGCATTCATGACATTTCATTAATAAAATAGGTTCATGACATTTCATAGAATGTGATTGCATGAAATTTACATCATTTCATTATAAACATTTTTTTATTGATGATAAATTTTCATACATCGTCATGATATTACATCGAAAATTTGGGGTGTTACAATCCCCCTCGCCTTATAGAAAGTTCGTCCCGAACTTAAAACAGTTCCGGGTACTTTGATCGCATCGTATCTTCCTGTTCTCAGGTGGCTTCTTCGAATTGCTCGTTCCGCCACAGAACCTTCACTAAGGGTACTTCCTTGTTCCTTAGCCTTTTGACTTCCCGATCGAGGATCTAGATCGGGCGGCGTTCGGAACTGAGGCTCTCCTGTTCTTGCACTGGTGGGGGTTCTATCATTTGACTCGCATCAGGGGTACACTTCTTGAGCATCGACACATGGAAGACGTTGTGGATAGCCGCCATTTCTGGCGGTAGCTCCAGCTCGTAGGCCACCTTGCCTACTCGTCTCAAAATCTGATAGGGTCCCACGTATCGCGGACTCAGCTTCCCCTTCTTTCCGAATCTCATCACCCCTTTCATAGGGGCTACCTTCAGGAATACCGAATCCCCAACCTCGAACTCGAGTGGTCGACGTCGTTTATCAGCGTAGCTCTTTTGCCGACTCTGAGCAGTCTCTATCCTCTGGCGGATATTCTTTATAGCCTGAGTGGTCTCATCAATAATATCGGTCTGGAGTCCCATCTCCCTCTTTTCACCACTCTCATGCCAGCATAAAGGAGATCTGCATTTTCTGCCGTATAGTGCCTCGTACGGTGCCATCCCGATAGTAGCCTGATGACTGTTATTATAAGCAAACTCTGCCAGGCTCAGGTATCGACACCAGCTTCCCTTGAAGTCCAAGGTGCAAGCTCGTAACATATCCTCTAGTATCTGGTTTACTCGTTCAGTCTGCCCGTCAGTCTGGGGGTGAAAGGCTGTACTGAACTTCAGCTTCGTGCCAAGGGCCTTCTGCACGTGTCCCCAAAAATCAGAAGTAAATCGACCATCTCGGTCAGAGACGATGGTCTTGGGAATCCCGTGTAGTCGGACAATCTCCTTGACGTACAGTTGAGCCAGCTGCTCAACTGAATAAGTCATCCTGATAGCCAGAAAATGCGCGGACTTGGTCAGTCGGTCCACAATAACCCATATACTATCATATCCATTCGTAGTTCGAGGCAGCCCTGATATGAAATCCATAGAGATGTCCTCCCATTTCCACTCGGGAATAGGTAGAGGCTGCAGAACTCCCCCAGGTCTCTGGTGTTCTGCTTTGACCCTCTGGCAGGTCAAACACATGCTGATATAATGGGCTACATCTTTCTTCATGCCAGACCACCAAAATTTGCCCTTCAGATCTTGATACATCTTGGTAGACCCAGGATGCATCGCATAAGGTGTGCCGTGAGCTTCCTCGAGTATCCTCGTCCATAAGTTGGAGTCGTCGGGAACGCATAATCGATCCCGGAGATATAAGACTCCGCTATCGGAAATCCGGAATCCCTCGTCCTTGCCTTCAAGAACCTCCTGCCTGATTCTCCGAAGACTCGGATCAAGATTCTGCTTCTCCAGAATACCATCAAATAATGTCGGCGCAATCTGTAGGGTAGAAAGCCGTCCCGATATAATCTCGATTCCGAAATCCATAATCTCTTCCCCTAAGGGTCGTGACAAAGCTGATAAAGACAACAATGCAGCACAAAATTTTCTACTGAGAGCATCCGCTACCTTGTTGGCTTTTCCTGGATGGTACAAGATCTCACAGTCGTAGTCCTTGACCAACTCGAGCCATCGGCATTGTCGCATATTCAGGTCTTTCTGGGTGAAAAAATACCGCAGACTCTAGTGATCAGTAAAGACCTTGCACTGAGTGCCATATAAATAATGCCTCCATATTTTCATCGCAAAGACCACCGCTGCTAATTCCAAATCATGGGTAGGATAATTCTTTTCATGTTCCTTTAATTGTCTAGAGGCGTAGGCAATCACCTTCCCATTCTGCATAAGCACAGCTCCGAGTCCCAGTTTGGACGCGTCGCTGTACATATCGAAACCCGTATCACTTTCCGGAAGAGTCAATATGGGAGCGCTAGTCAGGCTCCTTTTCAGTTCAGGGAAGCTCTTCTCACATTCGTCGGTCCAGATATATTTCCTGTCTTTCTTAGTCAGAGTTGTCATTGGAGCCGCAATCCGAGAGAAGTCCTCTACAAATTTTCTGTAATACCCGGCTAGCCCCAGAAAACTTCTGACCTCGCTGGCATTCTTGGGTCTGGACCAGTTACTTACGGCCTCTATTTTGATCGGGTCGACCATCACTCCGCCCTTGGAGATAACATGTCCCAAGAATGATACTTGGTTCAGCCAGAACTCACATTTTGAAAATTTAGCATATAGTTGTTCCTTCTGAAGAATCTGTAATACTATACTCAGGTGCTCTGCATGCTCTTCGGAAGTCCTCGAATAAATAAGGATGTCGTCGATGAAGACGATCACAAATCTGTCGAGAAATGCCGAGAAAATCCGATTCATAAGGTCCATGAATATTGCCGGAGCATTAGTAACTCCAAACGGCATCACTACGAACTCATAATGTCCGTATCTCGTCCGGAAAGCAGTTTTGGGTATATCCTCATTTTTCACCCGGACTTGGTGATAATCAGACCTCAGATCGATCTTAGAGAAAACCGTAGCTCCCTTTAACTGATCGAACAGGTCATCTATCCTGGGTAGAGGGTACCTGTTCTTTATGGTCACATTGTTTAATGCCCGATAGTCGATACACATACGCATCGGCCCGTCCTTCTTTTTGACGAACAGTACGGGAGCTCCCCAGGGGGAATGACTAGGGCGGATAAGTCTCTTGTCGAGTAGCTCTTGTAGTTGTCCTTGCAATTCTTTCAATTCAATCGGCGCCATTTGGTATGGTGCTTTCGAGATGGGGTTAGTACCAGGAATCAAATCAATAGCAAATTCAACATCTCTTTCAGGTGCTAACCCAGGTAAGTCGTCAGGAAACACCTCTAGATAGTTGCATACGACTTCGACGTCTTCTAGCTTCGGGTCCTCTGTAGGACGAGTATCAACCACATGAGCTAGAAATCCAAAACATCTATTCTCTAACATTTTCCTTGCTTTCAGAGCCGATAAGAATTTGCCAGTCTTCTTCTTCGGCTCGCCGATAAATTCAAAGAGAATTCCTGTCTCGGGTCGGAAGATAACCCTTCGTTTACGGTACTCGATGGAAGCTCCGTATTTATTCAAGAAATCCATGCCCAATATCAGATCATAATCGGCCATATCAAGCACTATTAGATCGCAGCAGAGCTCCTTATCTGCGATGCTGATCGGTGCGGCCCGCAGCATTTGGGTAGAGGGCATCACCTCTCCCGAGGGCAATGTAGTCAGAAACTTGCAATCTAGTTCTTGCAGTGGCATATCATATCTCGTGGCATATAGCATAGAAATAAAGGAATGCGTTGCCCCAGTGTCAAATAATGCAGTAGCAGGATGACTGTAAATAACTATCTGACCTGTGACAACGGTAGAGGCAGTCGCCATGTCTTCCTTGGTAAGCGAGAAAACCCGGGCGTTTGTTGTAGCAGGCGGGGCTTCTAATCGCCCCTGATAAATAGGAGTACCATCAATAGCAGCCTGCATATGGTGAAGCTGGGGAGGAGCACCTTTGTGCTGAATATACTGCTGCTGAGGTGCCTTAGCGGCAGTAGGACACTCTCTGGCAAAATGTCCTTCCTTCCCGCAAGTGAAACATCTCTTGGCACCCAATAAGCATGTCCCTAAGTGCATCTTCCCACAGGTGGCACAAGGAGGGTACTTAGGCTTCTTGCCTTTCGAACCACCAGTAGACTTATTCCATGACTTTCTTTTTCCATTGTGGTTCTTCTTCCAGTGGGGGTTGGTGTTCTGAGTCCTTTGATTTTCCTACTGACTCTGATTCTGTGTACTGGCTGGGGCCTGCTTCTGCTGGCTGATATTCTTCAGATAGTGCTCAGCATTCAGGGCACCGCTGACTAGCTCCTCTGCAGTCTGTGGCCTATGAACGCCATCAGCTACACTCAAAACGATGTCGGGCCTAAGCATTCTCAGCATTAATCTGACCCTTTCCCTTTCAGTACTGACCAGCTCCGGATATAATCGTGACAGTCGGTTAAATTTCTGGACGGCCTCATTGACAGAGAGATTCCCCTGTCGAAATTCGGCGAACTCATCAAAATGCCTGTTGGTCACCCTCATATGAAAGAACTCCTCCAGAAATTCAGACTCGAAATCCTTCCATTTCATCTGGTCGAGGGTTGGGCACCAAAGTCTTGGTCGAGGACTGGGCAAGAAGACCTGGCCGAGGGTTTGGGCACGAAGTCTTGGTCCGAGGGACTGAACAACTTAGTTGAGCGATGACTAAGGACAGAAGTAGAGACGGGTCAGGGTTTGGACGTCTCGAGATTCAAGAGTATAGGAAGCTAAGCAGAAGTCCACCCGAAGGACTGGGTGGCAACCGTCTCCTGGATGGAGTAGGTGAAAGGCGCATTCTCGGGGGTGGAAACTTGCGTCAGATTGACCTAGGGTTTCATGGAAATTCGAAGTCAGAACCAAGTCCTTAAGGCTAATATTGTGTGTATAGTTGCTTTGCGTTTGTGTATCTTGCAGGTACCAAGAATGGATGACAAAGCAGGGAAATCACATAGAAGGCAGCTGGATGCCTGAAGCTAGGCGCCCAACAACAGTCAGGCGCCCCCATCAATAGGGGTCCCTGCCTCAAAGAAAAAAAGTTGCAGTTTCGTGAAGAAAGCAGAATAGGCTTCCATTCAGGCGCCCGGGATGATATGAGCGCCCAAGTTGAAAACTGTATTTGCTGTTTCAAGTTCGAAACACAGATAATCCTTCACTCAGGCTCCTGGGAGGTCCAGGGCGCCCTGGTTAGAGATTTTATCAACTACGACGAGTTCGGCGCGGGGATAATGTTTGACCAAGTCTATAGGGGCGCCCCCATCGTCACAGGCGCTCGAATGAAGCCAATAAAAGGGGCTTCGACCCCTCTACTTCAGACACAACTTTCCAGAGTGATTCTGATCATTTTGACCGACGACAATGCGCTAAAAATGAGGTTCTACAACCAGGAGGCTCCAGGAGGAAGTGCGCCGCAATTCGGAGGTCCAGTTCGACCGTTGCTTCAACCTAAATTGTTTGGTTTGCTTTTTGTTATTCCACACTTAATTTCATATCTTTTTCATTGTAACTATCAACTGTAAGACGGGTTTTCTCCGCCTCCAGAAATTTCCGAAAGGAGACCAATAGTGGACTCACGGCGAGTACATAGGCCTTGGATGTACTGACCCAGGGGGATTGGGAACCAAGTAAATAAATCCCGCGTGTCTGCTGCGTTGTTATTTCTTTTTCTGTTTTACTTTTCCGCTGTGCTACTAACTTTGGTTTTAGAAAGATCGAAAGTTTACGAGTTTCCGCGAGAAGATTTTCACGGTCGATATTCACCCCCCCCTCTATCGACGGCACCGGTCGTACAGTAGGGACCTGGAACTGGCAATTGGGCTCCCCTGATGACCTATCAACCTGAAAACAAAACCATTATGATGGGTAGTTAGTGTTGGAACTCGGATGGCTAGGGAGGGGGGGGGGTGAATATAGCCAATCACTTAACCTTTGGCACTTAGCAAATTTCTGCACTCAGAGTTGTTAGTAGCACAGCGGAAGCAGCAAGAACCAAGTATGCAGAAAACAAAAACACAAAGACAAATCAACACAACTAGCAAGATCGTTAACAAGGAGGGTTTACAAGGATCGGGGATAACTTGCCCTTACTCCTAGGCGTGCCCTTAAGGTGGGCGATCCCTTGATCGTCGGCAGATCAAGCCCCGGTTATCACCAGATAAAAAGCAACCTCATTCTCGGTGGAGAAACCTCTCCACAGTGTTTCAATCACAGATTTAAGTTTAAGCATAATGAAACAACGAGAAAAATCTTACTTAGCACTTAGCAAGGGCAAGAACACAGCAAGCTTTCCTGAGCTCTACCCAGCGGCGATCTCACGCAAGAAACCCTTCCTCGTGTCTTCCCGCTGTCAGACTCCAAGCCTCTTGTTCTCTCCTTCAAGCGCTCAAGTAATGGATGATTGCTTTAAGATTGCAGTAGCTTGCCCAAGGTGATGAAACTTCAGAACGCGCAAGCTAGACGTGGAGAACACATGGCGCAGCAAGAACTCAGTTCGCAAAACTTGAACTCAAGGTGATCGAAAGACTGACACTCTGAGCGGACCTCCTGTTGCCAGAGCTCGGAGATATGCAACTTGTGCTCCATCATACGCTCTATCTCCGCAACCTGCCAGCGTAGGTCAGGAGCCCACTCGTCATAATCTGCAGTATCAGCTAGCGGCCCCTGGGCATGAGCTGCTCTCGATAGCTCCCCTTCACGTCTGCGATCCTTCCACCTTAGCCCCTGGGGCCCACGAACAATGCCGGACTGAGCGAGCATACGACGGTCCAGACGGCAGTCCTGTCAAACCATGGGCACGGTGCGTCCCTATGAAACGTCAATACCAACCGATTCCAGCCATGCAGTGATGATATGACCAAATGACATGTAGATTGTCTGGGCGGACTGCATACAGTGGACGATGATGGAGAAATAGACCGAGGCCACCGGGTCAAAATCTAACTGTTGATGCAGCCCATAGAGCATCAAGTAGTGGGATGGGCGAATCTCATCTAGATGTTTCGAAGTAGTAGGTAGAAGACAATTGGTTTTGATCTAAAACAGAACATAGTCAGTGGGAGAGAGACGAAGTGTTGCAAAGGTAGGAAAGTCACTGGTGTGCTCATCGGTACCCCTCGGCCTGGGATGGCCTAGAAAGTACTCGTAGATAGAATCAGGAGTGACTCCAGCAAAGGGAACCGGAAGAGGATTAGGAAGATAAGGGTAGAGAAAGAAATCATTTTCTGACCGGCGATAACCAAGAAAATCAGTAAAAATAGATAGATTAAAATCAAGGTCGACACTGGCAACTCGGGTTTTCCATCCCGTACCCTCTCCACATATCATGTTGTTATAGAATTCAGAGACCAAATCAAGGTTGATTGGACACTCAAGGTACATAATGGATTGAAGATTATAGTATTCAATACGTTGTCGAACTAATGGACAATGTTCGTAGATAAAAGTTTGATCCACTGTTCGACATGGCATAAGTTTGAAATTGTGCCATAGAAATTTTAGAGAAAGACCAATACTCTGAAATCTTGTATGTGGAGGTGGTGGAGATCCTGACGAAGGTGTAGATGAAGAGGGGCCTTTGCCCTTTGAGCTGTCCTTTGCGACTTCTTTACCCTTAGAAGATTTTCTAAAGAGTTGAGTTAATCAAGAAGGGTAAGACCCAATCAGAGAATGTAATCAAGACACAATTATCAAAAGAACACATTTTAATCAGAGGATGAAATTGATAAAGGATAAGAGACGGCAGAGATGGGTCACGGCCAAAACAAGAAGGTTATGGCACAACACAAACCATGGTTAGCCTCAAAACACAATCTATGAATTGATTTGAAGGGAAAACTGATACAAGGACTTACTTAGGTGCCATTGGTGAATTTCTTGAAATCTGAACAGGGAAACGGCTTGCGCAGGAGAAGCTTTCGGCGCAAGAGAGATCGTGAGATCCTTCAATGGGAGAGAACGTCGCAGGAAGCAGGAAGAAGACAGAGCCCGGAGGAACTCCTTAGAACCGCACGCGTGGAGACTCACTCGAGGAAGAAGAAAGCACTGGGATAGCTCTCGCACGAAACAAAGGTTACGCAAGTGGGAGGTTTCGGCGCTAGGGTTCGGCAAAGAAAGGTTTCGAAGAAATTAATCGGTTGGTGGATCGGTCCACCAACCACAATTTAATGCTATGGAACGGATCACCGTTCGATGTGAAACCGCCCAGACCGATCAGGCTACGTCCTGATCGGACTGATCTGGGCCTGATCGGTCTGGTGACCGAACAGGAGCGCTCCTGATCGGTCGGCTGATCGATCAGGACACGAACAGTAGGGTCTGGAGAGAAACCTGTGAGCTCCCTGATCGGTCTGTGGACCGATCACCATAGGGTGCCAGATCGGTCCGGGGAGCGATCCAGGCTAGCTCAGTACACTTGGTCAAAATTTTGAAAAGTCACTGTTGCCCTCCGATCGGTCTGTGGACCAATCGTCACAGGATGAAGCTAGATCGGTCCGGGGACCGATCATCCCTAGGCCTGATCAGTATGGTGACCGATCAGGGCTCCTGATGCTCCCTGATACGATCTGAAACATTCAGTTTAAGATTTTCTGAATCTTTCCAACGAGATCTGATGAAGTTTATCGACCTTGGACATGATCTCATGACTAAAATTGATCCCTGAACAAGGATCAAAGATCCTTATAGGTTCAACAATCACTTTGATCCATACAAATGGATTCAAACTAAATCAACAATCATTCAAGCAATTTCAATGATGTTTGTATCAAATTCAGGTTTCCAATCAAGTTTCCTTGATTGGAATTTCCAAGTATGATCATGGAGCCAAATACACATATGTTATGCATTGGTTTTCCCCATACTTGGTCACCGAAGTGATTATTATCTTGTCAACTTAATTTCTCAAGGGATGCATTGACATTTTGAGAAATTGAGTTGATCCTAACATCTCACCCCATATCTAGCAAACAAAAGCATTTTGTTAAACCTTATAGTTTGTGTGAGATGTCCCAAAAGTTACCCAATTGTTTCCCAACAGTTTTGAAATAATCATGAGGGGCTTGAATGCAATTTGAAATTCATGATGCGCGACACATTCCCAACTCCCTTCTTAGGAAACTAAATTCATTTTCAGGGGGTGGTTTAGTTAAGATGCCAGCTAGGTTTGATTTGGACTCTACATGCGAGAGTACAATATCTCCCCTAGCTACATGATCCCTAATGAAATGGTGACGCACCTCAATATGTTTGGTCCTAGAATGATGGATTGGATTCTTGGTTAAGTTAATTGTGCTAATGTTATTACATAACACTTGCACACCCTTGTAACTCAATCCATAGTCCTCTAAAGTATGTATCATCCGCAACAATTGTGATACGCTCTCTCCCATGGCGATATATTCTGCCTCGGTCGTGGAGAGAGAAACACAATGTTGCTTCGGACTTGACCAACTTACCAAGGACGAACCTAAGAATTGGCAACCCCCACTTGTGATTTTTCGCTCTAACTTACATCCAGCGTAGTCGGAATCCGTATAGCCAATTAAGTCAAATGACTCGGTACGGGGTACCATAGACCGACTCCAATTGTGTCTTTGAGATATCTCAAAATTCGCTTAACAGCGATTAAGTGAGATTCCTTGGCATAAACTTGATACCTAGCGCACATACCTACAGCAAATAGAATATCTGGTCGACTGGCTGTAAGGTATAGCAAACTACCTATCATGCTTTGATATTGAGTCAAACCAATGGGTTTATCACTCTCATCATTGTCTAATCTTGTGTTTGTGGACATGGGAGTGGTTACCTCTTTTGAATCACTCATATTGAATTTTCGAAACATTTCTTGTGTATACTTTGATTGGTGCACATGGATACAATCGCGAGTTTGCTTGATTTCAAGTCCAAGGAAGAAGGTCAACTCTCCCACTAGAATCATTTCAAACTCACTCTCCATGTGTCCAATGAACTCATTTAAATAGCCCTTATTATTTGAGCCACAAATTATGTCATCGACATATACTTGGGCTACAAAAATATTGTCATCATCTCTTCATAGAAATAGTGTAGGGTCTATTTGGCCTCTAACGAAGCCCTTCTCAATTAGGAATGTGGACAACCGCTCTTACCAAGCCCGGGGTGCTTGTTTAAGGCCATAGAGTGCCTTTGTGAGCTTAAACACGTGGTTTGGAAACTCGGATCTCTCAAACCCCGGAGGTTGTTCGACGTAGACCTCTTCCCTAATCAAACCATTTAGAAAGGCCGATTTGACATCCATTTGGTATAGCTTGAAGCCGCGATGTGCTGCAAATGCTAGCATCAATCGGATGGATTCAATCGTGCCACGGGAGCATAGGCCTCATCATAATCAAGGCCTTCAACTTGACTATAGCCCTTGGCTGCCAAGCGTGCCTTGTTTCTAATTATTTCTACCTTATGGTTCAACTTATTTTTGAAGACCCATTTGGTTCCAATTATGGTGGGCTTCTTAGGTCTAGGGACTAAGTCTCAAACTTGACTTCTTTCAAATTGACCTAGTTCATCTTGCATTGCAATGATCCAATCGGGATCATTTAATGCTTCATCAATTTTTCTTGGTTCAATTTCGAAAATTAGGGCAACTTCATTAGCCTCATTCCGGAAGAATGATCTAGTTCTAACCCCATGATGGATGTCTCCATCAATTTGGTCTTGAGGATGACTAGAGGCTAATCTAGTTTGCCTTGGTGTTGGTGGTGCGTCTTGAATGGACTCACTAGACACAAGTTCAGCCTCTGGATCCGGCTGATCTATGGATTGTCTAGGCTCACCGTCGTCAGATTCATCACCATTAACAACATTTGGACTTTCATTCAAACATAGTCTCCTAAGTTCGAATTGGACTTCATCTTCTGGTTGACCATTGACTTTTGGAATTTCTTCAAAGACAACATCAGAAGACTCTTCAACCATTCTAGACTTCTTGTTGTAGACTCGATAGGCTTTGCTAACGAGGGAGTACCCGACCAGTATCCCTTCATCAGCCTTCGCCATGAACTTTCTAAGATGGTCCTTGGTGTTTAGAATGAACACCTTACAATCAAACACCCTAAGGTGTTTAACCGTAGGTGGTTTTCCAAACCAAAGTTCATGAGGAGTCTTTCCTAAAACCTATGAATGAGGACTCAATTTTGCACATAGCAAGCTATATTTACAGCTTCAGCCCAAAAGTAACTCGGGAGTGAGTACTCATTAAGCATGCTTCGTGCAGCCTCTTGTAGAACATGGTTCTTCCTTTCTACAACATCATTTTGTTGTGGTGTTCTAGGAGTAAAGAACTCATGTCTATAACCTCTATCTTGACAAAATTCTAAAAACCTTTGATTTTGAAATTCACCTCCATGATCACTTCTAATTGTCTTAATTGTTAATGATTTTTCATTTTCAACTCTTCTACAAAAAGAAATGAAAACATCTAAGGTTTGGTCCTTATATTTTAAAAAGTGGGTCCATGTATATCTAGTGAAATCATCAATGATCACAAAGCAGTACCTACTTCCATTCAATGATATGATAGTACTACAATCAAATATATCTATGTGAAGTAAATCTAATGCAGTAGAAGTACTTACAACGCTTTTATCTTTATGTGCAGATTTTGTTTGCTTACCCATTTGGCATGCATCACAAAGTTTATCTTTCTCATACTTGATGCTTGGTAAGCCACGAACTAGTCCCTTGTTGGCTAACTTCTGGATATTCTTCATGTTCACATGTGCTAGCCTCCGGTGCCAAAGGGTGGACTCTTCTTCTTTTGACATGAAACACTTAGCAGAAACATTAGTAGCACTTTTAAAGGAAATTTGATAAATATTGTCTACTCTTGTTCCTATTAGTATCGTGTCCAAGGTGTCATGTTGTCTAACTAGACATTGACTTAGTTGAAAATCAATTGTGTAACCCGTGTCACACAATTGACTGACACTTAGGAGATTAAATTTCATCCCCTTGACTAGAAGGACATTTGAAATTCTAAGACATTCGGATATTTGAATGTCTCCTATTCTTATGACCTTAAGACTACCATTGTTACCAAATGAAACATTACCTTTACTTTTCTTATGAAGTGTGGTAAACAATGATCTATCCCCGGTCATGTGTTTGGAGCATCCACTATCAACGAACCAAGTTGATAGATGCTCCCCCTCAATCATAACCTACACAATTCGAAAAATAGAAGTTTTACGTACCCAAACCTTGAGACCTAAAGCATCAACTAAACAAGACTTAGGCACCCATGCCTTGACAACTTTCTTTTGACCCTTGGGTGTCCTAGATTGTGTCATATCAGTCCTAAACATCAAAGACACGAATGAGGGTTCTTTGGGTCGGTAACCAATACCGGCCCTATTGTAGACTGCCCTTTGGACATTCAAGATCATGTCTAGGGTTTTAGAGCTAGTTGAGAACTTCTCAAGAATATTCTTGAATTTCTCAACTTCACACTTCAAAGATTTGTTCTCTTCTTCTAGCAAGTCATCATGCAAATCATCTACTTCCTCAACCTTAGAGGATTTTAACCTTTCAACCTCATGTTTCAATGATTTAATTTCATCTTCTAATAATTCAACATGCAAATCATCAATGTTATCATCTCTAGATAATTTCAATTGATCAATTTCTAATTGCAATGCTTTAACCTTATTCATTGACTTTTTCAACATACTAGTTAAGCATGCAATAGCCCTATAACACTATTCAAGCTCGGGAGAAGTTACCTCTTCATCATCCGAAGATGATGAAGCCGCGTTTGATGATTTGGAAGATTCATCACTGCTCTCTTGATCTCTCATTTACATGAGTGCCACATGCCTTGTGCTCTTCTCCTCCTTCTCTTTATCGGACGAGCTAGAGGATGACTCATCCCAAGTGGCCTTCAAGGCCTTCTTCTTCTTCTTGAACTTTTCTTCTTTCTTTTTGGATTTCTCCTCCTTCTTCTTTAGTTTTGGGCATTCATTCTTGAAATGCTCTTTCCTACCACACTTAAAGCAAGAGGCATTAGTCTTATCATGTTTAGCTTCACTAGAGTTACCTCTACTCTTGAAGCGTCGACCCCTTCTCATCATCCTTCTCACAAAGTTCGCCATTTCGGAGGATGAGGAGTCGCTGCCATCTTCTTCGGAATCGGACTCGGATTCGGATGAGGATGAAGATGAAGAGACTTCCTTCTCCTTCTTCTTCTCCTTCTTCTTTTTGTTGGTTCGGTCCCCTGCAACTAAGGCAATCCCCTTCTCCTTGGGGCCTTTGTTAACCATTTCATGCAATTCCATCTCACAAAATAAATCATCTAACATTACAATGGATAGATCCTTGGAAACTTTGTAGGCATCCTCCATGGATGACCACAAAGCATTCCTTGGAAAGGCTTTCAAGACATACCTCACAAGGTCGGGATTCTCGACCTTTTCATCAATCAAATGAAGCCCATTGAGAACTTCCTTGAACCGGCTATGAAGCTCACTCTCCTTCATGGAGAGATTTTGAAGTTGATTGAGGAACAAGTCCCACTTAGCGATTCTTGAATCTCGGGTGCCCTCAAGGAGTTCGATGAGCTCCATAGCGTTTCAATCACAGATTTAAGTTTAAGCACAATGAAACAACGAAAAAGATCTTACTTAGCACTTAGCAAGGGTAAGAACACAGCAAGCTTTCCTGAGCTCCACCAAGTGGCGATCTCACGCAAGAAACTCTTCCTCGTGACTTCCCTGTTAGAGATATGAGAGAAGTGTCTTAAGGCAATCGCCATATGGTTGTAAACATTTATTTTAATAAATGATAATTCACTATTTGAGTATACATGTTTGTGTATTTGATTGGGATCTTAAACTCATCTACTGAATGCCCGCAATACAATCCACAGCATAAGAGAATTTGTGATGGGATCATAACTAGTGATTATCTCTAAATGTGCAATTGTGAAGTATTGAAAATATCCCTAGTCGATGAATTGATAAATACGGACATTTTCAATTCTGTTGAGACTAGCATGGGTTATTCTCTAATCAGCTGATTCTCACTGGCTGGTGACATTGGGATGTCCGGAGATAAACATGGATGCTAGTTAAGGGAACTAGTTCATTGGAGTGACTAGCTGTAAGACTTCATATGGGAATTTACATGTAGATATGTCAACGAAGTTCTTACTGCTGCTTAAGTGCGATGATCCTTTGACTTGCGGTGTTTAAGTCATCTTGGTCATGGAGACTTATACTTTGACATCTTAAAGAAGCATCTCCAAGGAGGTGTGGACCCAGGATGATTGGGTATAAGCCGAAGTGCCCGAAGATGTTTGAACAGCCTACAAAGGATTCACCACTCCTTGCGAGGAGATGTATACCCAGGCCTATCGTCGGATTGTTACTCAAAACCTCTGGCCAGAGTATATCATGTTTAGAGTGAGAGTCTCTAAAATACATGAGAGTAATTAGAAATCCAAAGGACGAGAAAGACACTACTTGGGCTAGGTGTGACGTAGTCAGCCTAGTGGGGACTGACACGATAGACCGTGTCCTGAACCAAGTGGGTATAAGGTGGTGAAGGGAATGAGGCTCGATTCATTAGAGCTGCTGAAGGGTTTCAGAATAATTTCTTCTGAGGTCAAACCGTTGATCTTTCGATTAATTGGGGATCATGATGTACTACTAGGTACCACTCATAATCGTTCTATAATTAGTTAAATTATAGACGACCAACATAAATTGAAAGCCTATTTAGTCACACGCACTACGAGTAATCCGAGGGATTTAAAACGAGTTGAAAATTGGATTTTCCGATCACGAGAAACAAGTCGAATCTGAGTTAGTCAGAGGCGCAATGGAAGCTAAAATTGGCTAAGTCTTTTGAAGGCTTTTTGGGCGAATTAAATGAGTTTAATTTGCGGCCTTTTTGGGGTTAGTTTTGGCCGGCCAAAGAGGGTATTAAACCCTTTTTGGTGGCCGGCCAAATGAAGGAGAAAAACCAATTTAATTGGTTTAATTAATAAAATAAATCTAGTGCGATTTATTTTATAAATTATGGATAAATAAATTTGTATAAAGAAATTTATATAAATAAAATTTATAGAAATTTATTCTTTTATGGAAGATTAAAATAATCCATGAAGTGGTTTATTTTAATTTTATAAAATCAATTATGAATTGATTTTTCCATAATAAGAAAGTTTATAAATTTCTTATAAAAATTTATTCCATAATTTAAAGAGAAGAAGAATTAGTTTTTATTATAAATTGGTTTATAATAAAGACTCGATTTAATGGAATAAGTAATAAGAAAATTTATAAGATAAATTTCTTATAACTAATTCCGTTAATTCGGTTTAGAGGGAGACTTAGCAAAGGAGTTGCTACTATATAAAGGAACCAAAGGCTAGCCCTTAATTCCTAATCGCCTAATCAAGAGATTAATTATTCTCTCCCTCTTTCTCTTCTCTTCTCTCCTCCTCTTCTTCTCCTTCACATTAGGGCCGGCGCCCCATCCTTGAGGATTAGGGCCGGCCCACACAACCAACACCCAAGGCGAAGTTGGCGTGAGCTTTCAAGGAGAAGGAGAACCCGAACACGAAGAAGAAGAAGCGGATAACGACTCTTCTCTTCTCGGAATTCGATTCCGTTACTTCGTTGGTTAGTTTTTCCATTATTTCTCTTGTCCTTCTAGTTGTGCCT
The DNA here is from genome assembly GCA_024364735.1 of Boesenbergia rotunda. Taxonomy (NCBI): domain Eukaryota; kingdom Viridiplantae; phylum Streptophyta; class Magnoliopsida; order Zingiberales; family Zingiberaceae; genus Boesenbergia; species Boesenbergia rotunda. The sequence goes on from JAGFNQ010008084.1 coordinate 66,127, forward strand.
TCCGAGAATCTAGTAGTTCTCGTCGGCACAAAACTCGTGACTTTGTGAAGTCATCCCGAAGAGAACTCGGCGTGGACGCGAATAGAGGCGGAGCTTCCAAGGGACGCTACGGTTGGATCTCGTCCTTTTCTTCGAGTTACGCGAGGTATAAAAGTAAATTAGTTTACTTTTCGCAAACTTTTATTTGATAACCATGTCGAAACACCATAAGGATGCATGCTAGATACGAAGTTAAAATAATTTAGGAAATTATTTTATGCAAACTCTTCTGCTGCACGTAAAAATTTTGAATTTTACGAACTCGTATCCTTGTCAACATGCACCCGGTCCCAACAGTGGTATCAGAGCCGGTTAGTGTTCGACATTATAATATAATTGTTTTGTGGAAAACTTTGTCATGATCTCAATTTCGGGAAAAAATTTTCAATTATGGAAACTTTCAAATTATAATAGATTTTAGATTTAGGAATTTCAAAGTTTGGAAATCCTCATGAAATTTCGTAAACGTTTGAAATTTTCTAGTTTCTAAAATTTTATAATAATTGTGAAAATTTTCATCTTTGGAAACTTTCCAAATTTTGGAAATTTTTCTATTTTAGAAATTTTCAATTTTGGAGAAATGTAAGTTTTCCTTTTACCAGAAACTTACAATTATTCTGAAAAATTATTTTTGAAATCTCACAATTTTGGGCACTTTCTTTTAAGAAAGTCTAGACAAATTCATGGACAGTTAATTGACAATTAAATTATGAATTGGTTTTTAAATTGACAACAAAATTCTTTATTTTGGATTGAGCCTCGGGGAGCCGTCCAATTTAAAGTTAGTTGTTGTAATTTAATTTCCCAATTTTTTAATTGAAATTGTCATGTTTGATTTGGATTGAGCCTCGGAGAGCCGTCCAATTGATTTACAACAAGTTACTTTTCTTTGGGTATCTGAGCCTCGGGGAGCACCTTAGAAAATAATTTGTTGTATTAATAAATCCATGAATAAAATATGTTGAAGAGGTGATGCTCTTACATATTGTTGTCTCCAAAATTAATTAGGAAAATGATTTCCTATAGAGTTTTCTTAAATAAGATTTTCATGAAAATAATAGTAGTTGAATTAAGGGATTTGTCTCTTAATTTAATAAGATTTGATTTAGAGAAATCAAAGTCTTGAACATATTATTTCCGAAATTAATTATGACAATTTAAGAAATTGTTTCCCAAAACAATTCCTTCAATAAAGTATGAAATTGAAATAAGGAAATCCGGTTCCTAATTCAATTCATGAGACTTGATAAATTAAGTCACATACATACTTTATTAAGGAAATCGTTAGTCATGACGTAATGATATGATATGAATGTGCTTAGAAAAGAATGAGACCCAAACACCCCTTACAAAATATTAAGGCTAACACCTTCCATTAATATGGTTAGAACCGGAGTTTTGTTTCTCGTTTGGGTTGATGGACACATCCATGCCCGACTTGAACCTCAACATGTTCAAACCGTGGAATTAGTTTATGACTAATATAGTTGAAGTCAGAGGTCAATCCTTAGTTTTGGTTGTTGGACACATCCAAGCCTGACTAAGCGGTTGAATGAACTTCAACAATATTAAAACTATTTCTTGATTAATGGGTCAGCCTTAAGCTTGGAGCATCGATTTGTTGTGCCACAGCCAAGGTCGATGTAAAGAGAGGTGCAGTTGGGTGCTATATATATTGATACATACTTGTTAATGAGTTAACAACCCAATGATTTATGCAAACATTCAATTAGTTGATAGCATAAAGTGATAGTTACATATATGTGATGTGTAATCGGTATAATTACCTACCTTCATAGCTAAGAAAAACTTGATGGCCACAGCCATGGTGGTTCTTATCTATGGTTGGATATCAACCTATTTGGAGATGTTCCTACGATCTCCCGAATTGATAATAAGGGTGATTCAATTCGTAAAATAAATAGGATTTAATTTATGTATGTTGATACATTCTTTATAAATCTTCTCACATAATCTCAATTTGTATTTCTAGGATAATCACTCGATCATGTCTTCCCTAAACTTGCGTTCCATTTTG
>JAGFNQ010008084.1:69985-349361 GCA_024364735.1 Boesenbergia rotunda
AAAATCAGTGCCCTACTCGTAAGAATCGTTCGTCACCGGCGGCAAAGGAGATACCAGCGCCAGGAGTCCGGAAAAACAAGGATCACGTGCAATGCTTCAGGTGCGAGAAATACGGACATTACAAAAACAAGTGTTCGGCGAAGGTACACAAGATTTATATTCCAAAATTTTTACAAGTTCTTGCACTGTCATGTGATAAAGTAGTTTATTTTTTGACAAAGTAGATTTACTGCATAGTAAAATTAACTTTTTGCATGTTAATTTACAAAACGTGAATATGACCAAAATATTAGAAAATAATTGTTTAATTCAGAATATCAACTCAGAAATTGATAAAATTAATTCTGATAATTTATCTGATAAAATTAATTCTGATAATTTATCTGATAAAATTAATTCTGATAATTTATCTGATAAAATTAATCTTGATAATTTATCTGATAAAATTAATTCTGATAATTTATCTGATAAAATTAATCCTGATAATTTATCTGATAAAATTAATCCTGATAATTTATCTGATAAAATTAATCCTGATAATTTATCTGATAAAATTAATTCTGATAATTTATCTGATAAAATTAATCCTGATAATTTATCTGATAAAATTAATTCTGATAATTTAACTGATAAAGTTAATTCTGATAATTTCTCTGATAAAATTAGTTCTAATAATTTTAATTCAGACAAAATTAATCCTAAGGATAATTCAGAATTAAAATTTGAAAATCCTAAGGATAATTCTGAATTCAAATTTGAATATCGTAAGAATAAATCCGAATTCAAATTTGAATATCTTAAGGATAATTCAGAAATTAATTCTGAAAATCTTAAAGATAATTTAGAGATTAATGTTAAAAATATATCTGACGATAATTCTCTCCTAGATAATAATTTAATTATAGATAATATTGAAGATTATTACAAAACCTTAACTAGTGGCCCAATTTACTCCACCTAATGTGAAGATATTGAAAAATCTAATCTTAAAGAGGGTATGGAACTATCTAAGATAAAGACCATAATCAATAAAAATTACAAAAATTCAAATAAATCAAAATTATTAGAAAAACTTGAAAAGAAAGATAAAGATGAAGAAGAAATTTTCGAAATGATGAAAATGATGAATCTAACCCCACAATTATTAATGAATCCAAATAATTCAATTAAATTCAATTAAATTCGAATTAATTCAAATAATTCAATTAAATTCAATTAAATTCAAATAATTCAATTAAATACAATTAATTTCAAATTAATTCAAATAATTCAATTAAATACAATTAAATTCAAATTAATAATTCAATTAAATTTGAATTAATTCAAATAATTCAATTAAATTCGAATTAATTCAAATAATACAATTAAATTCAAATTAATTCAAATAATTCAATTAAATTCAAAATTAATTCAAATAATTCAATTAAAACAATTTAATTCAAATTAAATTCAAAGTAAAATTAAGTTGAATTCAAATTAAAACTTCAATTAAATTAACTTCAATATTAATCCTAATCATTTAATTTCTAATTAATTCAACCTCAATTAATTCGTAATTAACCTGAATCCAACTAAAATCTTAAATAACTTAAACTCAAATAAAATTTTACCCAAAGTGTAACAATTAAAATTAATAACATTAAATATGTCAAAGTGGGTTGACATATTCGCGGATTCACTCGACATGTATCAAATCGAGAATTTGATACATTTTAGAAACTTAAATAAAATTATTTGACTTGTTTGACTCATGCACAACTGCCATGACATGCATTTGCTATTCTTTTAAAATATATGACATGTCATTCATATTTAAATTTTATGCATATATTAGAACGGCTATAGGAAAAAGAATAATTGAAACTTGATCAACCTAGTATTGGGTGGCGGTGAGATGATAGTACGTTAGGGAAGCCAATTCTAATAAGATCAAGTATACTTGGTCTCTTTAGACTGGTGAAACTAGCTGAAGCTACCGATCCACGACCCAAACTAGTTAGACCAGAATTTTTCAAAAAGTAATTTTAAAAATGAAATTTCATTAAAAGGCTTTGTCAAGGAAAGGGTTGATGATCCAATAAGGCTACGGCCAAAGAAGGCCTAGTGCCTCGCCAAGACCTGGAAGCCAATTTTTGAAATTCAAATTCAAGTTACTTCTTGTCAAATTCAAATCTAACACAAGCTTCAATTAAATCTTAGAGTTAATAATAAATTAAGAAAAAATAATTCAAACATCTCACAATACACCTATAAGGCAACCATGCTTGTTGTATTGATACATCTAAAATAGGTGAGATGTTAAGGACTAATGAATTGAAAAATATTTTTCAAAATTATTTTTCAAAATTGTTAGAATATTTTCATAAAAATATATTTTCAAAATAGTGTTTCAACATAATGATGTTTTTATGAAATTCATGCTTGTCTGATTGATTATACATATTATACATTTTTTAAAAAAATATATCTTTTCAAAAATTTGTTTGACTCACTCAATTAGATACAAACCTCTTAGGACAACACTAAAGTTCCTTAAGGCACTTAGATAGAGTCAAACGGTATCGGATATAGGGGGAGTACTTTTCATTTTTTTTAAAATATGGTTTTCAAAAACTGCATCTTAAACATTACTATCATTTGAAAAATACTTTTCAAAAACTATGCTTTTAATCATTATTACTTGTGTTTTCAAAAAGGGTATATGTTGTAAAAATTAGATGTTCAAAAATTTATCTGTTTCTTTGACTTTGATAAACCCTAAAGACATAGAGGAAAGGTCCACTTCATGATCTTCAAGGACTCCTAGGATGTGTCAAATTTAGGGGGAGTCAGAGTTAAAAGAAGAATTTCATAAAAAGTTTTTTTTGGTAATTATCCATTTTTTTAAAAAATAATAATAATTCATCTTAATCTAATTAAATCAAACCTTAAGACTCAGAGGAAGAGTACTTGTGGTCAACAAGCTTCCCAGGACTGAGTCAAGTTTAGGGGGAGGTCAAATTAAAAGAATTATTTAATAACATGTCTTCATATTTTCAAAATCTAAGTCTTTCAAAATACTATTATTCTATTTGTTAAAATTTGTGTGACTTATGAAATTATTTTTGAAATAATGTTTACTTGAGTTGGAGAATGTCCATGACACTTAGGAAAATATCCTTGTAGTCAACAAGGTTTCCCAGGATAGTGTCAGACTGGAAAATAAACCAAGTCAAGTAAAATATTGAGTCTTCAAAAGTTCACACATTTTTCAAATTGCACTAGCATATATTTTCAAAAGTATTATCATTTTTTTTGAAAATTCTGTTAATATTTACTTGAGTTTGAAAAATTTCCAGGACACTTAGGAAATTGTCCTTGTAGTTAACAAGGTTTCCTAGGATTGTGTCAGACTGGAAAAGAATCCTAATCAAGTAAAATATGATGTTTCAAAGTCTCATCTTTGCCAAAAATAGTTAGTATTTGCAAAATATGCATAATATTTATATTTTCCAAAATAGCATTCTTTCAAAAGTTATGCACTTTCCAAAAGTACTTAATCATTCAAAAATTTAATACAATTTTTTTAGGTACTTATATTTTTCAAAAATTACATAAATTTTTCAAAGCACTAGTACTTTTCAAAGCGTATAGCATCTTTTTCAATTTTTTTTCAAAAATTACAATATATCTTTCAAAATACAATGCTTTCAAAATTTTACACTAAGTATTTTCACAAAGAACCAAAGGTTTTCAATGTTGGTGCAAGTATTTTCTTTTGTTTTTTTATGTATGACAAAGGGGGAGAGGTGTGTGCTTAAGTTAGAAATATTTTCCCCAAAGATAAAAAATGTAGTTTCAAAACTTATATCATTTTTTATATCATTTTTTATCAGTCTTACCCCAAGGACAGTAAGTTAGCCCCTTTAAACCAATCTAACTTAAGTTATTGTCAAACATCAAAAAGGGGGAGATTGTTGGTGCAAGTTGCATCAATGATGTTCCTCTTTAAGTGTTTTAATGTTTGACAATTCACTTAAGTCAGTGATATATTGAACAGACAAAGGGGAGCAAAAGAGAAGTAACCTCTGGTGAAGAAAAGTCCTAGTTGATCTAGGCATCGAAACCCTAAGTCCCAGCGAAGGGCTGCTGGGCACCTAGCGAAGGGCTGCTAGGTATCGTAACCTTAAGACCTAGCGAAGGGCTGCTAGGCACCTAGCGAAGGGCTGCTAGGTATCGTAACCTTAAGACCTAGCGAAGGGCTGCTAGGCACCTAGCAAAGGGCTGCTAGGTATTGAAACTCTAAGACCTAACGAAGGGCTATTAGGCACCTAGCGAAGGGCTGCTAGGTATTGAAACCCTAAGACCTAGCGAAGGGCTGCTAGGCACCTAGTGAAGGACTACTAGGCATAGAAGACCTAGCGAAGGGCTGCTAGGCACCTAGCGAAGGGCTGCTAGGGAATGAAGTCTTGGTCCAAGGGACTGAACAACTTAGCTGAACGATGACTAAGGACAGGAGTAGAGACGGGTCAGAGTTTGGGCGTCTCGAGGTCCGGGAGTATCGGAAGCTAAGTAAAAGTCCACCCGAAGGACTGGGTGGCAACCGTCTCCTGAAAGGAGTAGGTGAAGGGTGAGTTCTCGGGGATAGGAACTCGTGCCGATTCGACCTAGGGTTTCGTGCAAATCCGAAGTCCGAACCAAGTCCTTAAGACCAATATTATATGTATCTATGCTTTGTGTTTGTGGATATTGTAGGTACCAAGAACCGAAGACAAAGCAAGCGTGCTGGAAGCCCTAACCAGAGCGCCCCCAGTGTTGGGGGCGCCCCCATGCACCAGGGCGCCCCCAGTGTTGGGGGCGCCCCCATCCACCAGGGCGCCCCCAGTGCTGGGGGCGCCCCCAGGCAGTACTAAAGAGACTGTTTCGCTGTTTCGAAGCCAGAAGCAAAGGATAAGCGCTCAAGAGGGCGCCCGGGATGTTCGGGGTGCCCTGGTCAAAGAACTTATCACCTACGGTGAAGTAGGCGCAAAGATAAGAGTTGACCGAGTCTTCCGGGGCGCCCCCAGCGTTCGGGGCGCCCCCAGGAGGCCTTTATAAGGGGCCTCGACCCCTCTGCTTCTGATACGACTTCCAAGAGCGATCCTAAGCCTTCTGACCGACGACAACATGCTAGAGACGAGGCTCTACGACCGGGAGGCTCCAGGAGGAGGTGAGCGGCACTTCGGAGGTCCAGATCGACCGAGCTTCAAACTTTGTCTCGTTGGTTTGCTTTTTAGTTACTGTATTTAAATTTCTATATTATTGCTTGTAATACTGCACTGTAAGTCAGGTTTCTCCGCCTCCGGAAAGTCCGAAAGGAGACCAATAGTGGACGGGCGTTCCCGTGCATAGGCCTTGGATGTACTGACCCTCGGGGGTCGGGAACCAAGTAAAAATCCGCTGTGTCACTGTCTTGTTTCTTTTCGTTCTATTTATTTTCCATTGCGCTACTAATACTCTGAGTCTAGAACGAAAGTATTACGAGATTTCCGCAAAAGATTTTCACGGTCGATATTCACCCCCCCCCTCTATCGACGGCACCGGTCCACAGTTCTTGTCGGCACGAAACTCGTGGCTTTGCGAAGTCATCCCGAAGAAAACTCTGCGTGGATGCGAATAGAGGCGGAGCTTCCAAGGGACGCTACGATTGGATCTCGTCCCTTTCTTCGAGTTACGCGAGGTATTAAGTAAATTAGTTTACTTCCTGCTAAATTTCAAATATATGATCATGTCCACACAACATAAGGTTGCATGCTAGATGTGTGGTTAGATAATTTGAGAAATTATTTATGCTAAATCTTCCGCTGCACGTAATTAAAATTTTAAATTACGAACCCGCATCCATCTCAACATGCACCCAGTCCCAACAGGTTTAGGAGGAAGGAGGTTTTGGCTCGAGCCTGGAAGAAGAAGCCACCCACCTCTTGCTGTTTAGGGTAGAAGAAGTAATGGAAGTTCTCTGGTACAAGGGGAATCTCGAGAAGTGAGAAAACGATGGCTGAGCCACATATCAGACGTATGACGTTGGGAGCTAGTTGAGACAAAGGAATCTGGAAGTAGTCACAGACGGCGGCAATGAAGGGATGTACAGGGAAACGCAGGCCGGCTTGAAGATGATCCCGAGATAAGGCAATATAGCCCAAAGGGGCAAAATTTGGGTGTTCGTGTGATTTAGGCAGGTGTAAGCGGTGGTCGGCCGGAATCAAGAAGTCCAATTTCATTTGAAGCAGATCATGGGCGGTCAGGGTGGTTCTCAAGGTGGCATACCAAGGCTGAGGCGGGGGTGGAGACGAAGAAGAAGAGGCCATCGGAGATGAAGGAGGCGGGAAGCTAACCAGTGTGGAGGGGTCGTCGAGGAAAAGCCGGGACCAGAAAGTTGTTGCAACCCTAGTGGCGTGCAAAGCAGCGGATGGGCGGCAGATGGTTTCGAACGCAGAATGGGTAAGCAAGGAGGCTCTCTCATGGAGGCAAGCAAAGAGTGCCAATCGTCCGATGAACGACTGGTAGAAATGTGCAGCCCAACTAAAGCCGCCTGATCCGACTCGAGTATTATTCGGGGCGACAGAATGCAGGTGCAGTTGAATGTCCCCATCGATGACGGCCGGTCCTTGAGAGGGGCGCGCCAGGCTTGGACCAGATCTAGGGTCCAGTCAGTCGGACTGCGTGCCTCCTTCGACTAGACTTGAGGGAGATGCTTATGATCCCGGGCAAGCTTACGTAGCCTGGCCCGGTAGCCTGGCGCTCAGTCAGAAGGAAGGTGGCCAGTGATTGGGACGATCCCGTGGAGAAGAATGTTCGCGGGCTCAGGCCCCCTTTGAGCTTCCATGTGAAGGTCCACATAGTCTCGTAAGGGCCTTCTCTGGAGACAGATAGTTGATGACTTGTTCAGCCTCGGCTCCCCGTCTACGCGTGGTGGCCCACGCTATGGAGATAAGCCCGAGCCACAGAGGACGTTACTAAGTGCCCCAGTCGGCACCTTCCTAGGCCCCCAGCCGGCCTCGTTACTAAGTGCCCTCAATCAGCACCCCCCCTAGGCCCTTAGTCGGCCTCGTCACTCAGCGCCCCAGCAGGCGCCACCACTCCCTGACACCGGACTACCAGAAGCTGTACGGGGTCGCCGCAGGACCTTGGTCATCCTGACCCCCAGTAGCGGATATCCCACTGAGGTATTGATATACCTGCCACATCTTGTCCCCCGTACCTCGATCACATGCCGTGGTGTCAGGCCGAGCGGCGTCCAACGGCGCCGACTCTCAAGTTGACAGAGCCCCTTTCCTCAACATAGTATGAGCCACTTTACCCTGCCACCCCTGTCATTCTTGGACATGCCTCGCCTTGTCCTCGCTACGCGATAGCAGGTGGCAGACGGGGCAGAACCTGTCAGCTTCCCCGGCTACTTATGTCTTTCACTCCGCATTTCTCAGGTACGCGCGATAGTGCAATTCTCATACTGTTCTATTGCTTTCCATCGCCACCGTCGTGTACTGACTTGACCGTCGGAGTGCCTGGCTGGGGACTTTTCCCGGCAGGTTCTAACGGTCTCTGTCTTGTAGGTTGGGAGCGGCCTAGCTCGTCACGCCACTTCAGCGACCTCACCCTTCTCGGAAACTCGTCCAGCTGTAGGATCATCTGACTCACTTCGCGACAGGATCAATTTATATTATTTCGCTTGCGCAAACTAATCGTCTAGGAAGAAACAATTGAATTGGGGGCAACGAGCTATTCACCCCCCTTCTAGCCGGTGCACCGATCCCTAACACAACCTAAGCAAGCTTACCAACAACCTACATTGAAAAGCTAACTCTTTGTTGTTGGTATATTTCATTCTTGTTGTACTTGTACTCATTCATAGAGTGTTATTATCCTCCTTTATCTCTTGCATGAGTTTGCTTTTCTCCAAAAGATTTCAGAGAAAAGGACTATAGTAGATTGCCCAACGAAGTGATCAAGGATCGCGAGCTTTGGAGTAGTAGCCACGGGGGTACGAACCAAGTAAAATCTATCATGCCATTGTCTTTACTTTTTTCGCTGCTACTATATTTTGATTCAGTTTTACGAAAACGAAAAGAGAATATTTTAAATGAACGAGATTCACCCCCTCCCCCCCCCCCCTCGACTTCTACGATTCTACAATTTGTATTAGAGCGAGGACACTCTGAAACGACCTAACAATCATTTTAGTTTTTTTTTTTTGACAAAAAAAGGAAGGATCTTATTTCAAGAAGAAAAAACCCATTTTTAGAAGGGGGGCAACCTAACCCTCTAAAATGGGATTACAGTGAAGGAACAGAACTAAGTTACACATTGAACCAAAGGATAAGGAACATTTCAATCATTAAGACAAAGATTAACACAAAATTCAACTAATTTCTCCTTGGTATTTCCGTGGCTTTCCAGAGGAAAAATATTGCAGCAAAGTTTAGCACTGTTTGAGAAACCAGGGACTATCGAAACCTCCATATAAACAGTCCTTATCGTAACTGATTTAAAGCCTTTACCAGGAGGACACCAATTTTGCTGGGGGGCAACAATTGCTGAGCAGATTTAAAAATTCCGAGTAGCCAAGCCATCTAGCTGAGAAGTTTCTACTCTTCAAACAAAATTTAAGCAGCAACAAAAACTATGCATCAGATAGGATATCAATCCATCAGCCAATATATGATAAACAGCACTGATCTGTGCTTGATGAATTACCAAGCATTCTAAGAAGTCATTTGACTCGAAGCTCTTTGAGATAATAACAACTGGCAATAGAAAGAGAACGAAGAGTTAAAAGCAATCACACAGTTTCCATAACACAAGTTCCATAACAGATGATCATCAATCTCTGAAAGCATCTCAGCACACCAATTTGATTGACCGATATCTTCCTGAGAAGCTTATAAAGGAACAGCTCATACTGGTTAATATACAAATATTAGAACTAGTTAATCAGAATCAGAGATGCTTTGGGGTTCCATAAACAGATTTAAAACGCAAAATATGTGACAGAAATAACATGTTGATCCATCAGACAATAGTTAATAGCAACACCAGAGGAAAATAGAGAACATCTAGAATTGAAAAGACAGACATTGAGAGAAACTGGGAACCAAGGAAACCTCAAAGTAGTTGAACACTCCGAAAATAGCTGAAAAAATTGATAGTTAGGATTCAGGAAACAGCAGCCCTGACAATTGAGTGATCCACTATTTTTTTAACAAGACGAATGTATGGCATGTTTAATCTATCTACTTTGCAAATACCATTAAGCATCTTGTCTATATCTCCAGCATCTAAAGTCCTTTCTGCAGAGGAAATAAAAGCTTGATTAGCGAGGTAATCAGCTGCTGAGTTAGCTTCTCTAAATGTATGTGTAAACCAAATCTGGTGTTGACTTAAAATTTTTTTAATTTTAGTGATAAGCTTGCGGAAGTTCCATGGAAGTGAAGAAGAGTGTAGCATTTTCAAAGCCACTAGGGAGTCTGATTCCAGCCAAATAGGGGTTAAACTATTGTGCAAACATAATTCTAAACCTTTCAATATAGCAACTAGCTCAGCTTTAACATTCGAAGCAATACCAATATTACCATACTTAGCTAACACAATACGACCCTCATGATTTCTGACAATAGCACCAAAAGAAGCAGGTCCTGGATTACCTTTTGAGGCTCCATCAGTATTCACCTTATAAATTCCAGGTTTCGGCATCCTCCAATGTACTAATGAGATATTGGTACTCACTCTGTTCTTCACCTGGTAACCCAAAGCACTCAAAGCCTGCCTACAACCTTTCCACTGGATTTCCTTGAACAGCCCAGCTGTCATGGCAAGCTGAATATAAGAACTGACCTTCCATATAATTTTGTTAGCCAAAGGCCTGATACCTCGATGTTGGATCGAGAAAACCGATAGAGGGGGGGTGAATATCGAAAATCGTTCGAATTTTCGTAAAGAGCAGTTGCACAGCGGAAATTTAAAAACAGCACACAGACACAGTCGATTTACTTGGTTCGGAGCCTGTGTCGACTCCTACTCCAAGGCCCACGGTCGTTGACCGTTTACTTTGGGCAATTCTATATACGCGCAAAATAGTTTACAATATTTAATTACAAATAAGTTCAATAAAATAATAATATTAAAATTTCGATCTTTGTTACCGACGTCCGGAGTGGATTGACTTGTTTGGGGCAGCGGGACTGTTGGGACCGGGTGCATGTCGACAAGGATACGAGTTCGTAAAATTTTAAATTTTTACGTGCAGCGGAAGAATTTGCATAAAATAATTTCCTAAATTATTTTAACTTCGTATCTAGCATGCAATCTTATGGTGTGTTGACATAATCATAAAATAAAACTTTGCGGAAAGGTAAACTAATTTACCAAGTACCTCACGTAACCCGAAGTAAGGGACGAGATCCAACCGTAGCGTCCCTTGGAAGCTTCGCCTCTATTCGCGTCCACGCCGAGTTCTCTTCGGGATGACTTCGCAAAGTCACGAGTTTTGTGCCGACGAGAACTACTAGATTCTCTATAGGCACAACAAAGAAGAACAAGAGTAAAGTATGAAAACTAACCACCAAGAAACGGAATCGAATTCCGAGAGGGAAGGGTATGTGATCCGCTTCTTCTTCTTCTTGGTTGGCTTCTCCTTGAAGTAGATGGCTCACGGCAACCCTTACTCACGCCAACCCTTGCTTGGGTGTAGGTTGGGCACCGACCCTAGAAAGGCTAGGGTGGGCGCCGGCCCTAAGGGGAAGAGGAGGGAAGGAGAAGAGAGAGAGGGAGAGGATGCTTCTAATCTTTTGATCACTTGATTAGAACTAAGGGCTTGCCTTTGGTTCCTTTATATAGTAGCATCTCCCTTGCCAAGTCTCCCTCTCAACGGAATTAACGGAATTAGTTATCATAAGAAATTTATCCTATAAATTCTCTTATGAATTATTCCGTTTAAACCAAGTTTTATTATAACTAACTTTATAATAAAACTAATTAGTTATCATAAGAAATTTATCCTATAAATTCTCTTATGAATTATTCCGTTTAAACCAAGTTTTATTATAACTAACTTTATAATAAAACTAATTAGTTATCATAAGAAATTTATCCTATAAATTCTCTTATGAATTTTATTATAACTAACTTTATAATAAAACTAATTAATCTCTCCTTTTATTATGAAATAAATTTTATAAGAAATTTATAAACTTTCTTATTATGGAAAAATCAATTCATAATTGATTTTATAAAATTAAAATAAAGCAATTCATGGATTATTTTAACTTCCATAAAAAGAATAAATTTCTATAAATTTATTTATATAAATTTCTTTATACAAATTTATTTATCCATAATTTATAAAATAAATCGCGCTAGATTTACTTTATTAATTAAACCAAAATTAATTGGTTTTCTCCCCAATAGGTGGCCGGCCACTTCAAGGAGGTTTGGCACCCTCTTTGGCCGGCCAAACCAACCCGAACCGTTCGCGAATTAAACTCATTTAATTCGCCCAATAAGCCTTCAAAAGACTTAGCCATTTTAGCTTCCATTGCGCCTCTGATAAATTCAGATTCGACTTATTTCTCTTGATCGGAAAATCCAATTTTCAACTCGTTTTAAATCCCTCGGATTACTCATAGTGCGTGTGACTAAATAGGCTTTCGATTTATGTTGGCTGTCTATAATCAACTAATTATAGAACGATCATGAGTGGCACCTAGTAGTACATCATGATCCCCAATTAATCGAAAGATCAACGGTTTGACCCCAGAAGAAATTATTCTGAAACCCTTCAGCAGCTCTAATGAATCGTGTCTCATTCCCTTCACCATCTTATACTCACTTGGTTCAGGACACGGTCTATTTGTGTCAGTCCCCACTAGGCTGACTACGTCACACCTAGCCCAAGTAATATCTTTCTCGTCCTTTGGATTTCTAATTACTCTCATGTATTTTAGAGACTCGCACTCCAAACATGATATACTCTGGCCAGAGGTTTTGAGTAACAATCCGACGATAGGCCTGGGTATACATCTCCTCGCAAGGAGTGGTGAATCCTTTGTAGGCTGTTCAAACATCTTCGGGCACTTCGGCTTATACCCAATCATCCTGGGTCCACACCTCCTTGGAGATGCTTGCTTAAGATGTTAAAGTATAAGTCTCCATGACCAAGATGACTTGAACACCGCAAGTCAAAGGAACATCGCACTTAAGCCGCAGTAAAACTTCATTGACATTTCTATAGATAGATTCAATATGAAGTCTTACAGCTAGTCACTCCAATGAACTAGTTCTCTTAACTAGCATCCATGTTTATCTCCGGACATCCCAATGTCACCAGCCAGTGAGAATCAGCTAATTAGAGAATAACCCATGCTAGTCTCAACAGAATTGATAGTGTCCGTATTTATCAATTCATCGACTAGGGATATTTTCAATACTTCACATTTGCACATTTAGAGATAATCACTAGTTGTGATCCCATCACAAATTCTCTTATGCTGTGAGTTGTATTGCGGACATTCAGTAGATGAGTTTAAGATCCCAATCAAATACACAAGCATGTATACTCAAATAGTGAATTATCATTTATTAAAATAAATGTTTTACAATCATAAGGCGATTGCCTTAGGACACTTCTCTCATATCACTAACAGGGACGTCGTCGGCTCGAGTTGGAGTGTTTCCGGAGCAAGGCACGAGCGTAGAAGATCGTTGGGGCGTTGAGAGAACAGTTGTCTTGAAGCCTTGGTCGAGGGTCCCTTATATAGGGCCTGGGGGCGCCCGGGATGTCGGGGGCGCCCCCCACGTGGCTTTTGATCCGCAGAGCTCTTGGTCAGCGTCTATCCTCTGGATCCGCTTTGACCGGGGCGCCCGCAGCGCTCGGGGCGCCCGGATTGACTGTGTCAAACTCTATCCTTTGGCTTCGCTTGGCTTCTGGATCGATGCATGCGCCTGGGGGCGCCCGGGACGCAGGGGGCGCCCGGGACGCAGGGGGCGTCCGGGAGCAGCGCGGGCGCTCGGGAGCACGGGGGCGCCCCGCCCAGCAGCTATTTGAGCCCTTTTTCCTTTGACATGTTTTGTATGTACCTTGGGGGCGCCCGGGACACTCCGGGCGCCCTACTCAGCTACTACCTCATTCCTTTGAGGCTATCTGAGCTGCAGACACTCCTTCCTTTGGTCCTGCATCCAAGGTTAGTCCAAAACACAATAAAGCAATAAAGTATTTGTTTATACAACCTTAGCTGTCTTGGTTCTGACTTTGGTCTCCAAAATGAAACCCTAGGTCGAACCGACGCCTACTGTTCCCTCGACGGGGAACGCGTCCTCACCTACTCCTCTCGGGAGAATTTACCTGATGTCAACCGTTCCTCTGGTTGGACTTTTGCCTGACGGTCCTTTGTCAGGTCTTGTGAATTGGCAGTCCTTCGCCAGTTACCTAGCAGTCCTTCGCTAGGGCTTTAGTCCCAGGCTATCCTTCGCCTGGAGCCTAGCAGTCCTTCGCTAGGGCTTGATACTGGCAGTCCTTCTCCAGTTGCCTAGCAATCCTTTGCTAGGGCTTTCTTTCCTAGCATTCCTTTGCCAGTGCCTAGCAGTCCTTCGCTAGGGCTTTTCCTGCACACTAGATTAACTTGTTAGAAACCAAGAAAGACTTAACTTTTGACCTATGTTGCCATTATCAAAACACAGGTTTGATTTGGGTGCATTCTGCACCAACAATCTCCCCATTTTTGATTTATGGCAACCCTAGTTCAAAAAGTTAAGTTTAAGCAAAACATGAAAAAGTTTTAACTTTTGTTCCCTCCCCCTGGAAGGAATCTCCCCCTAGATTTTTCAAAAATTCGTGGGGTTAAAAAAAACTTTATTTGTACTTGAAAACTTTTTGAAAATGTTAGCTTAAGTAAGAATTTCAGTTTTAATACAGTTTTGAAAAACTTAAGCTTTAGAGTACCTTAAAAAATTTTGACAAGCTTAAGTAAGAAACTTTTGAAAGGCTAGAGTACTTAGCAAAATTTTGAAGCTAGAGTACTTAGCTAAATTTTGAAGGCTTGAGAAAAAAAAAATTTAAGCTAGAGTACTTAGCAAAATTTTGAAAGCTTGGATAAAAATTTTGAGGCTAGAGTACTTAGCAATATTTTGAAAGCTTTAATAAAAATTTTGAGGCTAGAGTACTTAGCAATATTTTGAAGGCTTGAGAGAAAAAAAAAATTTTTAAGCTAGAGTACTTAGCAAAATTTTGAAAGCTTGGATAAAAATTTTGAGGCTAGAGTACTTAGCAATATTTTGAAAGATTTAATAAAAATTTTGAGGCTAGAGTACTTAGCAACATTTTGAAAGCTTGAAAAAAAATTTTGAAGCTAGAGTACTTAGCTAAATTTTGAAAGCTTTAATAAAAAATCTTAGCAACATTTTGAAAGCTTTAAAAACTTAAGTACTTCTTCAAAAAGTTTAAGCTTTTGAATAAAGGATAAGTATATTTTTGAACCTTTTTGAATAAAGAAAAAATTTTGAAAAAGTAAAAGTAATTTTTCTCTTTCCTTTCCTATCTCTCCCCCTTTGCCATATATCAAAACAAGATAAATATGATTGCATAAAGGAAATAAATAAGAATTTGCTGTACTGAACCAATTCATAATTAGATTTTCACTAAATCAATCAATTTTCTCTGTAGGGACCTGTCTAACCCAATTAGCTACTCACTAACTGTTATAAACAGTAGTTTTTGCTAGGGTTAGTCAAGTTAAGTGTTTCTGTTCAAGTTAGATTTTCTAAACTTGACACTTAACTCGATTGCTGTTTAAGTTGTATTTAGTGTCCCAATTACTGCAGATGCACTACTTAAAGCATCTTGAATTAAGGCAAAGACCTAAGCATCTCAACCCTTTCTAGATTATCAATCAAAAGTACCCTAATGTGCTTGTGAGATGCTGGCTTCTAAGTCTATAGGTGCATGCAGTTCTAGGGTTAGGGCCTAGGCTAAGTCTATTTTCGAAAAAGCCCTAATTTTTTAAAGGGGGTAGTTTTGCAACAAAACTAAGTAGAAAAATGAAAACTGATTTTGAAATCAAGTAAAGCAGTTTTTCAAAATCTATTTTTAGAAAACTGATTTTTGAAATCAAGTAGAGCAGTAAAAGATTTGAGATACTCTATTCTACAGAGCACAATCCTAACTACCTTCTTAGTGAGCTAAACTCAGACTCAGGTAACGGCTTTGTGAATATATCAGCTAGGTTGGATTTAGAGTCAATATACTTGAGTACTATTTCACCCCTGGTTACATGGTCTCTTACAAAATGATGTTTGACTTCTATATGTTTGGTTCTGGAGTGTTGGATTGGGTTCTTAGTTAAATTAATTGAACTTATATTGTCAATAAATACTTGAGTTTGGGTGTAGTTGAGCTGGAAGTCCTTAAGTGTGTGCATCATCCATAAAAGTTGAGCCACACATTCTCCTAATGCCACATACTCAGCTTCAGTTGTAGATAGAGCCACACAGTGTTGTTTTCTGCTGCACCAACTAACTAGACTCTGACCTAACAGTTGGCAGCTTTCACTTGTGCTCTTTCTATCTAACTTACAGCCACCATAGTCAGAATCTGAGTATCCAGTTAAAGCAAAAGTTGAGGTCCTAGGATACCAAATCCCTACACTTAGGGTGCCCTTTACATATCTCAGTATTCTTTTTAGGGCTGCTAAGTGCGTTTCCTTAGCACAGGTTTGGTATCTAGCACACATCCCTACAGCAAAGAGAATATCAGGTCTACTGGCTGTAAGGTACAGTAGGCTACCTATCATACTCCTATAGAGTTTAAGGTCTACTGGTTTACCATCAGGGTCGCTATCTATTTTTATATTAGTGGCCATGGGAGTACTTATGCTTTTAGAGTTATCCATTTTAAATTTCTTTATTAACTCTTTAGCATATTTGAATTGATGAACATAGTTACCATCCCTAGTTTGTTTGATTTGTAGTCCTCGGAAAAATGTAAGCTCACCAACTAAGCTCATTTCAAATTCATCTTCCATTATCTTGACAAATTCTTTTAGAAAGTTGGTGTTGGTGGATCCAAAAATTATGTCATCTACGTAAATTTGGGCAATAAATATATCTTTTCCTAGGGTTTTAATAAATAATGTTGAGTCAATTTGGCCTTGTTTAAATTCTTTAGAAGTTAAATAGGTTGATAATCGTTCATACCAGGCCCTAGGTGCTTGTTTTAGCCCATATAATGCTTTGGTTAGTTTGTAAACGTGGTTAGGTTTATCTAAGTCCTCAAACCCTGGGGGTTGTCCTACATAAACTTCTTCTTTAATGAATCCATTTAAGAAGGCTGACTTTACATCCATTTGATATAACTTAAATCCTTTATGGGATGCAAAGTCTAACAACATTCTAATGGACTCAAGTCTAGCTACTGGGGCATATGTTTCATCGTAGTCTAATCCCTCTACTTGGCTGAAACCCTTTGCTACTAAGCGGGCTTTATTTCTGACTATTTCTCCTTGATCATTCAGCTTATTCCTAAAGACCCACTTAGTGTCAATGATGGATTTGCCCTCAGGTTTAGGTACTAATTCCCAGACTTGGTTTCTCTCGAATTGAGCAAGTTCTTCTTGCATTGCTATGATCCAATCAGGATCAGGTAGGGCTTCTTCTATAGTTTTGGGTTCAATTTTTGATATCATAGCTATTTGGCTAAGGTTCCTATAGGAGGACCTAGTCCTGACTCCTAGAGTTGGATCACCCACAATTTGATCGGTTGTGTGACTAAGTCTGGGTTTCTTTGTTCTTCTAGTGCTTGGTTCAGCCTCAGGTCTAGCTGGTCGATTTGATTCACTATTTGATTCGACTCTTTGGGCTGGTTCAGTTGTTGGTTCGATTCTTGGTTCAGTTAATTCATTCATTGGTTCAATAGTTAGTTCGTGTAAGGGTTCAATTAACGGTTCAATAATTTGTTCATTATTTTCTTGGTCAGAGTTTGATGAAATTGGGTATGGATTATTAGATGTTGAATTGATTTCTTCATCGAAAATTAAGTTTGTTGTTTCTTCAATTTTCTTAATTTGTTTGTTGTAAGCTCTATAGGCTCTACTTGTGGTTGAATATCCTAGGAAAATACCTGGGTTTGACTTGGATTGAAATTTTCCTAAATAGTCTTTGGTGTTTAGGATATGGACTTTGCACCCAAAGACCCTTAGGTAATGTAGGTTTGGGAGTCTATAGTAGTACAGTTCATAGGGGGTTTTGTTGTGTCGTTTGTTAATCAAAACCCTATTTTGGATATAACAGGCTGTACTAGTTGCTTCTGCCCAAAATTGATTTGCTAGTTTAAATTCGTTGAGCATAGCCCTAGCAGCTTCTTGTAATGTTCTATTCCTTCGCTCGACTATCCCATTTTGTTGGGGGGTTCTAGGACATGAAAATTCATGTAAATACCCATTTACCTTACAGAATTCCTCAAACCGTTGATTCTCAAACTCTCCCCCGTGATCACTCCTAAGTCTTTTTATTTTAGTGTCGTTTTGATTTTCAATTAGTTTACCCAGGTGAACCTAGAGTAATCATCAACTATTACTAAGCAGTATCGGTTCCCGCTTAGTGACTTGGCTCCATGTGAATCAAATAGGTCAAGGTGCAGGAGCTCAAGTGTGGTTTGAGTTAAATCAGACTGGATTAGTTTGTGATTGGATTTGGTTTGTTTACCTTGATTACATTATTCACATATTAGGTTTTCATTATTTTTGATTTTGGGGATACCTTTGATTAAACCAAGTTGGGTAATTTTTGAGATAGTTCTCACATTGGTATGACCTAATCTCCTATGCCAGAGGTTTGTTTGTTCTAATTGTGTTAACATACATTTGGGTATAAGGGGAAGATTTATAGTGTATACATTGTTTTTCCTAGTGCCCTTAAGTATGATTTCTGAGTCTTGTTCATTTCTTATCAGGCAGTTAGAATTGTTGAAAGTAACTATATAACCAGAATCACATAACTGACTTATGTTAAGCAAGTTAAAATTAAAGTTTTCAACCAATAGAACTTTCTTAATAATGAAATCAAATTTAAGCTCAATATTTCCTGACCCAATTACCTTGAGTGTAGCATTATTGCCAAATGCCACTGAGCCTAGGTTTTTGAGTTTGAGCTTGGTGAACATCAATTTATCTCCAGTCATGTGTCTGGAGCAACCGCTATCCAACATCCATTGGTCCAAATCTTTATGTTCCTACGCATAAAGAATTTTCTTGATTTGGATCCAATTAGAATCAGGAATAGCTTAAATTGAGTTTCACTGCCTAGTCTCTCTCACCCAAATCTAGGATTTTCAATCACGTTAACCTTATAGGTTTTGTGAGACAGGTTTTGATAGTTAAAATTATTTTTAAAATTTTGAAAACAATTAAATTTTAAAAACTTAATTAATTTTGAAAACAATTAATTTTAAAAAAATGTTTAAATCTACAAATACCTAAAATTTTGTGTTAGATTCGAATTTGACAAAAAAAATTTGAATTTGAATTTCAGAAATTGGCTTCCAGGTCTTGGCGAGGCACTAGGCCTTCTTTGGCCGTAGCCTTATGGGATCATCCACCCTTTCCTTGACCAAGCCTTTTAATGAAATTTCATTTTAAAAAATTCTTTGAAAAATTTCTGGTCTAACTAGTTTGGGTCTTGGATCGGTAGCTTCGGCTAGTTCCGCCAAATTGGCTTCCCTAACGTACTATCATCTCACCTCCACCTAATACTATGTTGTCAAATTTCAGCTAAGTTTGTTTAGTCCTTAAGCTAGCCTAAGTCTGAGCATGGTATATTGCAGAAATTGAATAACCAAACAATCAAGCAATTTAAATCAAGAATAACAAGTTTATCTAATAATGAAAATAGTTTTCAGTTTGGCTCCCCCTGGACTAAAGCCACGGTGATAGTTGGGCGAGATGTGAATCTTGTCCTTGGGGATCCAATACTGATTTGATCCAGTCGGTTTGTTCAGGTATAGTTTAGGTACCCATGCCTGAATTTTACCTTTGGACTGATTCAGTACAGCAAAGTATGATCTTTGCCGAGATTTGGTTCTATAGCCCAATCCGGATCGATTTAGAACTGATTTCTATTTTCCAAGGATCATATCAAGACCTTTGGAACCAGATGTAAATCGTTCTAATGCTGATCTAAGATCCTTAACTTGAGTTTTCAGGGAGGAGTTTTCCTTTTCAAGTTTTTCAACTTGAGTAGGAGTTCCTTCCTGAACCTTCTCGGTTAAGGGTTTAGAGTC
This sequence comes from Boesenbergia rotunda, assembly GCA_024364735.1. NCBI lineage: Eukaryota > Viridiplantae > Streptophyta > Magnoliopsida > Zingiberales > Zingiberaceae > Boesenbergia > Boesenbergia rotunda. Next base: position 89,265 of record JAGFNQ010008084.1, read on the forward strand.
AGCTCCCTCTTTCAGGAGTTTTACTTCCTGTCGGAGGGATTCGACTCGGAGTTTGGCTTTGGCCAAATCTCGAGAAAGAAATGAAATTAACTCACTTAATTGCAATCTATTAAAACCAGTTACCTTAATTTCTCCGTCTTCTGTGAAGGTCAGCTCGCCGTCCTCTTGTTCTGTTTCTGACTCAGTCTCAACTTTATTTGAGGCGGTCAGAGCTAGGAGGTTGGACTGGGGTGCCTCTTCTTCTTCTTCTGAGGACGATTCGTCCCAGGTTGCTTGCAGTGCCTTCTTTCTTCTCGTCCTTTTTGTCTCCTTTAGGTTAGGGCACTCTGACTTGTAGTGAACCTTTTTCTTGCACTCGTAGCAGGTCACATTAGGCTTGTTTGTGGGTTTAGCTGGTTCGTCCTTTCTTCGGCCGGCTTTCCGTTTGTTGGTTCGGTTCTTCAGCTCCTTGTAGTAGCTTCGAGCGAGCCGGACCAGCTTAGTTTGTTCTCCTTCTTCGTCTTCTGAGTCTGAGTCAGAGTTAGACTCGGGTTCAGGTTCAGGTTTCTTCTTCGTTGTCCTTCCAGTTTTACCTGCAACGAAAGCAATACCTTTCTCGACCATATTGGTGTTAGTTTGTTCATGGAGTTCTAGTTTGGAAAACAATTCATCTAATTTTATTTTAGAAAGATCCCTAGATACCTTGTATGCATCTACCATAGATGCCCACAAGGTGTTTCTAGGGAAGGCGTTTAGAGCATACCTTATTAGGTCACGGTTTTCAACCTTGTGACCTATTGTGTGAAGACCGTTCATTACCTCTTGGATTCGTGCGTGGAGTTGGGTTGCTGTTTCGTTGTCGGCCATCTTGATGGTGTAGAGTTTGTTCAGTAGCAGATCCCTCTTACTGATCCGAGTATCTGAAGTCCCTTCGTGCAGCTCGATCAGTTTTGTCCATAGCTCCTTTGCACTGTTGAAGGGGCCCACGCGGTTCAGCACTTCCTTTGTCAGCCCGCATTGTAGGGTTTGTGTTGCTTTTGCGTCGGCTTCTATCTTGCGTTTAAGGGAGTTGTCCCATTCGGAGTAGCTTTGTGGTTGTCCTTCGGCGTTTCGGGGGATCACCAGGCCGGACTGGATGATGATCCACATATCCACCTGAGTTTTCAGGTGGACCTCCATATGACTTTTCGAGTAAGAAAAGTCTTCTCCATTGAAAAGTAGAGGTCTGGCGGTGCTGAATCCCTCTTGCATGGCCATTTTAATCTGTAGCAAAAAGACTAACAGAAAAACAAATTTTCCAAGACTAGGTCTTGGATTAGTAGTGCTGGATAAAGGCAATAAAATATCGAGGGGTGTTGCACCAATCTCGATTAATGGGAGAAAAAAATGAAAAAAAAATATTTTAAAAAATTCGAAAATAATAAAGAAAATCCGAAAAGAAATTTTCAAACTGGTGGTTGCACCAAGTTTGAACTTTCCCGCTCTGATACCACTTGTTGGATCAAGAAAACCGATAGAGGGGGGGTGAATATCGGAAATCGTTCAGATTTTCGTAAAGAGCAGTTGCACAGCGGAAATTTAAAAATAGCACAAAGACACAGTCGATTTACTTGGTTCGGAGCATGTGTCGACTCCTACTCCAAGGCCCACGGTCGTTGACCGTTTACTTTGGGCAATTCTATATACGCGCAAAACAGTTTACAATATTTGATTACAAATAAGTGCAATAAAATAATAATATTAAAATTTCGATCTTCGTTACCGACGTCCGGAGTGGATTGACTTGTTTGGGGCAGCGGGACGTCGTCGGCTCGAGTTGGAGTGTTTCCGGAGCAAGGCACGAGCGTAGAAGATCGTTGGGGCGTTGAGAGAACAGTTGTCTTGAAGCCTTGGTCGAGGGTCCCTTATATAGGGCCTGGGGGCGCCCGGGATGTCGGGGGCGCCCCCCACGTGGCTTTTGATCCGCAGAGCTCTCGGTCAGCGTCTATCCTCTGGATCCGCTTTGACCGGGGCGCCCGCAGCGCTCGGGGCGCCCGGATTGACCGGGTCAAACTCTATCCTTTGGCTTCGCTTGGCTTCTGGATCGATGCATGCGCATGGGGGCGCCCGGGACGCAGGGGGCGCCCGGGAGCAGCACGGGCGCCCAGGAGCACGGGGGCGCCCCGCCCAGCAGCTATTCGAGCCCTTTTACCTTTGACATGTTTTGTATGTACCTTGGGGGCGCCCGGGACACTCTGGGCGCCCTACTCAGCTACTACCTCATTCCTTTGAGGCTATCTGAGCTGCAGACACTCCTTCCTTTGGTCATGCATCCAGGGTTAGTCCAAAACACAATAAAGCAATAAAGTATTTATTTATACAGCCTTAGCTGTCTTGGTTCTGACTTTGGTCTCCAAAATGGAGCCCTAGGTCGAACCGACGCCTACTGTTCCCTCGACGGGGAACGCGTCCTCACCTACTCCTCTCGGGAGAATTTACCTGATGCCAACCGTTCCTCTGGTTGGACTTTTGCCTGACGGTCCTTTGTCAGATCTTGTGAACTGGCAGTCCTTCACCAGTTGCCTAGAAGTCCTTCGCTAGGGCTTTAGTCCCAGGCTGTCCTTCGCCTGGAGCCTAGCAGTCCTTCGCTAGGGCTTGATACTGGCAGTCCTTCACCAGTTGCCTAGCAATCCTTTGCTAGGGCTTTCTTTCCTGGCATTCCTTTGCCAGTGCCTAGCAGTCCTTCGCTAGGGCTTTTCCTGCACACTAGATTAACTTGTTAGAAACCAAGAAAGACTTAACTTTTGACCTATGTTGCCATTATCAAAACACAGGTTTGATTTGGGTGCATTCTGCACCAACACTCGATGCTTTGAATCATTCCTAGCACTCCATATAAACCAGAGAATCAAAAGTGGAATCACCTCTTTGATATGTCCGACTTTAGACCATGAGTTTCCAAATCTCCAACACTCCATAATTTGATATCTATCAACCCCAAAAATTTGTGAATAATGTCTCCAAGCTTCTTTGGCAATCGGTCCCGTGAAAAAGCAATGATCCCAAGATTCAACCTCATGGCAACATTGACATTTAGAGGCCAAAACAATTCCTCTTTGTTGTAAAATATCATCCAATGGTAACCTTCTTTGTAGAAAACGTGTTGGTGCAGGAAGCACCATATCGAACCTTATTTTGATATTGGCAAAGGATTCAAAGTTAAGTTTGTTTGTGATCTAACAAGTTACTCTAGTGTGCAGCATCAAGCCCTAGCGAAGGACTGCTAGGCACTGGCGAAGGACTGCCAGCACCAAAAGCCCAAGCGAAGGACTGCTAGGCACTGGCGAAGGACTGCCAGCACCAAAAGCCCTAGCAAAGGACTTCTAGGCACTGGCGAAGGACTGCCAGCACCAAAAGCCCTAGCAAAGGACTGCTAGGCACTGGCAAAGGACCGCCAGAATGCTAAAACCCTAGCGAAGGACTGCTAGGCTGGCGAAGGGCTGCCAGAAGAAAAAACCCTAGCGAAGGGCTGCTAGGCACCAAGCGAAGGGAAGCTTGGTGACTCAAGACCTGGCGAAGGACTGCTGGGCAAAAGTCCAACTGGAGGATCCGGTTGGCACCAGGTAAAACTCTCCCGAGAGGAGTAGGTGAGGACGCGTTCCCCTCGAGGGAACATTAGGCGTCGGTTCGACCTAGGGCTCCATTTTGGAGATCCAAAGTCAGAACCAAGACAGCTAAGGCTGTTTTAACTAACTTATTATTTGCTGTTTTGGACTAACCCTGGATGCAGGACCGAAGGACTGTGTTTCTGCAGCTCAGAGAGCCTCAAAGGAGTGAGGCCTTAGCTGAGTAGGGCGCCCCGGATGTGTCGGGCGCCCCAGAGTCAACCCAAAGTCAGCAGAGAAGTAAACGCCCCGACAGCAGCTATATTCGGGGCGCCCCGCGCAAATCGGGCGCCCCGCATGTCGGGCGCCCCGTGTGTCTCGGGCGCCCACTGTGCCACGCTACTGAAGGCGGCTGCAGCTCACCATCGAGAAGCCTCGGTGATAAAACTTGACCGGTCAATCGGGAGCCCCGTGCGCATCGGGCGCCCCAGTCAGCCATTATCCCGAAGTCGAAGCGATCAGCCACGACCGAGAGCTCACCGGATCGGAAGCCACGTGGGGGGCGCCCCGCGCAAATCGGGCGCCCCCTGCCCTATATAAAGAGGGCCTCGACCCTCTTCAAAGGACATCAATTCCTACGAAGCTTCCACGCTCTTCTGCTTCCACGACACGCTCCCGACTCTTCCAACTCGAGCTGACGACGTCCTGCTGCTCCAACACTTCGATCTACAACGGACGTCGGTAACAAAGAGCCTAATTAAGTTTACTATTCTGATTCTGTAATATTTATTGTAAACTTTCTCGCACGTATAGAATTGCCCGCAGAAAACGGTCAACGACCGTGGGCCTTGGAGTAGGAGTCGACACAGGCTCCGAACCAAGTAAAAACGAAATTGTTAGCATTGTTTTTCCGCTGCGCACTTACTCTTTTTAATCTTCCGAAAAACGAATTGCGACATTCACCCCCCCCTCTCTCGCATTTCTCGATCCAACAAGTGGTATCAGAGCGGGGAAGTTCAAACTTGGTGCAACCACCAGTTTGAAAGTTTTTCGGATTTACAAAATTTTTAATATTATTTCTTTTCTTTCTAGTTATTCAATACCACTAGATCTTTTCGCCTTTTATTTTAAAATAAAAAATATCTGTAGGTGGATTTAAAAAATCCTTACGCCTTTTTCAATTTTGAATTTTCATATTTTCACCATAAGTCAGAATTGATAAAAGAATCAATTTGTGAAAACTTGTAGTAAAAATTTTTTTATTATTATTTTAATATTTTTCCTCGAAATTCGTGCTAACTTATTTCAAGCAATTTTTTTAATTTTTAATTTTTCATCATTAATCAGAATTGACAAAATTAATATTTTCAAAATTCTATCATAAATTATTTTTATTATTTTATTATTATTTCGCCTCGAAATTCGTGCAATATTTTTTTTTGGCTATTTCTTCATTTCCCCGCACTACTAATCCAAGACCAAGTCTTGGTACACTTTTGTTGTTTCTTTTTGTGTGCAAGAGGTTATTTTAAATGGCCAACCAAGAGTGGAACAGTGCTCGTCCACCGCTATTCTCCGGCGAGAACTTCAGCCTTTGGAGAAGACAAATGGAGTCCCTTCTGAAGGCCCACATGAACTTATGGCGGATAATCCAAACGGGATTCTCTCTTCCCGTAGAAGATGAGTTATCCATCGAATGGGACAAATTGGATGAACAAACCCTCAACCAAATCGAGACCGATGCAAGGGCAACAGCAATCCTACAATGTGGCCTAACCAAGGAGCAACTCGAACTAGTAGGTCCATTCAGATGTGCCAGAGAAATTTGGAAGAAACTAACCAATCTACACGAAGAGAGCTCCGAAATTGAGATATTAGAAGAGTTAGCACCTGACTGCGAACTCGAGCCAGAGTCAGAAGACGAATTGACTAAGACAAAAATGGTAACCAATCTCGAATCCTTTTTTGAATTACAATTAGATAATCAAACAAATACTATAATGGTCGAGGAAGGTATAATTTCTAGTGCAGGGAAAGCTCCAAGAGAACCACCAAAGAAGAAGATTCAACCTGTACCCGAGTCCAACTCAGACTCAGAATTTGACAACAAAGAAGGAGATCAAACCAAACCGGTCCGATCAGCTCGTGATCACTACAAGATACTAAAGACACAAAGAGGAAAGACGGCAAGTATCAAGGGGGAGATTCCCAAACGGGAATCAAAAGGTAAATTTACGGTATTTGAAAATCTAATATTTACCTCAAAGAACATAATTAATTCATACAAATTAGTTAAGTTTAATATGTCAGAAAATTTAATTCACAACCATGCTGATTTTAATAAACCAGAATTTTATTTCGATTATGATGTAACTTAGATCAGTTTTTGTTTGCCTTAATTATGTGTTACTTTTTATTTTATTTTATGCTTAGATTTTTTTAAATTAGTTTAAGGACTAGTTAGTTTAAGGATTAAACAAACTTAACTGAAATTTGAACAACATAGTATTGGGTGGCGGTGAGATGATAGTACGTTAGGGAAACCAACTCTAATAAGATCAAGTCTACTTGGTCTCTTTAGACTGGTGAAACTAGCCGAAGCTACCGATCCAAAATCCAAACTAGTTAGACCAGAATTTACCAAAAAGTAAATTTGAAGATGAAATTTCACTAAAAGGCTTTGTCTAGGAAAGGGTGGATGATCCCATAAGGCTACGGCCAAAGAAGGCCTTGTGCCTCGCCAAGACCTGGAAGCCAATTTTTGAAATTCAAATTCAATTTACTCTTTGTTAAAATCGAATCTAACACAAATTTTCAGTTAATTTTTATCTCTTTTCAAAACAAATTTAAATTGGATTTAAAAATTAATTTAACTTTTCAAAATTAATCTTTCTATTAAAATATGCATCTCACAAAACAGTTAAGGATATCCTGTTTTATCACTTAGAAATGGGTGAGATCCTTAGGATCTAAAAGTTGAGTCCAACCAAATCAATTAAATCAATTAAATCAATTAAATCCAATTAAATCTTATTAAATTCAATTAAATCTTAATTAAATCAATTAAATCCAATTAAATCTTAATTAAATCAATTAAATCCAATTAAATCTTATTAAATTCAATTAAATCTTAATTAAATCAATTAAATCCAATTAAATCTTATTAAATTCAATTAAATCTTAATTAAATCAATTAAATTCAATTAAATCTTAATTAAATCAATTAAATTCAATTAAATCTTAATTAAATCAATTAAATCAATTAAATCCAATTAAATCTTATTAAATTCAATTAAATCTTAATTAAATCAATTAAATTCAATTAAATCTTAATTAAATCAATTAAATTCAATTAAATCTTAATTAAATCAATTAAATTCAATTAAATCTTAATTAAATCAATTAAATCCAATTAAATCCAATTAAATCTTATTTAAATCAATTAAATCCAATTAAATAATCTAAATCTTAATTAAATCAATTTAATCAAATTCAAAATAATTCATTTAATTGTTCTCAAAATTCAATTTAATTATTGTCAATCATTTATTTTCAAAATTAAAATATTTGTCTCACACAACCCATAAGGTTAACATGCTTGACCACGTAGAACTGGGTGAGACATCTAGGACCTAAAAGCATAAATATCTATTTTACAAAATTAATTCAGTTTACTGTATTCTACTTTTCATCTCTATTTTTTTTCAAAATTTCATGGTAAATATCACAATAGATTCATCTTAAAAGTCAATTGGTCAAACATAGTCAACTCATAGTCAACTGAGTCAACACTGAAGTCCCTTAAGGAACTTAGATAAAACAAAGACTGTGTCATATACAGGAGGAGTTTTTTTTTTTCTTTTCAAAAAATTAAATTACTTTTCAAAAACCTTATGCTCTAAATCTTTTTATCATGGTGATAAGGTTTTCAAAAGTTGATTCAAAAACCTTCGTATACTACTATCTGTTTGAAAATTATCAAAATGTTTTTCGAAAACTATTTTCAAAAATGTATCCCTTTGAAAATTATCATACTCAGAATGTTATTCAAAATTATTCTGTTGATTTTAATAAACCCTAAAGACACAAAGGAAGGTCCACTTCATGATCTACAAGGACTCCTAGGAAGTGTCAAATTTAGGGGGAGTTTGATTCAAAAGAAGAATTTCTGAAATAATTTTTTTTGATAATTATTTGGTTTGAAATTGTTAAATAAATTCCTTTGATCTGAACTGAACCCTAAAGACTTAGAGGAAGAATACTTGTGGTCAACAAGCTTCCGAGGACTATATCAAATTTAGGGGGAGGTTAAATTAAATGAATTATTAAATATTTTCAAAATAATATGTTTTAATACAAATGCATATTATATTTTCAAAATGCTTAATACTTATCAAAAATTATTTATATTTTTTTTAGTCTAATAGTTTTCAAAAACAGTACGTACACTTTCCAAAAAGGGCTCAATTTTTTTTAAAAAAAAAGGTACTTATATATCTTTTTCAAAAATTGCATAATATCTTTGAAAAGTACTTCTTTTTTTTAAAAAAAAATGTTTTCAAAAAAGTACTAATACTTGTAAAGGCAATAGTGTTCTAAGTGCATGAAGTTTCTAAAAGACTTGCCTACAAATATAAAATATTTTTTAAGTGGAGTTTTGTTATAGTTTTTTGCTATACTTTCAAGGATTATGCTAAATATTTTTTCAAAACTCATAGGCTCTGATACATAAATTTTTTTTCTTCAAAAATTCCTTATTGATATATGGCCAGGAGAGAGAAAATTTTAAATATTATCTTGTTTTCACTAAATATTTTTAAGTGCTTTAAAATTGGTCTAAGTATCTTCAAAGTACTTTCAAAACCTCTAAAAGCACTAAGTACATTTATTTTGAAATTTTTTTTAAGCAAAATCCTTCTTAGTAAACAAAGTTTGTCTGAGCAAAACCCTTTAAATTCCTTTCAGCAAATGTTTCTAAGTAGTGTTTTCTTTTGATGAAAAACTTGTCTAGAAATTCCATAAAGATGTTATTTTTTCCTAAATTATGTCCAAGAAAATTCTTCTAAGTTTTTTCTTTTTGCAAAGCCTTGTAAATAAACGTTTGTTTTCAAAATTTAAGCTTGCAAAGCTTTTCAAAATAGAAAATTTTCTAAGTGTAAAAAGTTTTGTCAAAATTTAGAAGTTTTACACAAACTCAAAACTCCCTAATACATACCTTGTTCGCCCATGTATGTTTTTGATATATGTCAAAGGGGGAGGAAAGGTCAAAGTTAAGGGATATAATACAAGTATTCAGGGATTTAGGAGGAGTAGTATAAATTTTTTTAATCTACACTTATACTGTTCATACTCCTTCATTTCTTAACTATTATAAAGTTTTTTACTTAACTTTGAATTGTGTTGCCATAATCAAAAAGGGGGAGATTGTTGGTGCAGGAAGCACCATATCGAACCTTATTTTGATATTGGCAAAGGATTCAAAGTTAAGTTTGTTTGTGATCTAACAAGTTACTCTAGTGTGCAGCATCAAGCCCTAGCGAAGGACTGCTAGGCACTGGCGAAGGACTGCCAGCACCAAAAGCCCAAGCGAAGGACTGCTAGGCACTGGCGAAGGACTGCCAGCACCAAAAGCCCTAGCAAAGGACTTCTAGGCACTGGCGAAGGACTGCCAGCACCAAAAGCCCTAGCAAAGGACTGCTAGGCACTGGCAAAGGACCGCCAGAATGCTAAAACCCTAGCGAAGGACTGCTAGGCTGGCGAAGGGCTGCCAGAAGAAAAAACCCTAGCGAAGGGCTGCTAGGCACCAAGCGAAGGGAAGCTTGGTGACTCAAGACCTGGCGAAGGACTGCTGGGCAAAAGTCCAACTGGAGGATCCGGTTGGCACCAGGTAAAACTCTCCCGAGAGGAGTAGGTGAGGACGCGTTCCCCTCGAGGGAACATTAGGCGTCGGTTCGACCTAGGGCTCCATTTTGGAGATCCAAAGTCAGAACCAAGACAGCTAAGGCTGTTTTAACTAACTTATTATTTGCTGTTTTGGACTAACCCTGGATGCAGGACCGAAGGACTGTGTTTCTGCAGCTCAGAGAGCCTCAAAGGAGTGAGGCCTTAGCTGAGTAGGGCGCCCCGGATGTGTCGGGCGCCCCAGAGTCAACCCAAAGTCAGCAGAGAAGTAAACGCCCCGACAGCAGCTATATTCGGGGCGCCCCGCGCAAATCGGGCGCCCCGCATGTCGGGCGCCCCGTGTGTCTCGGGCGCCCACTGTGCCACGCTACTGAAGGCGGCTGCAGCTCACCATCGAGAAGCCTCGGTGATAAAACTTGACCGGTCAATCGGGAGCCCCGTGCGCATCGGGCGCCCCAGTCAGCCATTATCCCGAAGTCGAAGCGATCAGCCACGACCGAGAGCTCACCGGATCGGAAGCCACGTGGGGGGCGCCCCGCGCAAATCGGGCGCCCCCTGCCCTATATAAAGAGGGCCTCGACCCTCTTCAAAGGACATCAATTCCTACGAAGCTTCCACGCTCTTCTGCTTCCACGACACGCTCCCGACTCTTCCAACTCGAGCTGACGACGTCCTGCTGCTCCAACACTTCGATCTACAACGGACGTCGGTAACAAAGAGCCTAATTAAGTTTACTATTCTGATTCTGTAATATTTATTGTAAACTTTCTCGCACGTATAGAATTGCCCGCAGAAAACGGTCAACGACCGTGGGCCTTGGAGTAGGAGTCGACACAGGCTCCGAACCAAGTAAAAACGAAATTGTTAGCATTGTTTTTCCGCTGCGCACTTACTCTTTTTAATCTTCCGAAAAACGAACTGCGACATTCACCCCCTCCTCTCTCGCAATTCTCGATCCAACAGAAACCTTATGTAATACCCCGTACTTATTAAGAAGAGCCTTCATGTGCTTATTGCAAAAATGGGATCCTTGGTCACTTATGATAGCTCTTGGAATTCCAACCTGCAAAAAATGTTTGACCTGACAAAACTAACAACCACAGATGAATCATCAGTCCTGGTGGGAATGACCTCCACCTATTTTGAAACATAATCAACAGCTAAAAGAATGTACAAGAATCCAAAAGAAGCAGGAAATGGTCCCATAAAATCTATACCCCACACATCAAATATCTCACAAAATAAAATAGCTTGTTGAGACATTTCATTTCTAGCACTTATGTTTCCTGTTCTTTGACATCTATCACAACATGTACAAAACCTATATGAATCTCTAAACAGGGTGGGCCAGTACAATCCACATTCTAAAATTTTTCTAGCAGTCCTTTGTGGTCCAAAATGCCCACCACATGCTGAAGAATGGCAAAAAGTGAGTACAGAATGAAACTCATGATTTGGTACACATCTCCTAATGATTTGATCACTACAAAATTTCCACAAGTAAGGATCATCCCACACATAATATTTTGCATCACTTTTAAATTTATCCTTTTGAGCTTTCGAAAAGCGTGTAGGAAAAACATGAGCTACAAGAAAATTCACTAAGTCTGCATACCAAGGTGACTCACCATGCATCTGTAAAAGCTGCTCATCTCTGAAATCATCATCTATGGCCGTGGGATCTCCATCTCCCTCCAATCTGCTCAAGTGGTCTGCTACTAAATTTTCCTTGCCACTCCTGTCTCGTATCTCCAAGTCAAACTCCTGTAGTAGTAGCATCCATCTAATAAGCCTTGGCTTCGCATCTGGTTTCTTCAGGAGGTACTTCAATGCTGCATGATCAGAAAACACAACAACATGAGAACACAATAAATATGATCTGAATCTATCTAAAGCAAAAACTATGGAAAGAAGCTCCTTTTCAGTCGTGGTGTAATTGGCTTGGGCGGCATCTAGGGTTTTGGAGGCATAGGAAATGACATGTGGTGCTCCATCTACCCTCTGTGCTAAAACAGCTCCCACTGCAAAATTAGAAGCATCACACATTAATTCAAAAGGTAAGGTCCAGTCAGGTGATGTAATAATAGGGGCTGAGGTAAGAGCCTCCCTGAGTCTATGAAAAGCTTCTTTGCATTTTTCATCGAAGTGAAACTCAACATCCTTCTGCAGAAGTCGTGTCAAGGGCCGAGCAATCAAGCTGAAGTCTCTAATAAATCTGCGGTAAAATCCTGCATGTCCAAGAAAAGCTCGAATATCCCGTACGCATACGGGGTAAGATAAAGAAGAAATAACACTGATTTTAGCAGGATCTACCTCAATACCTTTCTGAGAGACTATGTGTCCAAGAACTATCCCATGCTCTACCATGAAGTGGCATTTCTCAAAATTAAGAACAAGGTTAGTTTCAATACAGCGATGTAAAACCCTAGACAAGTTATTCAAACATGAATCAAAAGACGTGCCATAAACTGAAAAATCATCCATAAATACCTCCATGCAGTCCTCTAGCAACTCACCGAATATACTCACCATACATCTCTGAAAGGTACCGGGTGCGTTGCAGAGTCCGAAGGGCATACGTCTATAGGCAAATGTACCAAAGGGGCAAGTGAAGGTGGTCTTCTCCTGGTCCTCTGGATCTATGCAAATCTGAAAATAGCCTGAAAATCCGTCCAAGAAACAGTAGTGTGACTTCCCTGCCAGTCTCTCAAGCATCTGATCAATGAATGGTAGAGGGAAGTGATCTTTCCTTGTGACCTTGTTGAGTTTCCTGTAATCAATGCAGACTCTCCAGGAATTCTTAACTCTGGTGGGCACTAGTTCATTACTTTCATCTGCCACCACAGTCACTCCAGATTTCTTAGGCACCACATGAATAGGGCTAACCCACTGACTGTCAGAAATAAGGTAAATAATACCTGCCTGTAGAAGTCTAGTCACCTCTTTCTTTACAACATCCAATATAAGTGGATTGAGCCTCCTTTGTGGTTGCCTCACAGGTTTGACATTTTCCTCTAAAAAGATCCTGTGCATGCAGATAGCTGGGCTGATACCTGGTATATCTGATAGTGTCCACCCAATTGCCTTCTTGTAGTGCCTCAGGACTTGCAATAATTTCTCTTCTTGTTCTGACTCCAAATGTTGTGCAATAATAACAGGAAAAGTCTGCTCCTCTCCTAGGTACGCATACTTCAAGTGACCTGGTAATGACTTCAATTCACTCTGGTCCTCTTCAGTAGAAATAAGTGGTCCCTGGGGCTTCGTGCAATCCCCTACACTCTGAATATCAGTAAAAATTGATGATCCTTGGGGCTCTGTGCAATCCCCTACACCTAGAAAAATGTCACCAGCTGGAAGTGTGTCTGAAATGTCTTCTGAAAAATCCTCAGTATCAGCAGTCAGTACTCTCTCAGCCTCCTCTGAATCAATAGCTTCTTCAGAAAAATCATCTAGAAATCCCTCAGCCTCCAACTCAGTCTGCGCCAGCTCCTCTAGAATGTCCATGCTCATGATAGAGTGGTCCTCTCTTGGATGCTTCATGGTATCAAAAAGGCTAAATTGTACAACCGTGTCTCCAATCTCCATAGAAAGTGTCCCGGCATATACATCAATCTTCGTTCTGGCCATCTTCAGAAAAGGGCTGCCTAAAATAAGTGGAGAACGGTGTGCCAAGTAATCTCCCTCCATATCTAAAATATAGAAATCAGCAGGAAATATCAGCTCCTTTACCTTCATCAAGACATCTTCAATCATACCTGCTGGGTGGGTCTGACTCCTATCTGCTAGCTGTATCACCACCCCAGTGGGCTGTAAAGGGCCTATGCCAAGCATCTGAAAAACTGACTTGGGCATCACATTTATCGAAGCTCCTAAATCTAACATAGCATCGTGGAATATGGTGCTCCCTATCTCACAAGAAACAGTGAATACCCCTGGATCTTCACACTTCTGAGGAATAGTGTGGATAAGTGCTGAGATGTTCTTCCCAAAGCTGACCAATTCATTTTCCTTGAGTCTCTTTTTATGAACACAAAGATCCTTCAAAAACTTAGCATATTTGGGAATCTGCTTGATCATGGTCAACAAAGGTACATTGATCTCCACCTTGCTAAATAGCTCCACTAACTCATTGAATTCCTTGGCTTTCTCTTCCTCCATTTGCTTTTTGGCATGTGTTCTCTGCTGTGGAAAGGGTAAAGGCACCCTAAATTCATCAGTTTTGGCCGGAAATGGAGCTGCTGAATTCTGCCCTGCTGTCCCCTGCGTAGCAGCTGCTGTCCTGTCCCATGTGTCTCGGCACTGTTTTCTTCTCTGATTTCCACCAAATTTGGAGGGTTGCTTGAGGATTGAGTTGGGAACGGGCTAGGGTCAGAATCAGCTGAATTTGAACTCATTTCAGTGTGGTTTTGGGCCGGAATTGGAGAAGCTGTCCGGTTTCCTGAAAATTCTGCTCTTGGACTCTTAGTAGATGTTGTAACCTTCCCACTTCTCAAAGTTATAGCACTCACATTCCCTTTTGGATTAGGAACAGTTTGGGAGGGAAGTTGGCTTGATCCTTGAGCTTGATTTTGATTAATTCCACTAGCCAATTGCCCTAATTGTCTCTCAACGTTTTGTTGCCAACCTTGTTGTTGTTGTTGCCAAGATTGTTGTTGTTGCATTATCTGTTGAAACATATCATCAACCCTCTGTTGAGGCATATTTCCTCCACTTGAGCTCCCATAACCTCCTTGGTTAGAATAGCTTCTTGAGTGACCTTGAAAGGATGAATTAGTTGGCTGAAATGGAGGAGTTGAATTCTGTTGAAAACCCTGCTGTTGGGGCTGATGAGAGGGCTGATTGCTTTGTTGATAGGGTTGATTAAATGGCTGATTAGAGGGCTGATATGCTGGGAAATTTTGCTGAGAGGTGTACCCTTGAAAACTCTGATTTGGAGCTTGAAAATTAGGTGGCGAGGGCTGAAAATTTTGACCTTGAAACCCTTGGTTGTAGGGCTGAAAATTCTGAATCATGGGCTGTGATGGCTGGAAATTTTGCTGATTTGGAGCTTGGAAAGCTGGGAATGATTGAAAGCCTTGCTGCCCTTGATAAGGTTGCTGGAATTGAGGTTCAAATGGCTGAAATTGTTGCTGAAAATGTTGAGAATTAAGCTGAAATTGAGGCTGAAAACTCGGATTTGATGGCTGAAATTGTTGCTGATTGTTCTGAGGTTGCTGTGACTGCTGTAGGTTCGGTTGATGCTGCTGTGAAGATTGATTTTGAGGCTCTTGTTGGCAGAAAGCATTCCCATATCTCAAGTTAGGATGATTCCTCCAACCGGGGTTATAGGTAGAGGAATATGGATTGTTTCTGGCTGGAAATTGTCCTCTCACTAATGCAGCTACTGTCTCGTCCTGTTGGAGATTGGGGCATGAGTCTGAAGTGTGCTCTAGACTAGAGCAAATGCCACACACACTTATCACTTGACTAGAGGGTGGAGGTACTGAAGGAGTTGAACTTAGTCTTTCCATTTTTAATTCCATTTGCTTTAAAGCTGAGGTGAGCTCCATCAATGCATTCTTAACCTCCTTGTTATCAGTGGGAACTGCCTGAACTTCACCCACTCCTCTGGTGCTCAAGGCTCTGCCTCTAAATTGTTGGGAATTCTCAGCCATATTAGAAATTAACTCCCTAGCTTGCATTGGTGACTTGTTCACTAAGGCTTCTCCAGCTGCAGCATCTATCAGGACTCTATCCGTCTGCAGCAGTCCTTCATAAAAATATTGAATCAATAATTACTCACTGATTTGATGCTGGGGGCAACTTGAACACAACTTGTTAAATCTTTCCCAGTAATCATACAGTGTTTCGCCCACCACTTGCTGAATCCCACAGATACTTTTTCTGATTATAGCTGTGCGGGAAGCTGGGAAATACTTCTCCAAAAATGCCTTCTTCATGGCGATCCAACTAGACACATGTCCTGTAGGCAGATAATAGAACCAGTCTTTGGCTGCTCCTGTCAATGTGAAGGGGAAAGCTCTTAGCTTGATGTCTTCTTCAGAAATGCCCTGAGGCTTCATAGTAGAGCACACCACATGGAATTCGTGCAAGTGTCTGTTTGGATCCTCCCCAGATAAACCCTGAAATTTTGGCAACAAATTAATAAGCCCAGATCTTAACTCAAAACTTTCCCCCAGCTCTGGATAAGCTATGCTGGAGTACTGAAATGCAGCGTCAGGTGCTGCGAGCTCCTTCATGGTTCTCTGGTGGTCTGCCATATCAATGCCTGAGTGAGTGCTGATAATCTGAATAGGAGGGATATCTGTAGTCTCAGAATGAATGGCCTGGCTCCTCCTGACTCTGAAAGTCCTCTCAATCTCAGGATCGAAATCTTCTAATTCAGCACCTAGAGACCTGGTCATAAAAACAAAACAAATCGCAGTAAAAGTAGATAAAAAGATAAATCAAATAAAATCAAATCCAAGGATATAGCAATAAGCACAAAAATACGTCAAGAATGATATGAAATAAGTGCACAAGCAAAAATCAAACAAGTCAACTAACAGTTCCCCGGCAACGGCGCCAAAAATTTGACGGGCCCAAAATGGAGTGTCACGAATGTGGGCCTCAAATTTAGAATTTATAAATGAAAGCTGGAAACCCTTTTACAATCAAAAATATGGAAATGTAATATAGGGGCCACAGGTCGTATTTTTCTCGGGGCTGGTTGTCGTGTTTGATTCAAACTTGTAATTATGTGTCGTTTTTGGGTTTCAAACACGAAAATGGATTTTTGGTTTGTAATTGAAAAGGAAAATGAAATGAAAATGAAAGATAATTAACAATGGAACTAACAAGAAATTTGCATTTAAGAACTCAACCTAATGTAAACCTAATCAACCAAGGTACTTAACCAATTCGGAAAACAAAGCTCAATTCGAATGCAAACAACACTAATATGAAATATAGAGGCAGATATGGCAAATTTCGGAAATGACAAAGCTAAGACAAATCAATGCAAAAGGAATTAGAAATTTCACAAGCAACAAATATCTATCAAGCATGCAATGTTTTTTTTTGGAAGCCAATCACTGCCCAGATTTTTCAGAATTAGGTGGATTCAAACTTATTGATTCGAACGCAATCACATGCCACAAAACAAGCTAACTTTGGATGCAAATGAATTCAAGGAAGTTGGCACGCTAGGGAGAACTTTTGTGCCAAAAACTAGCTCTAAATCAAGGAATAAGTGGATTTTCGGCTCAAGGGTTTACACTAAGTGATTCAATTGGAAAACAATGGTGTTAAGAAAGAACTAAACAAGACTAAAGTGGGAAATTGGAAACTGAGATCAAAACCAAAGAACAAGGTAAATTCAGAAATGAAAAGGGCTGAAATTTTAGATGCAAATTGAAAGGGAAAAGCTATTGATTTTTCTGTTTTTGCAAATGCTTAGAGGCTGAGCTAGCTAACATAGACTGAGTACATGTGACTGATCTAGGAGCAAAGAAGTTTCAGCTAGCAATTACTTTACAAAACTAATGAAAGGGAATGAAAACAGAAAACACCAAGTCGGAAATAGATTAAACAGAAAACAGATTTGATTTCTTTTCTTTTTTTTCAGACTTTAAATGGCAAGCAAATCGAAACTAAATTCTATGTTAATTACGCAAGCTATCTATCTAATGCTAGAGATGATATTAACTACTAAGAAACTCAGAAACAACTCAAAAATAGGAAATCTAAAACAATTTCCGAAACTGAATGGTTTTTTTCAGTTTTCAATTGGCACGCAGCAAATCAATTGGCACGCAGCAAATTAACTAAGAACTAAACTGAAATTTGATCTATTCATTCACTAAACAAGTGTCTCGATTACTCTACTTGCAGAATTGAAACTAACTTACAGCTAAGAGCTTAAAATTCGAAAAACTCAGTAACTACAACAGAATTTCAGAACAGAACAGTGCAGTAATGGACAGAACACAAGAACTACAGCTAAAACAGAAATTAAACCAATAAATCTACTCCTCGATTCCTTCCAGAGCTCAGATACTCTTTGGTTGTCAAGCAAAGGAGAGCCTCGGACCCGCAAGCTCAGCAAATCATGGGGAAAAACTCATCAGCGATTGAATACAGCTCAAACTGCCCATTTCTGAAATTTCCATGCGATTTCTTCATTGCAGCTGTGTCTGCGTGCGTGGGTGGATGGATGACGATCCAAGCTACTCAGGGAACCCCTCTGGATAGCTTAGATGGAAGGTGGTAGAGCACAGCCGATCCGAAGAGTGTTAAATGGACAAAGCTATAGAAACCTCTCACAACTCTGTTCTTGGGCAGATTTGATCCGGAAACAAGACCGATTGCCTCCCCAATGATCTAGCACATGAGTTCTGCAAGAAGATCGAGTGGTCGCGCCAACGGATTGAAGAAAACTCAAAGCAAAATGAAGAACTCGACGAAGAAGGTGACTGCGGCGAAGAACTCTGAAGACGCGACGGGGAAGAGCTTCTGTGTCATTTTCCTTAAGTATTAACCAATGGACGGCTCAGATCGATTTGAGGAAATCCAACGGTTGATCTCGCTCTGATTTGAGCCAAACTTTGATGATGGTGATCTGAGGTCAGGATCTGCCTCGTGGTAGCTCGGATCCTCCAGATGTGCAACGGATGGTCCAGATCACCCTAATCTTTGAATGGACGCTCTAGAGCCCTCCAAGCTTGATCCAACGGTTGATTTAGCTCTGATTGGGATGAAACCTTCAGATCTTGATCATGGAGCTTGATCAACCCAAACCCTAGCTCGGATTGCTTCAGATTGTCCCGGATGGCTCAGATCTAGCCGCTTCCGAATCGAACGGCCCAGATTTAATCGTAATCTTGATAATCTGATTCGGGTCACTTTCAACTCGAGTTTGACCTAATATGCCCTAGATCCTTGAACCTTGATGCCTACAAAAATTAAATCAAGAATTTAGTGGCCAATTAACTCAAATATGTGTCATTTTGCATTTAAGTCCAAAATATGAATAAGTTCTAAAACCTAGGCAATTTCACAATTTTAGCAATAAAAATATAGATCAAACAGGGATTTTAGCAACTCAAATGATCAATAAAATGGAATCTATCACCCAACTATTTTGGAGCCAGGAGAGGATCCAGTTGCCAGTCACCAGTGTTGAGTTGTTTCCGTTTCGGTTTGGGTGTTTTCTTTTCGGCACTTGGTGAGTTTAGCCTTTTATTTGATATCGTATATTCGGATTGGTTTTGTCGTTATCAGAGACTTTAGAGTTTCTCTTTGACTGTAGTTTCTTTATATTAATGATGGTTGAGCCATCATTTTATTTTGTTCTGATATAAACTGCGTGGTTGTGGTTTCTTTTATGTTATATTGTGATACCAGCCGCTTGTGGCAGAGTTATATTGGTGGTGTGTTATGTATTATTGCCCCATATTGTCCGCCGTACAGGGGGGATGCTGCCCGATTTTTGAGTAAGCATGTGCCTCTGGGGTCATGATAATTTTTGGTATCAGAGCGAGGTTTTGCGATGTTTTAGTGTCTGTGGGTTTATGGAGTTATTTTACGAGGTCAATCTGTATGTTACAGATTTGGTTATTTTTGCGGAGTCTTTTCTTGTGGGTTTTTGATGGATTTGTTTTGTTTTACGAGGTCTATCTGTATTTTACGGATTTATTTTCCGGAGTCATTTTCTTGACATAGTTCGTTATGGTTGTGTTTTGGGACTTGGCGGCAATGGACTTCTCCAGGTGACAAGTAAGTAAATTGGTTAGGTATATCTTTCATAATTATTCTATCCGTTGTATACAGTCCATTGGTTATGGTTGTATAGACAAATGTTGGCTTAGTTGAATAGCAAACTACTACATATACCCGACTGCTAAGTATTCTTTAGGCTTGAATTGGACTGATAGACTACAGGTACATGATACTCTATGGTTCAAGAAGTTGTCACATTAGATCAATGTGGATATCTAGCGTTGTTGGGTATTGTGAATCCTATTTTGTGATACGTAGCTTTGTGGTGAATCATTAGTGGTTATTGTGAAACCAAATTTTGTGATATGTAGCTTTTAGATTGGACACATGGGGGATACTTATGGAGCTAGATGTTTATCATTGACAAAATCTATTGTAAGCAAGTTTAACATGAGAAAAAAATAAATAAATTTCGTTGGCAAAAATTTTGACCAAAGAAGGTCCTTAAGGAAAGTTGTCAAACTTCAATTGATAGTGGTTGGTTGTCTATCTTTAGACGTTGAGAATGATTAGGAGAGCTTAGTAGATGTGAAGTACCTGTTGGTGCAGGTAGCACCCAAGTCGAACCTGTGTTTTGATAATGGCAAAAGGGTTCAAAAGTTAAGATGTGTTGTTTGTCTAACATGCTGCTTAAGTGTACAGGACAAAGCCCTAGCGAAGGACTGCTAGGCACTAGCGAAGGACTGCCAGAGAAAAAGCCCTAGCGAAGGACTGCTAGGCACTGGCGAAGGACTACCAGAGGAAAAGCCCTAACGAAGGACAGCTAGGCTCTGGCGAAGGACTGCCAGAAGTAAAAACCTAGCGAAGGACAGCTAGGCTCTGGCGAAGGATTGCCAGAAGTAAAACCCTAGCGAAGGACTGCTAGGCACCAGGCGAAGGACAGCTTGGTATCCAAGACCTGGCGAAGGGCTGCCGGGCAAAAGTCCAACCGGAGGATCCGGTTGGCACCAAGTAAACTCTCCCGAGAGGAGTAGATGAGGATGCGTTCCCCATAGAGGGAACAGTAGGCGTCGGTTCGACCTAGGGCTCCATTTTGGAGACCAAAGTCAGAACCAAGACAGCTCAGGCTGTATTAGACTAATATTTAATTGCTTTATTTTATTTTGGACTAACCCTGGATGCAGGACCGAAGGACCGAGTGTCTGCAGCTCAGATAGCCTCAGAGGAGTGAGGTAGAAGCTGAGCAGGATGCCCGGAGTGTCTCGGGCGCCCCCAAGGCTAAAACAAAACAAGTGAAGCAAACGTTGTATTGTGAAGCAGCTGCTCAGGGCGCCCCCGTGCTCCCGGGCGCCGCAAGGTGAACACATACATAAGTAAGTCAACCGCAGCTGCGGAAGAAGCTTCTGAGGGCGCCCCCGCTGCTAGGGCGCCCCCGCTGTCCAGGGCGCCCCCAGCCGCAGCATTCGAAGTAGAAGTCAGCGCAGCACAGATAAGGCTTGACTCGGTCAACCCGGGCGCCCCCAACGTCTAGGGCGCCCCCGTCAAGGCTTTATCCTGAGATTCAAGGGATTAGCCTTAACCGAGCAGCTTGCGGATCTGCTGCCACGTGGGGGGGCGCCCCCAACGTTCAGGGCGCCCCCAGGCCCTATATAAAGGGGTCCTCGACCCCAGCTTCAGACAACACCGCTTCCAACGCTTCTACGCTCTTCTACGACCGCGCTCTGCTCCGGCAACCTCCCGACTCGAGATACAAGCGCCGACGACGTCCAACTGCTCCGGAAAAAGTGATCTACACCGGATGTCGATAAAAAGTAGAGTTGTTAAATTCCTGTTTAAATTTCTATTTACTATACTACTGTAACACTTGTTTGTAAATGATTTTCTGCGCTCATATAGAATTGCCCAAAGTAAACGGTCAACGACCGTGGGCCTTGGAGTAGGAGTCGACCCAGGCTCCGAACCAAGTAAAAGATCTTGTGTTAGCGTGTGTTCTGATTTAATTTCCGCTGTGCAATCACTCTATTCGTTATCCGAAAAGTTTTGCGATATTCACCCCCCCCTATCGCGTTTCTCGATCCAACAAGTGGTATTAGAGCGGGGTTACTCAAAATTGGTGCAACCACCAATTTGAGATTTCTTTTTCAGATTTTTAATTAAATCTTTTTTTGAGATTTTTTTTCTCTTTTTCCTCGTTAATCAAGGTTGGTGCAACACCCCTTGATTAAAATTTTTTTATTATTAATTCCCGCACTACTAATCCAAGACCAAGTCTTGGGACATTCCTTTTTCTGTCAGTTTTATCTTTTTCAGATTAAATGGTCATCCAAGAAGGATTTAGCACCGCCAGACCACCCCTCTTCAGTGGAGAAGACTTCTCCTACCGGAAGAGCAGAATGGAGGTTCACCTGAAAACTCAGGTGGACATGTGGATTATCATCCAGTCCGGACAGGAAATCCCAAAGAACGCCAAAGGAGTACCTCAGTCCTACACCGAGTGGGACACTGCCCTAAAGCACAAAATAGAAGCCGACGCTAAAGCGACTCAAACCCTACAATGAGGCCTAACAAAAGAGGAGCTGAACCGGGTGGGTCCCTTCAATAGCGCCAAGGAGCTCTGGGGGAAGCTGATCGAGCTGCACGAAGGAACGTCAGACACCAGGATCAGCAAGAGGGATATTCTCCTGAACAAGCTGTATACAATAAAGATGAACGACAACGAAACAGCAGCTCAACTCCACGCCCGCATCCACGAACTGATGAACGGGCTCCACACAATAGGTCATAAGGTAGAAAACCGTGACCTAATCAGGTATGCCTTAAACGCCTTCCCTAGAAATACTCTGTGGGCATCTATGGTAGATGCTTACAAGGTTTCAAGGGACCTTTCTAAAGTTAAGTTAGATGAGCTTTTTTCTGAACTTGAACTTCATGAACAGACTAACTATGATTTGGCCGAGAAAGGTGTTGCTTTTCTTGCAGAAAAATCTGGAAGACAATTCAAGAAGAAAGCTCAACCTGCACCCAAGTCTAATTCAGACTTAGACTCTGAAGACGAAGAAGGTGATCGACCGAAGCTGGTCCGACTGGCCCGAAGCTACTACAAGGAGCTGAAGAATCAGTCTAACAAAAGAAAAGCGAACCGGAAGAAGGATGATCTGGCTGAACCTTCCAACGACAAACCGAACGTAACTTGCTACGAGTGCAAGAAGAAAGGTCACTACAAGACGGACTGCCCCAACCTGAAAGAAGCAAAAAGAACAAGGAAGAAGAAGGCACTCCAAACAACCTGGGATGAATCATCCTCAGAAGAAGAAGAGGAAGATCCACAAACGAACCTGTTTGCACTGACCGCCTCAGAAGAGATCGAGACCGAGTCAGATTCAGAAAAGGACGACGGCAAGCTAACCTTTTCAGACGACGGAGAAATCAAGGTAACTGGTTTTTCTAGATGTCAATTGAATTCCTTAATTTCTTATCTTTCTCGAGATTTGGCGAAAGTCAAACTCTGAATCGAGTCCCTCCGACAGGAAGTAAAACTCCTGAAAGAGGGAGCTGATTCTAGATCCCTAACTGAGAAGGTTCAGGAAGGAACCTCTGCTCAAGTTGAAAAACTTGAATCAGAGAACTCCTTTCTGAAAACTCAAGTTAAGGATCTCAAAACAGCCTTAGAACGATTCACTTCTGGTTCCAAGGGTCTTGACATGATTCTTGAAAAACAGAAGTCCGTTCTAAATCGATCCGGGTTGGGCTATCGAACCAAGGCTCGACAAAGATCGTATTATGCTGTACTGAACCAGTCCAGACCTAAGGTTCAGGCATGGGTCCCAAAACTATGTCTGATTAACCAAACTGGTTCAAATCAATTTTGGATTCCCAAGGACAAGATTCACATCTTGTCTAACCATTACCGAGGCTTTAGTCCAGGGGGAGCCAAAATAAAAATAATTTCCATAATTAGATAATTTCTTTTCTCTCTTTTTTTTAATTTGCATATTTGATTGATTGCTTGTTTATTTAATTTATGCAAATTGTCATGCTTAGACTTAGGTTTTGGTTAGACTTAAGGACTCAACTAATTAGTTGAAATTTGACAACATAGTATTGGGAGGAGGTGAGATGATAGTACGTTGGGGAAACCAACTCTAATAAGATCAAGTCTACTTGGTCTCTTTAGACTGGTGAAACCAACCGAAGCTACCGATCCAAGACCCAAGCTAGTTAGACCAGAAATTGCCTTAATTTAATTTGAAAATGAAATTTCATTAAAAGGCTTTGTCAAGGAAAGGGTTGTTGATCCAATAAGGCTACGACCAAAGAAGGCCTAGTGTCTCGCCAAGACCTGGAAGCCAATTTCTGAAATTCAAATTCAAATTATCTTATGTCAAATTCGAATCTAACACAAATTTCAAATAATTATAGATTCAATCAGTCTTTTTCAAATTCTTACCTGGTTTTAAAATTCTTTTTCAAAATCAGTCTTTTTCAAATTCAAACCTGTTTTCAAAATTCTTTTTCAAAATCAGTCTTTTTCAAATTCAAACCTGTTTTCAAAATTCTTTTTCAAAATCATTCTTTTTCAAATTCAAACCTGTTTTCAAAATTAAATAATTATTTTTTAAAAATTAAACAATTTTCAAAGTTAATCATCCTTTTTCAAAATTAAACATTTTTCAAAATCAATCATTCTCCTTTTCAAAATTATTTTTACCTTCAAACCTGTCTCACAAAAACCTTAAGGTTAACGTGTTTGAAAATCCTAGATTGGGTGAGACAGTAAAATTAAACTTAATTGAAATTTCCCTAGATTGTGATTTAATTCAGAATGTAATCTAACCATAGGTCAAACCATTGTCAACATATTCAAACCATGATCAACATGGTCAAACCTTGGTCAAACAGTCAAGTCTGGTCAAACCCTGGTCAAAACAGTCAAAAAGCTGCTAAATAGCCTCTGTGGGTGCCCTGACCATCCCGGGCGCCCCCTACCACTCAAAAGTATACCCCAAAGACAAAGGCTGCAAAAAGCAGCCTCTGAGGGAGCCCTGACTATAGCGGGCGCCCCGAAGCCAGTCAAAGCTGGCAACCCTTTTGAGGGCGCCCGTGACTCATCGGGCGCCCCCGACTTCACTTTCTCCTCAACCAACGCAAGGTCGTTTGTCCCCCACGCCGGTCAAAGCAGCAAAAGCTGCATCCGACAAGCCTGACCGGGGCGCCTGGGTCATTGCGGGCGCCCCCAACCAGTACTGCCACTGCCAAAGGCAGTAGGCACTGTCCCGGGCGCCCAGGAGCTCTCGGGCGCCCCCAATGAAACCTCTATATAAGGCACCCGAACCCCCTCCTTTTCCCACACCAAAATTCATCTTCCCTCTTCACTTCATTCTAGTGGGATCAAGTGACACTAGTGCCTCCTCAATCTCAACCATGCCTCCCCGGTATGATTTATTTTATGCATTTAAAATTATTATTTTTCTTTTCCTAATTTCCTTTTCTTTAAATTCTTTTATTTAATGCATACTTCTTAACTTAGAAAACGCCAATCAAACCAAGCGAACCCCGGTTCTGAGCCGAGTCCCGACCCTAGGTTTCCAAACCTAGAGCTCTGTAATAAGTTTGCTAGGACGACCTATATTCCAATCAAAACTAGTTATCTTAACCGTCAATTCTTCACCCAATCCTGTCCAGTAGCCATGTCCGTCATTAACTTTTACCAACTGGACAACCTTGTATTCTACACACACCCGATCAATACTTCCCTATGTGCAAAATTTTACAACAACATCATTAGACAAGACCAACTAAGTTTTGTCACTACTATCCAAGGGATGCCCTTGACTATCACACCCTCCCTACTGAACAGATTCCTTGGACTACGACCCTCTCAGTCCACCTTTTGCTGTTACCCTCCTAGGGACCCTCCCTTTGATGCCCCCTATTCCCACATTGACCTGAACACCCTATATTACTACTTCTTTAGAGAGACCATGGACCCTACAGAAGGACACTTCCATTCTACTAGTCTTCAGGTTCAGGACTACACTCTTTACAGAGTACTAGTTCGCTGCCTCCTTTGTTGGGACCGGGTGCATGCCGACGTGGATACGTGTTAGTAATTATTCCATAATTACAAGCAACGGAAACATAAAGCATGAATAATTTTCTAAATTATTCTAACATGTATCCTAAGCATGCAATATATTCACATATGTTGACATAATCGTAATTTAAAATTTTTACAGAAAAGGAAATTACTCTACGAATTACCTCGCGTAACTCGAAGAAAGAGACGAGATCCAACCGTAAGCGTCCCTCGGAAGCTCCGCCTCTATTCGCGTCCACGCCGAGTATCTTCGGGATGACTTCGCAAAGCCGCGAGTTTTGTGTTCTCGAGAACTACTAGATTCTCCGAGAACGCGGCGAAAAACCAAGAGAGAAATAAGTCGGAAGACTCACCACCAAAGGCTGGCCGGAGAGGAAGATCGTCCCACGGAAGAACTTCAGCGCCTTGGTGATCCTTCTTGAGCTCACGGCAACAAGGGAAGGGAAGACCTATGGCCGGCCAAGAGAGAGGGAGAGAAGAAGAGGAGAGAGCCCAAGCAATTCTTGGATGGATGAATTCATGGCACCCCTTGGGTCCTTTATATAGGGAGAGGTTTCTTAATTTCCAAGCAAACCTCTTCTTGATTATGGAATAATTTCTCAATCAATCCATAATCAAGACTCTCATGATCAAGCCTCCTCTCCTTGATTATGGAATAATTTCTCAATCAATCCATAATCAAGGCTCTCTTTCTTTTGGTATGATTATATAAAATTTATAAAGCAACCATCTCATGGTTCATTATATATAAAATTTATATACAAAAAATTTATATAATCTTTTATAAAATACACCAACCTTTAGTCTATTTTATAAATTGAACCAAAACTTGGTTCTTCTCCTTCATGGGCCGAAAATTACAAGTAAGAGAGCTCATTTCATGTGGTCGGTCAAATTCTCCTCTAAACAAGAGGTCCTTGGTTGAAAACCCAGCAATGGATTAATTTTTGCCATCTTTGATTCATTATAAATTTTTATAAAACAAAACAACTCTTTGGTTTATTTTAATTCATGATAAAATAATCCATGGGATTATTTTAAGCTTATAATAAACCATACCACCTTGGATCAAATCCCACCTCATGAATTAAACTAATTTAATTCATTAATTAATTAACTAATTAATTAATTAAACCTTAGCCCATTAATGCTTCCGATGCGACTCTAAAATAAATTTATACTTGCCTATTTTGAACTTTCCAAAATAGTCTCTCTTGATTGGAAAATCTAATTTTCAACTCGTTTTAAGTCCCTCGGATTACTCGTAGTGTGTGTGACTAAATAGGCTTTTGATTTATGTTGGCCGTCTATAATTAATCAATTAATTATAGAACGATCATGAGTGGCACCTAGTAGTACATCATGATCCCCAATTAATCGAAAGATTAACGGTTGACCTCAGAAATAATTCTGAAATCCTTCAGCAGCTATAATGAATTGTGCCCCATTCCCTTCACCATCTTATACCCACTTGGTTCAGGGCATGGTCTATGTGTGTCAGTCCCCACCAGGCTGACTACATCACACCTAGCCCAAGTAATGTTTCCTCGTCCTACGGATTCTAATTACTCTCATGTATTTAAGAGATTCATACTCTAAACACGTCATGCTCTGGCCAGAGACTTCGAGTAATAATCCGACGATAGACCTCGGGTATACATCTCCTCGCAAGGAGTGGTGAATCCTTTGTAGGTTGTTCAAACATCTTCGGGCACTTCGGCTTATACCCAATCATCCTGGGTCCACACATCCTTGGAGATGCTTGCTTAAGATGTCAAAGTATAAGTCTCCATGACCAAGATGACTTGAACACCGCAAGTCAAAGGAACATCGCACTTAAGCTGCAGTAAGAACTTCACTAACATATCTATATGTAGACTATCATATGAAGTTTTACAGCCAGTCACTCCAATGAACTAGTTCCCTTAACTAGCATTCATGTTTATCTCCAGACATCTCAATGTCACCAGCCAGTGAGAATCAGCTGATTAGAGAATAACCCATGCTAGTCTCATCAGAATTGATAGTGTCCGTATTTATCAATTCATCGACTAGGGACAATTTCAATACTTCACAATTGCACATGTAGAGATAATCACTAGTTGTGAATTCATCACAAATTCTCTCATGCTGTGAATTATATTGCGGACATTCAATAAATGAGTTTAAGATATTAATCAAATAATCATGTATACTCAAATAGTGAATATTCATTTATTAAAATAAATGATTACAATCATAAGGCGATTGCCTTAGAACACTTCTCTCATATCACTAACATCCTTCCCTTGTCCACTAGGGACATTGCCACTATGCGACCCTTTAATACTTTCCTTCTTTACGCATTGATCCACCACTTGGACATAGACATCGGGCTCCACATGTTTCATTCGATCCTACATGCCTCCAGCGTATCTACTCAGGGGCGGGTCCGCACCCCTTACTGCCACGTTATCACCTCTATCCTTCACCATCACGGTCGTAACATCGCTGACGGAGAGAGGACTACCATGACCGACTACGACGAGATAAGGTTTAGAAACTTTTCCTTAGCCGGTATAGAAGTCTCGGGTACCAGGGTTCTGACTTGGAGACGACAGCGAGCCGGACCCCAGGACGTCGCCGACGAGGAGGTCGAGGTCGATGTCGTAGAGCTAGCAGCCGAGTTATCTCAGCCCTCTCCACCGACACTTTACGAGAGAGTGACACGGCTAGAGACGCAGGTCCAGAGCCTCCGAGAGGAAGTAGAGGCAAACCATGCTGAAGAAATGGAGGCAAACCTAGGCTATTACACTGACTATATGAGTGCTCTTAGAGCTGAGAGGGAGACCAGAGATGCACAGTATCACGAGATGATGGCGATGTTTCGATCCTGGCAGTCAGGCTCTTCTGATCATCCTGGTCCCTCCTCCTAGATTTGATTAGCATTGTACTAGTGACTTTCTGACTGCCCCTACTGAGTAGGGTTGACCTATGCTTGGCTTGTACTAGACTTATGTATGACTTATTCTTATCTTGGTTTGATTATCTAGTTGACTCGCTTGCTTATGTTAATTGATTGTGTTTAGTAGAGTAGGAGCATTTTTATACTGCTTTACTGTTTTGTTAAAAAAATTTCAAAACTTTTATTGTTTGAAAATTCTTTCCTTTTTTATTTTTAAAATATTTCTTTTCAATTTTTCGAGTTAATTTTATTTCAAAACTACCCCCTTCAAAACTAGGGCTTTTTCTTCGAAATGGACTTAGCCTAGGCCCTAACCCTAGAACTGCATGCACCTATAGATCTAGAAGCGAGCATCTCACAAGCACCTTAGGGTACTTCTGATTGATAACCTAGAATGGGTTGAGATGCTTAGGACTTTGCCTTAATTCAAGATGCTTTAAGTCAGTGCATCTGCAATAATTGGGGCACTAAATACAAACTGAACAGTAATCAGGTTAAGTGTCAAAGTTAGAAAATCTAACTTGAACAGTTCACTTAACTTGACTAACCCTAGCGAAAGCCACTGTTTATAACAGTTGGTAAGTAGCTAACTGGGTTAGACAGGACCTTACAGATTCAAATTGATTTAACCAAGTTTAGATCCTGGATTGATTCAGTACAGCAAGCTTATTTAATGCAATTTAATTCTTGCAATATTAATATTATTTCTTGCAATATTAAATTTATTTCTTGCAATATTAATATTATTTCTTGCAATATTATTGTGTTTTTTGATATATGTCAAAGGGGGAGAGATTGAAAAGAAAAGAGGGAATTACAATTTTTTTCAAAATTTTTAAATTTTTCTCTTATTCTTTCTTCAAAAAGTATTAACCTTTTCACACTTAACTATTTTTTTCAAAAAGGTTTTAAGTACTTAACTTTTTTTTCAAAATCATTTCAAGTACTTAAATTTTTTTTGCAAAATCATTTTAAGTACTTAACCACTTTTTCAAAAACATTTTAATCACCTTAAGTACTTAACTTTTTTTTCAAAATCATTTCAAGTACTTAAATTTTTTTGCAAAATCATTTTAAGTACCTAACCACTTTTTCAAAAACATTTTAATCACTTTAAGTACTTAATTTTTTTCTTCAAAATCATTTTAAGTACTTAATTTTTTTCTTCAAAATCATTTTAAGTACTTACCTGTTTTTTTTTAAAAAATGTTGTTTCAAAATCATTTTAAGTACTTACCTGTTTTTTAAAAAAATGTTGTTTCAAAATCATTTTAAGTACTTAACATTTTTTTTCAAAAATTATTCCTAAGTACTTAACATTTTTTTCGAAAAATTATTCCTAAGTACTTAACAATTTTTCTCAAAAATTATTCCTAAGTACATAACAATTTTTCTCAAAAATTATTCCTAAGTACTTAACAATTTTTTTTTCAAAAATTATTCCTAAGTACTTAACAATTTTTTTTCAAAAATCATTCCAAGTACTTAACTGTTTTTTTAAAATTTCTAACTACTTAATTTTTTCAACCAAGTACTTGACACGACATTTTCAAATTCCTTTAAAGTACTTGCTCCAAAAAGTTTCTATACTTGAAAATTTTCTAAGTTTGGAAAATCAAAACACCACGTACTTTTGAAAAACCTAGGGGGAGATTTCTTCCAGGGGAAGGGAATCTAACTTAGGAAATCATCTATGTGATTAACTTAACTTTTTGAATTGGATTGCCATATATCAAAAAGGGGGAGATTGTTGGTGCAGGTAGCACCCAAGTCGAACCTGTGTTTTGATAATGGCAAAAGGGTTCAAAAGTTAAGATGTGTTATTTGTCTAACATGCTGCTTAAGTGTACAGGACAAAGCCCTAGCGAAGGACTGCTAGGCACTGGCGAAGGACTGCCAGAGAAAAAGCCCTAGCGAAGGACTGCTAGGCACTGGCGAAGGACTGCCAGAGAAAAAGCCCTAGCGAAGGACTGCAAGGCATTGGCGAAGGACTGCCAGAGGAAAAGCCCTAGCGAAGGACAGCTAGGCTCTGGCGAAGGACTGCCAGAAGTAAAACCCTAGCGAAGGACTGCTAGGCACCAGGCGAAGGACAGCTTGATATCCAAGACCTGGCGAAGGGATGCCGGGCAAAAGTCCAACCGGAGGAGCCGATTGGCACCAGGTAAACTCTCCCGAGAGGAGTAGGTGAGGACGCGTTCCCCGTAGAGGGAACAGTAGGCGTCGGTTCGACCTAGGGCTCCATTTTGGAGACCAAAGTCAGAACCAAGACAGCTCAGGCTGTATCAGACTAATATTTAATTGCTTTATTTTATTTTGGGCTAACCCTGGATGCAGGACCGAAGGACCGAGTGTCTGCAGCTCAGATAGCCTCAGAGGAGTGAGGTAGAAGCTGAGCAGGGCGCCCGGAGTGTCCCGGGCTCCCCCAAGGCTAATACAAAACAAGTGAAGCAAACGTTGTATTGTAAAGCAGCTGCTCAGGGCGCCCCCAAGGTGAACATATACAGAAGCAAGCCAACCGCAGCTGCGGAAGAAGCTTCTGAGGGCCCCCCATGCTCCCGGGCGCCCCCACTGCCAGGGCGCCCCCGCTGTCCAGGGCGCCCCCAGCCGCAACATTCGAAGCAGAAGCCAGCGCAGCACAGATAAGGCTTGACTCGGTCAACCCGAGCGCCCCCAACGTCCAGGGCGCCCCCGTCAAGGCTTTATCCCGAGATTCAAGGGATTAGCCTTGACCGAGCAGCTTGCAGATCTGCTGCCTCGTGGGGGGGCGCCCCCAACGTTCAAGGCGCCCCTAGGCCCTATATAAAGGGGTTCTCGACCCCAGCTTCAGACAACACCGCTTTCAACGCTTCTACGCTCTTCTACGACCGCGCTCTACTCCGGCAACCTCCCGACTCGAGATACAAGCGCCGACGACGTCCAACTGCTCCGGAAAAAGTGATCTACACCGGATGCCGGTAAAAAGAAGAGTTGTTAAATTCCTGTTTAAATTTCTGTTTACTATACTACTGTAACACTTGTTTGTGAACGGTTTTCTGCGCTCATATAGAATTGCCCAAAGTAAACGGTCAACGACCGTGGGCCTTGGAGTAGGAGTCGACCCAGGCTCCGAACCAAGTAAAAGATCTTGTGTTAGCGTGTGTTCTGATTTAATTTCCACTGTGCAATCACTCTATTCGTTATCCGAAAAGTTTTGCGATATTCACCCTCCCTTCCTCTATCGCGTTTCTCGATCCAACAGTAGCAAGCACTCTCCATAGGATGCCGAAAAATGGCTAAGAATATATTTTTGATCACAGTAATGAAATAGGTTTTTGAATTCTAACTTAGCTAATTTTTTTTAATAGAGATTAATATCATGAGATGCAATGTCTCATAGCAACGAACAAAGTTTGAACAAGTTTTGACCAACATACGCTGGAAAGTTTTATAATCCACAACAAAAAGGAAAAAAAAAAGTTCATCACTAAAATTCATCTACAATTTTGAATAAGAAACATCCTACCCACAAATTAAAGCATAGCAACTCCACCGGCAAAAGATAGATTTTACCTTAACAACTCAACAAGGATCAGTCTGTTGTCAATTAATAAATAAATTTGTGCATATGCTCCAAGAAACTTTTATATAAAGAGACGACGAGGTGAGTGAATATGGATCTTGTTAACCTGGTGCATGTGCTCAAACTCCTTGAGGAACTGATCAAATCACTACAAAGAATATATTTGGATTAATAAGAAAATTTTATTACCTGAGATGAAGCAACTAAAATTTATTGATTAAAGAGGTTGCTAGGGCTTACTCATTCACAGTATCATTGTCATCTATTGTTTAGGTTTTGAATACATTTTCTTTACTGATATTACCAATATCCGTGTTGTTAATCACTTGATAATCTGTTATTTTAGGTTTTAGTATAGAAGGTTGTATGCAGTCTAGATAGAAATGTTTCTCATGAATATTTGTTAAATGGAATTCATATTGGTAAGGGTGGAAATAAGATTTTCAGGTCATGGCAGTATCTTGTCATCGACTGGCACAAAAAAAAAAAGCAGCACAACTGGTACAAATAAGACATGGATACTTGATGGTATCAGAGAAGAAACACAGTATAACAAACTTATCAAGTTACAACACTTCAAGATGTTTGTAAACTAGATATGATTCAAATTGTCTAGGAACGTTCATATCATACAAGTATAGTCTGTTGCATCCATGGTTTGAAACCCTAAGACATTCTGATCAGCATGTTAAAAAAAAATAATACTGTTTGCTTACTGATCCAAACTGACACAACCTCAACATGAAGGATTGGGATGATGTCAATTGTTAACAGGCATTACCTGCCTTTTGTGTCCGGTATTAGATGAGCCAGATTTCTGAGAATTAGACAAAGTAAACAAGAGCTGGAAATAAATTCTAGATTGCTATAGGATGCTTGAGTGTTAGCATTGGAAGTAGGAATGTACATCAAAAGTTAGACAAGAAATCAGGACTGTTTTGCGCCAACTAATCTTGTTGTTTCTGAACAGTAACTTTTAGAATTCCAACTTCCCTTAATTCAGTGCTATATGGTATCTGTGAGTGAGCCTAATTTTGTATGACTTGAGGTAGAAATTACCAGAATTCCAAATTCTGAAATCTGCTAGGGGAAGCTGTAGTTGATGCATAAATCCCTTATTGTTGTGTGCCAAATTTTGGGTCATAGATTTCTAGTCAGCAAGAAGTTCAAGTGAAGCTCTTACACTCGTAGTATCACGGAGTACTGCTGAACTAGAGTTATGGAGATTGCATGCTGAATTTGGCAGAATTCGATGCACCAACTCACATTCATTGCGTGCCAAGCTCTTTATGCAATTTTTTTTTTATCATTGAGTAACTCGAGTAGAGTCCTCGTTTTGGCATTGATAGGAAAATGTTCTATCTCTTCCAATCCTTTATTTCCTCAAAACCTTCCGGCCAATGGAGTGTACCTGATAAACAATGGGACAATAAGGGTTATGTACCATATTATATGTTCAGTAAACATCGGTCAAGCTGAATTGTTCTAGGAGGTGGTGGGTATACCATGCGCAATGTTGCTCACTGCTGGTATCCACTAGAATCTACTGGCAACGAGCTGTTTATAAATGTTTAATGTAGTTTTTGCACTCCTTATCTGAAATAGGAAATTTGAAGTTTAAGATGCCACCTTTCAATGATTCACCATGGAATCTGGCTTTAGTTTAGAATCCTATTTTGAATAGGTTGATGTTGTAGGATAGTTTCGTTGTTCCATTTTGGGAAAGAGAATCGATACTGAACTGTTCGGATTGGAATTCTTGACATAAGTTTTCATTGTGGCAGATCTGTGATAAGAAAGTAGTTTGTTATCTTGGTGAGGTTTCATTAGGTTGGTTGTGGTGAACCTGGGTTGATGTGAACTTGATTCTTGGAAGAATTGAGTTTGGTTAATCATATTTAGAATTAGGAGTTTAACTTAATTATGATGATTAGGTTAGAAAGTAACGCGTTGTTACTTAAAATTTACTCAAGTAGGTGGTATGATTAGGATTTATTTTAGTTAGTAGTTATGTGTAGATCAGCTGTGCTTAGCATATTAGTCTTCAGTTTACTAGCCTCAGCAGATGGTCGAAGCTACAAGTTATCAGACTCAGCAGACGGTGGGAGCTCCAGTACCTCAAACTATGCAGCCAGCAACAATTCAGATGATTCAACCACTGCCTATTCAGATGATGCCACCATCAGTTCCAGAGATGGACCGGATTTACACTGTCACCAGAGAGAAGACACCGCAGGTCGATGAATCAATTTTTCCAAGATATTAAAGAGCTATAGGGCATCTACGTGTAGGTCACTGCTTATAACTGGGTAGCTACCGTTAGAGAGATATTGGACATTTTCCAATATGGTAGATAACGCATTTGACTCACTATCAGAGTTGAGGTTGACCATGAGAGACGCGAACCCATAGGGTTCTCCATTAGCGATCACGTATTCTTATGAGTATCATCCACGAAAGGGGTGAAGAGGTTTGGGTTGCCAGGTAAGCTAGCTCCCTGTTATATTGGACCGTTTTAGATTCTGAAGCGAAGTGGAGCAAATGTTGCTAGTCAAGCTCAGTTGGTAGAGCGCAAGATCTGACTCATGTCTTATCAGGGGTGTCGATCACTCTCCAGCCAGATGCAACCTACGAGGAGGTGCTTATGCGGATTCTGGGCTCACTTGGTTACCAGATTCAAGGAACTATTGTACTTGTCCTGGAGGTCAAGGGTTTGAATCTGAGGAATGCAAAAACCCACTGCCAAGAGTGGGAAGACCCGTAGGGTCTCGGGCCTAGAGAGTCGCTTGCGGGGACTATAGGGGTCGCGTCGCTACATAAAAAGGCGCCTTTTTATGTAGCGATCTCGGCCTCTCTGGTCCCCGCAGGCAACCCTCTAGGCCCGAGACCCTACGGGTCTTCCCACTCCTGGCGGTGGGTTTTTGCCTTCCTCAGGATTCGAACTCTAGACCTCCATGCTAAATACTAAAGTTTATGAATCCTGATACCAATTGAGCTAGGTATCAGGATTCATAAACTTTAGTACTTAGCCTGGAGGTCTAGAGTTAGAATCCTGAGGAAGGCAAAAACCCACCGCCAGGAGTGGGAAGACCCGTAGGGTCTCGGGCCTAAAGGGTTGCCTGCGGGGACCAGAGAGACCGAGATCGCTACATAAAAGAGCGAGGTTTCGATCCTCGGACCTGTGGGTTATGGGCCCAGGAGAGGCTAGGGTTGGCGGCGGTCGGTGGTCGCGAGGGAGAAGCGATGGCTAGGGCTCGGCGACTCGCGTGAGGCGGAGGTTTGCGACGTCGGGGTTGGTGTTGACCTGCCCGTTGTCGTTGCGTGGAGAGGAACCGCACAGCGGCGTCGCTTGCTCGGGAACGACTGCGGCGTCGGGCGGTTTCGAGGGAAATCGGCGCAAAGGAGAGGAGGTTCGGCTGATGTTAGGGCACGGCTGAGGAACTTAGGATTATTATAACTATTTTGGCATTTTGCAAATAAGCCCAACAAATTTAGAAAATGACAACTAGGCTCTTAACTTTTCAAAAACTTACCTTTTCAACCCTTTAAAAATCCGATATTTAACATTCTCCCCTACTAACAAAAATTTGGTCCCAAATTTAGCTAGTGAACCACAACAAATGCTAGTCACCACAACTGATATCAACAAACCAAACTAGTCACTACGCACCTCTAGTAAATAGATGAGGATAGTGAGCTCTGAACGTATCCTCGAGCTCCCAAGTAACCTCCTCATCAGAGTAGTGCTGTCAACCAACCTTAACTAACCGAACTGTCTTGTTCCTCAACCGATGCTCTTTGCGGTCCAGAATCCGCATAGGCACCTCCTCGTAGGTTGCATCTGGCTGGAGAGTGATCGACACCCCTGTGTTGAGTTGTTTCCGTTTCGGTTGCCAGTCCCCAGTGTTGAGTTGTTTCCATTTCGGTTGCCATTAGCGATCACGTATTCTTATGAGTATCATCCACGAAAGGGGTGAAGAGGTTTGGGTTGCCAGGTAAGCTAGCACCCTGTTATATTGGACCGTTTTAGATTCTGAAGTGAAATGGAGCAAAAGTTGCTAGTCTAACTCAGTTGGTAGAGCGCAAGATCTGACTCATGTCTTATCAGGGGTGTCGATCACTCTCCAGCCAGATGCAACCTACGAGGAGGTGCCTATGCGGATTCTGGACCGCAAAGAGCATCGGTTGAGGAACAAGACAGTTCGGTTAGTTAAGGTTGGTTGACAGCACTACTCTAATAAGAAGGTTACTTGGGAGATCGAGGATACGTTCAGAGCTGATCGCTACACATATGTCACGCCGCGAGACCGACAGAGCCGCTGATCCAATATAACATCGGACAGCATCTCGCCTGTCCGGTGGACAATTTACACAAATACACAATCACACGCAGTTTATAAATTGGCCTCAGACCTCAAAACGGATATATCATATAAGAAATGAAGACATAACAGTACCAAAATCTTAAAACTCACCTGAGCTGCCCTCGGGATAGACGCGCAGCAAAACGGCAACACAAAGTCCAACAAAGGACTAAAAAATACAACACCATACGAATAAAACAAAATACAGGTCCACGATGTATGGAAAACGAATACAACGCATAAAGAAAACTAAAAAAAAAGAAAACCAGCGCGGAAGCACCCATCAAAGGAATCATAGGGACCCGGGACTGGCAACTGGGCTCCTCCTGGCGATCTATCATCCTGAAAACAAAAACAGTGTGACGGGTAGTGAGTCCAAGTGGACTCTGCGGGTATATAGAAAGATATGCATAGCTGAATAAATAGCTGAAATAAGCTATATAGAAACAACAGGATACAGTCTCAGCAGGAATAGCAGAATATGCATAACTGAAAGTACCAATAACTGTACATACCAGAAATAGCCCATCCTGATCATATGAGACCCGTATCATACGAGCAAGTGCAGGGTCATCAAACTACACATAAAATATATTTCCTGTACATGCATGTCAAACAAGTACAACAAATAAATGCAGCAATCACAATCAAAATGCACGATGCATCATAAGCACATGATGCAATGTCATGGTCACCCCCTAACACCAGTCAAGCCACCGAGACAGACGATACTGTGTCGGTCGAGTGGGTAGAGCTGTGACACTGTACGCACCCTTCTATCACTGCTCCTGAGTGACCGAGTGGACAAGAT
Source organism: Boesenbergia rotunda (assembly GCA_024364735.1). Classification (NCBI taxonomy): domain Eukaryota; kingdom Viridiplantae; phylum Streptophyta; class Magnoliopsida; order Zingiberales; family Zingiberaceae; genus Boesenbergia; species Boesenbergia rotunda. Next base: position 126,203 of record JAGFNQ010008084.1, read on the forward strand.
GCTGGCGGGGGACCGCCCCTCTACCCCATGTATATATGAGGGAGCGTCGCTCTCATCTTCTCTGGTCTATGAAAAGAGAAGGGATCCCTGCCTGCTACCACGCTCCAAAACCACTACCCATGAGCAGTCGAGCGGAGCAGTACAGAGCAAATGCACACACCAACGGTATTCACTAACCCATGAGTGGTCGTGTGTGCATATCATGTATCGGAAGACGATAGACTCAACCACAAGGGAGTCGCTAATCGCCGGCATGCAACAGTGCAAGTATGGTGCATGACTCATACACATGTAACCCCTCCCAGGTCATCATACATAACCCAATCCAACATGCACAGGTCGATCACAGGTATAACAACCTAACCATCATGCATCTCAATACACATGCAAGTAATAACAGATATCAAACCAGTGCAACCATACATGGCATGCTATCCTGTATCTACATACTCATGCTCATACCGATACTATACAGAATTAGAAAACAATAAATGAGACTGTATAGAAGAAATTTAGATCATATCCAAGGTTAAGCATAAGTATCAAGCAGGATAACAAACGGTAGCAGATAAAGGTAAACAAGGACCTACTGCAATAATATAAGCAAGCCATGCATAAAGATAAAGTGAATCTAAGAAGACAAGCAAGAAGTACCCGCCTCCAAATGGAAGTAATCCGTATCAACTTAGAAGAGAACCACCCGCCAATAATCAGCAACAATAATCCAATCAAGTCCCTGTATCAAGGACAGATTTAAATTAACTATTACAAAAATAGTAACTAGCTAATTAATCCCTAAACCCTACTAGGGTTAACCTAATCGTCTCTTTCTATTTAATTACCTTTAATTAAATAGAAGGTTTCCAATTACCCCATGTAATTAAGATTAGGTTCATTTTAGAGATAAACTCATATCCAAGTTCATTAAGCTAGGTTATTAGGTTTAAGTTTCAAACTAACCTAACCTCAACTCTATCATCTAAATATCAATCAATCCATTAACCTATTGTTCAAAATGAACCAAAATAGCGAACACCTAGCCAACCCCAAGCCATCTAGGTAACAAGGCCTATCCATGTCACAATTAAGTCTATATCTAGCTTCCAAATCAAAATGGCAGGGCAACCTCCAAAACAACAAATTCCTTTAGCTGCTAATCAAGATACACCAACTATAGCAGTACACCAATTCACATACACTAGAATGGAATCAGAACACAGATAATTCATCCTACTAGGAATCACTACAATATCACACAGATCAATCCTTTATCAAATTATGCTTACCTCTGATCAATCTTCCTTGTTGCATGAAACAGAGCTGAGCTACACCCCTAAGCTGCTCACGACACTACCCCAAAACCACAGCTTCCTTCAGTTCCAAGCAGCGGAAGAAACAAACGTCCCTCACAGCTACAATTCAAATGCGAGAACAGATCAAATCCACCACAGAAACAACCTATTGATCCGATCCAAACACAACAGCAATCCAATCAGAAGCCATTCAAAATCAAAACCTAGGTATTTCTCCATACCTGTGCTGTGGTTGGGAAATGGAAGCTGGCAAGAGAAAGCCTCACACGCACGGGAAAACGGTGGAAGGAAAATCCACGGTAAAGTCGAGCTACCCGCACAGGGCATAGTGAGGAACTGGGGTCCTCGGAATAGAGCAAGGGATCTAGTGTTCCGGCATCGCAAGCCCACCTCCGACCGCAACTCAGCTTCGACCCTTGTCCACGCGGGAAGGAGCTGGAAGGTGTGGCCGTCGGGTGAGGCTCGGCTGCAAACTAGGGCACGCCAAGGGAAGAAGAAGGAAAGGAGGGGAGAAACTCTGCTTCAGGGTCACGCGAAGGAGGAGGAGAGGGCGTTGTCGTCGGTGATGGCTCAGCTTCGAGCTAGGGCGTGCGAAGGGAGAAGAAGGAAAGGGGATCAGGGAGGAGGCGGCTGCGTTGGCTGCGGGCGCAAGGATGCGAGCGAAGAGAGGGGAGAGGAATTGGTTATAAGGGAAGGCATTTTTGCAAATAAGTCCTTCAAACTTTAATAATCCAAACTAGGCCCTTAGGGTGCGATTTTAGCAGTTAACCCTCTAAATCTATGTAATTCCCCTTAAACTTCGTTCAAGGGTCTAGAAAAACCCTAATTCTTTTCCAAAAAATTTCCGGTTCGGGTCACAAATCTCGAATTCAACATCAAATGTCTCTATAATAATAATAACAAAACCAGTCCACTAACTTATAAATAAATAAAATGCAAAAATTGAACTCCATACCGAAATAAAACAACTAAACCAAATTGTGAAAAAATAACTCAGCTCTGGGGACTGGCAACTGGATCCTCTCCTAGCTCCAAGAAACTCAACTACCTGCTATCTAAAACAAAAAGAGAAAGCAGGGGTGGTGAGTCCGGGCGGACTCTGCGGATATATGAGTAGACAATAAGCATGGCGTAACCAAAGATAACTGAGTACAGAATCAAATAGAGTACAGTCCATACGGAATATCAGAATACCTAATCAAGCATAACATATGTAAAACAACATATGATAAAACCGAATAGCAACTAAACATGTATAAAACAACACAACAATAATAAATCCAAGATATACATGCATGTCAACCATGTGCATCAACCATAGCTCATATAAATGCAACAATCACAAGAAAATGTATAAAAGAAATACGTATGCACATGATGCAATGACATATGTCACCCCTGACGCCAGTCAAAGCCGCCAACATATCCCATCTGTGTGACCGAGTGGGTAGGGCTGTGACAACTATACGCACTCCAACAACAAATACCACAGAATGTGTGGTTGAGTGGACAGAATGTTGGGGAGCCAACTGCTCCAAACCCCGAAATAAAATGGGGAGCTATCAACAGCTCTAATAACCCTCGAAAAATAACGGTGAGGGTGTCACTGTTTGCCTACAATTGCAACATGTGTGGCATAACAGGACAAATGCTCGCACTCTAACAACTACCACGACAACAAGTGGTTGAGTGAATCGAGCAACAAAATGACTAACGACGGCTTAACCATATGGAAGCCCAACAGTCGTTAGTATGCAACGTGCAGATATGGTGCATGCTACAAGATGCACAAACAACCGGAGAAACAACGATGCATCAAACTCCAACAAATAAATGATGCATCAATACAACCAACCAGAAATCGAAAATCAACGATTATGCATCTACACTACTGGGTAGGATATTTCTAATACCAAATAAACTTATCTGTGTCTCATGGACTTCTAAGTGCTCGCGTACAAACGACACTTTACAGAACAGAAAATCAACAAAGGACTGTACAGATACGAATTCGGAATACTCGAAGATCAACGAAAAATAAGTATCAACGGCGACATTAAATAATCAACGGCAAAGAACAAGGTCAAACAACCTATTTAGACATAAAATAACCATGCTTTAAGGTAAAAGAAACTACTAGAGTACAAAGGAGAAGTACCCGTCTTTTAATTGTAGAACGTGCCCGAAAGAACCCCGCAACCGTACACACGTAAACGGTCAAGGTCCTGTATCAAGATTAGGATTAGGCTATGTTAAATATATTAGCCAATAGAATACTAAACATGATTAGGATGAACATAATTATAATAACTTTTAATCAAATCTTTAACTAACGCTGAGTTCCTTTTTAACTAAGTTTAAATCCCAACTTTAAACTCAAGCAACTACCATGATTAACCAACATAATCAAATCTCCAAGTTACAACTCCATTTCCTAAACATAAACATAGCCTAAATAATACTAGTATCACCATAACAAGTCAGCACACCAAGCCAATAAAAACTAATCCAAATAGAGTTGCTACCAACTCTATAATCTGATCAAATATATTAAACTAACACCTAATCCTAATCCGATTCAACCCTCCCAATGAACACAACCTATTTTTACTGATGCAACACCAAATTCAACAATTTATCCAAGATCCAACGGAATCCCCAACGATCCAACAGAATCCCCAACTTGAGAAATGTCATTCCTACCGCAACCAAAACAAACTCATGGTGACTACATCCAACACCAACCAAGGCATCCATATCCCCTCAAAATAGAGATACCGAAGCTAATACTCAATCAAGAACAAAATTTCAACTAAAACAACAATCTGATCCCAAAAACACAGATCAAAATGATATCAAACAAAGAAGCTCTTACTTGAGTTGGCACACACAAAGACCTTCTCCTCCTCTGATCAGTTTCCTGAATTACCACCACTGATCAACCTCAATCTTCAATCCATGCTCAATTTAACCAAGCAAAACACTATACAAACAAATCCTTACCTTGCGGTGCATCGGCGGTGGATCTATGCTAGGGCACAGTGTGGTTTCGGGCGGAGAAAAACCCAGAACGAAACCAAACCAAGGCGACGCTTCCTCGACTCACGGCAGCGGTGTCGGCTAGGGCTTTTCACGTGCGACGGCGGCGAATTAGGAAGATGAGGCGCAGGTGCGTGGCCTCCTGTTCGTGCTTGCCGTAGAAGACGAAGAGAAAGCAGAGAAGGGCGACGTCGGCGTCGGGGAAAAATGACGGCGTCGACGGTCGGCTAGGGCTCAAGGGCGTCGGGCGAAACCGCTCGCGTGCGGTGGCTGTCGCGAGGGAGAAGGGATCGGGCTTGGAACTGATTTGGGTGGAGGTTTTTAGGGTTTTTATATTTGTTTTGGAATTTTACAAATAAATCCAATAGATTTAGAAAATTACAACTAGGCCCCTAACTTTCAAAATTCACCTTTTCAACCCCATAAATTTCGGTATTTAACAACAACTATGTGTTATGGAAATCACGAATATTTCCTGTGCTAAAAGGGTATCATCTATATCACTTTGTTAATGATACAGAAACATCACCCTCTGAATTTATTCAGAAGAAAGACAATAAAGGAGAGATTACCTACTCCATGAACTTAGATTTTACTGCCTGGGAGACGCAAGATCAACGACTCCTCTCATGGCTAATGACAATGCTTTCTGAAACCATACTCGGCCAAGTTATTGGCTCCTCATACATGACTTCGCGACGCCTCTAGACAACACTAGAGAAGCAGTTTGTCTCTCAATCGAACGCGAGAATCATGCATCTGCACTCCCTGCTCCAGACAGTGCAGAAAGAGGTCCTCACAATAGCAGAATACATAAACAAAATGGTAGATACCTTAGTTGTTGCTGGACAACGTATCCCCGATGACGACCCATCTTCCATGGGCTTGGCGGCCTAGTACCAGTGTGTGAATCTCTGATCGTCGCACATACTACACGACCCAACACAGTGTCATTCGATGGCATGGCAGGGATGCTCCTCTCCCACGAGTATCGGTTAGGGTCACTCACCTACTCTCCGTCGATGGCCAATCTCTCAATCAACAACAACCGCAACAACATGCGTCAAGGAAGCGATAGTCGACCTTTCTAGCGACAATGGCAAGCCAACACTGGAAAACCTCCATCTTACTCCCAGGGGTCACTTTACACTTTGCCGAATGGAGGGCCTGGCTTAGTACAACCCCCTTTTATACCTAGGCTAGGGATGCCAGCTAATGGGTTTGGACAGAATGGGAATCCCACCTTTGAGTTTTCTCCAAATAAGTCACATTCTAATTAGCCTCCTACGCACAACCCTGCCCAATCTCGAGGTCGCGATCATCGAGGTTTTCGAAATGGAGGTACTCGCCGTCCTCGATGCACCAATAGCTCTCATTTCAATCATATTGCTCAAAATTGTCATTCTACTCCATTTTGCCAAATTTGCAATGGCGAGAGTCATTCTGCAATAAATTGCTTCCACCAGTTTGATCAAAATTTTCAGCATACCACTACACCCACCGCTCTGATGGCTGCACCATCTACTATTTCAAATTCAACTTGGTATTCTGACCTTGATGTTGCCGATCATTGCACTGCGGGCCTAGGAAAACTTCAAGTTCATGCTCCATATCAAGGTACTAAAACTATTGTTGTTGGTAATGGTAAAACATTTCATATTGCTAGCATTGATGATTCCACTATTCGTAGTCTAGACAGAACATTACACTTCGCTAATAAATTATATGTGCCTACAATTACCAAAAATTTATTGAGTGCTGCTTGATTCACTGCTGATAATAATGTTTTCCTTGAATTTCATCCGACATATTGTGTTATAAAGGATCAGCATACAAAGAAGGAACTCCTTTGGAGATTTCTTAAAGATGGGCTTTATTGTCATCACCAGCATGACATATCCCCACAAACAAGTCTTTGTTGGTACACGGTGCTCCACTACCATTTGGCATCAATGTTTAGGTCATCCCTCCACGGCACTACCTCTTATGTTATTTCACATTTTCAATTGTCTCTGTTAAACAATAAGACTATTTCTTCTTGTGATGCATGTCATTTGGGCAAAGCTTGTAAACTACCTTTTGAACTATTTATAACTAAGTCTATTACACCTTTGGACTTAATTCACTATGATGTTTGGGGACCAACCCCGGTACTCCCTAATTCTGGCTATTGATATTTTGTACACTTTGTTGATGATTTCAGTCGCTGCACTTGGCTATATTCTATCAAATGCAAGTCGGATGTGATTCACATTTTTACTCAATTCAAAGCATTGGTTGAGACTCAATTCGGTTGTCGAATCAAAATTCTACAATCTGATTGGGAAGGTGAGTTTTGATCTCTCAATAATCTGGCTGTACTTCATGGAATTCAGCATCGCTTGTCATGTCCTCATATCAGCGAACAAAATGGCATCGTCGAATGCAAAATTCGACACCTCACGGAGACTTGTCTCGCCATGCTTGCTCATGCATCTATGCCCCTCTGCTATTGGATGAAGCTTTCTTGACTGCTACCTACCTTATCAATCATCTACCGACACCATCTCTGAATCGACGATCTCCATTTGAGGTATGATGCGGTCAATCCCTAGACTATAGCTTTATGAAAGTATTTGGGTGTGCATGCATTCCACTTACATGGCCATATAACCAACATAAGTTCGACTTCTGCTCAGTAAAATGTGTATTTCTTGGCTATAGCCTTATATAAGGGTTACAAGTGCCTCCATGTGTCACCAAGCCAGAAATTCATCTCTCGTCATGTTCAATTCGACGAGGTGAATTTTCCTTTAACTGTATCACCATCATCCCCTTGTCAGGTGATCTCTTCTCTCTGTTCTAGTACCTGTTCCTTTTGATTTATAGGTTACGACACAATCTCCTTCAGAATCACAAAGTCCATCACCTCCACCTCAATGTCCAATCATTAATCTTCCTGATATTAGTGATTCTTCATCCTCAGTGGATCCTAATATCAATGCATCTCTGTCCTCAGTGGCCCCATCTAACTCGTCTCCAGATGCATCCTCTCTACCTCATGCGTCTCCACTTCAAGCTCCTACCTGCTCTACTCATCCTATGTGCACTCGTGCTAAGATTCGGGGTGCTCATCAGGTCAAGACTGATTCCCTTGAAACGACTTGCTTCACCACTGCCAACAAAGACCCAACTTGGCAGTATGCTATGACATCTGAATATAATTGTCACGCCTCGAGAAGCCTCATGTCCAATAGAAAATCGAACAGCATCTTCCTTATACGGCGGACAATATGAAATCATTGTACAAGGCCTACACGTCCGCATAATAACCTCAGCCAACACAGTTGGAAAACAAATAAGCAATGATACAGTACATCATACAAACTCCACAAATGTGTACCGGTACGACTTAAAATCACCACAAAAGTACTATAGGCCTACCAGGGCACACCAACATAAAGAGCATCACATAAATCCAAATCACAAGTACACAACCATGGTAGAATCAGTAATAGAAAACATCAACATGGGCCCAAAGAAAGTTAGAACCAAACAAACCTCGGAGTCGGCTCGGCGCGTAGGGGGATAAGAAATGATACAGTACATCACACAAACTCCACAAATGCATACCGGTATGACTTAAAATCACCACAAAAGCACCACAAGCCCACCCGGGCACACCAACATAAAGAGCATCACACAAATCCAAATCACAAGTACACAACCACAGCAGGAACAGTAATAGAAAACATCAGCATGGGCCCAAAGAAAATTAAAACCAAATTAATCTCGGAGTCGGCTCGGCACGTAGGGGGAGACTGGCGAGCTAGGCCTCTCCAAGGAAACAACTATCAGCTACATGAAAATAACAAACAAGCAAATAGTAGTAAGTTCAAACAAACTCAGCAAATAATAGACAGGGATATAGATAGCATCATATAAGTAGCACTAACACTAGGGAAATAACTCAACAAGAGGTGTACAGTCTAATAAGGAGTGGTGAACATAACCATAATGACTAAATGCAAGTGCCTAGATATTTGGATCATCAATAATAATAATAATAATAATTAACAATAATTCTCAAAAAAGAAACAATGTTATTTATTTGATGCAAGCTTTGTAGTAGGAATTTGCATTTGAAGTTCATAAGTTTGATCTCTTCTAGTGGTGACCTTCTGTATTATAGGGGCTGTCGTATGGCAACAAAGATGACAACTCCTATAACACTGTCCAATTACTAGTGAAAAAATAATTATTATGATAAGAAATAATTAGAGTTAGCAATCGATTAAAAACTAAATGGATTGATTCGAACAAATCAAACTTTTTTTTACAAATTAAATTGATCAATTTTGCCACTGAAACGGAACTAATCGAATCAATATAAAACCATTTAATTCGATCAGATACCGAATTAATTAAAAAAAATCAATCAAATGATGTTACACATCACTCAATTTATATTGGATAGTCGAATTCACTAATCGACTATTAAATATACTATTTTGTTATTCAATTTTATTAGTCAAATACTATTTTGTTATTCAATTTTATTAGTCAATCAGTCGAGTTGTATAATCTATTAATAAACTTACTGTTTGGTTTATCAATCAGTTACATAATCGGTTTAAGAATTTTTCTTTTAAATATTTATTCAAATATAACAATCGGAGCAAAAGATGAAGGTCTCACTTTAACAATCCTTCCAAAGTGTAACGATAGATCTAGATAAAAATTTAAAAGGATGTAGAAAAGATTAAAACTATATTTTTTGCTATCAAATAAATATATCAAAAAATAATAGTATTTAATTAATAACGACAATGATACAGATATAAAAATTTATGCATGCCAGTAAAGTAATTATTTTTGACATTTGAACTACCCGTATCGGGTCCGGGTCTGAACATACAAATAAGAGCAGGCAATTGTATCCTACGAGTGTTCATCTGCTAAAAATATTATAAAATTTATTCATTTTCAATTGTAGTAAAAATATTCTTCTCGATGTATACTACTAAACTGTCATTCATCCACTTATCCCCTATCCTATTACACAAATCAGTCTTAATAATTTTCATTATAGAAAAAACCCTTTCAACAGAAGCAGTTGCAACCAATAAAATCAATGCTAACTCTACCAAACGATATACCAATTAAAAAATTATATTCCTGCTAGTTTCAACCATCTTTTTTGCAAGATTTCCCAAATCTTCAATCATAGAAAATTTACCTCATACATTTTTAATGTAAGTCTCAAGTTGGTCCTCAAGTATTATACGATCAGTTAATAAAATGTTCCTCTGAATAAAGTTCAGCAAGGCGGAGTAGCTTACCAATGTCAAATTTATGAAAAAAGTCCTTTGGATCTAAGCAAGCAATGCAAGTAGGTACTTTCATATTTGATTCTGAAAAATGATTATTCATCTTTTGAACCATCATGTCAAGAACCTAATATTGTAACAATAAAAAAGCGGATAAAAAATACTATTAGAAAATTAAAATTCAATAAAATATTTAGAAATAATACCTCATAAAAAATTTCAGCACGATAGAGATGAAAATTAACAATCATTTGCCCATTATGTCTGCTACGACCATGAGTTCTCATATTTTCTTCCATATTCGGTATTGGGATAATATGGTTATTATAAAATTTATTGACGACATCCAAAAAATTCTCCCATCCTTTCTCTCTCAATTTTTGTAATCAAACTTTCATCGTCTTGATCAAATTGACAGCCAGTACAATGTTTTAATCCTTTTGTTGTAAGGCAAGCAACAATTCGTTTATGATTCCCAATAAAGAATTTATCAAATGCATCACAAACACAAATGTATAACTCTCCATCTTATCAATCAAATTAGTGGTATACCACTATTATCATTATTAGTGCCATCATTATATACATTTTGAAGCACTTGTAAAATAGAAATCCACGTAGACATCAAATAGACAAAGTGTTAGATGTGTATACTAAAAGACTTGTTTTTTTTATATATGATCATCTACATTTTGAAAAGAGAATCACAATATCACAGATGCGTGATTACATTAGTATATGCATAAAAGTCCAATACTGTGTACTGTAGTGTGTGGTGACACACAGAAGATCGTGTTATCAGTTCCTTGCATAGTATAAGAAAGAGGTTCACAACCGAGATAGATTTGAACAAACCATCGGGATGGTTGTAGTGTAATTAAGTGTGGTTTGTCTTGACCATAGAATTATATTAGTGTGCTTTGTATGCATTGAGCAGGATCAAAACTAGAGATAATCCAATTTATACTGACTTAATAATTAGATTGGATCTCGGATTATTATGGAGTACAATCCCTAAATCCCGATATAATAACGGGCACATATAGTTAATATTTTATTTCTTTGATTTACCTGTTAGTAATATGAGAGAAGTGTCCTAAAGCAATCGTCGTATGATTGTAATCATTTATTCTAATAAATGAATATTCACTATTTGAGTATACATGTTTGTGTATTTGATTTAGATCTTAAACTCATTTACTGAATGTCCGCAATATAATTCACAGCATGAGAGAATTTGTGATGAATTCACAACTAGTGATTATCTCTACATGTGCAATTGTGAAGTATTGAAATTGTCCCTAGTCGATGAATTGATAAATACGGACACTATCAATTCTATTGAGACTAGCATGGGTTATTCTCTAATCAGCTGATTCTCACTGGCTGGTGGCATTGAGATGTCCGGAGATAAACATGAGTGCTAGTTAAGGGAACTAGTTCATTGGAGTGACTAACTGTAAAACTTCATATGGTAGTCTACATATAGATATGTCAGTGAAGTTCTTACTGCAGCTTAAGTGCGATGTTCCTTTGACTTGCGGTGTTCAAGTCATCTTGGTCATGGAGACTTATACTTTGACATCTTAAGCAAGCATCTCCAAGGAGGTGTGGACCCAGGATGATTGGGTATAAGCCGAAGTGCCCGAAGATGTTTGAACAGCCTACAAAGGATTCACCACTCCTTGCGAGGAGATGTATACCCGAGGCCTATCGTCGGATTATTACTCGAAGTCTCTGCCCAGAGCATGACATGTTCAGAGTATAAATCTCTTGAATACATGAGAGTAATTAGAATCCGTAGGACGAGGAAACATTACTTGAGCTAGGTGTGACGTAGTCAGCCTGGTGGGGATGACACACATAGACCATGTCCTGAACCAAGTGGGTATAAGATGGTGAAGGGAATGGGGGCATGATTCATTATAGCTGCTGAAGGGTTTCAGAATTATTTCTGAGGTCAACCGTTGATCTTTCGATTAATTGTGGATCATGATGTACTACTAGGTGCCACTCATGATCGTTCTATAATTAATTGATTAATTATAGACGGCCAACATAAATCGAAAGCCTATTTAGTTACACGCACTATGAGTAATCCGAGGGATTTAAAACGAGTTGAAAATTAGATTTTCCAATCAAGAGAGACTATTTTGGAAAGTCCAAAATATGCAAGTCTAAATTTATTTTAGAGTCGCATCGGAAGCATTAATGGGCTAAGGATTGATTAATTAATTAATTAGTTAATTAATTAATAAATTAAATTAGTTTAATTCATGAGGTGGGATTTGATCCAAGGTGGTATGGTTTAATATAAGCTTAAAATAATCCCATGGATTATTTTATCATGAATTAAAATAAACCAAAGAGTTGGTTTGTTTTATAAAAATTTATAATAAATCAAAGATGGCAAAATTTAATCTATTGGTGGGTTTTGAACCAAGGACCACTTCTGTAGAGGAGAATTGGACTGACCACATGAGATGAGCTCTCTTACTTGTAATTTTCGGCCCATGAAGGAGAAGAACTAAGTTTTGGTTCAATTTATAAAATAGACTAAAGGTTGGTGTATTTTATAAAAGATTATATAAATTTTATGTATATAAATTTTATATATAATGAACCATGAGATGGTTGTTTTATAAATTTTATAATCATACCAAAAGAAAGAGAGCATTGATTATGGATTGATTGAGAAATTATTCCATAATCAACGAGAGGAGGCTTGATCATGAGAGTCTTGATTATGGATTGATTGAGAAAATATTCCATAATCAAGAAGAGGTTTGCTTGGAAATTAAGAAATCTCTCCCTATATAAAGGACCCTAGGGGTGCCATGAATTCATCAATCCAAGAATTGCTTGGACTCTCTCCTCTTCTTCTCTCCCTCTCTCTTGGCCGGCCACCCTCCTCCCCTCCCTCTGCTTGCTGTGAGCACAAGGAGAAGCACGAGGCGATGAAGTTCTTCCTTGGGACGATCTTCCTCTTCGGCCATCATCACCTTGGGATTGGGCGCAAGTCATCTTCCTTCTTCTTGCCGGGATTGAGATTCCGGCCCAACTTTGGTGGTGAGTCTTCCGACTTATTTCTCTCTTGGTTTTTCGTCGCGTTCTCGGAGAATCTAGTAGTTCTCGAGAACACAAAACTCGTGGCTTTGCGAAGCCATTCCGAAAAAAACTCGGCGTGGACGTGAATAGAGGCGGAGCTTCCGAGGGACGCTACGGTTGGATCTCGTCCCTTCCTTCGAGTTACGCGAGGTAATTCGTAGAGTAATTTCCTTTTCTGCAAAAATTTTATATTACGATTATGTGAATACATTGCATGCTTAGGATACATGTTAGAATAATTTAGGAAATTATTCATGCTTTATGTTTCCGCTGCTTGTAATTATGGAATAATTACGAACACGTATCTACGTCGGCATGCACCCGGTCCCAACATTACCAATGGGCAAGATTTATTCTGTTAAATCGTTAGGCCCGGTAAGTTGGGAAATAATATTAATTATATAGTGTATAATTGATTATTGACGGAATCTGTGTCCTGGTAAGTCGGGATGATGATGCCCCCTTGATGAGCTCATAAGGTTCATCATGGTAAACCCTGCAGGTGGATTTGATCCGACATGACGATAAGGTTGAGTGGTACTAGTCAAGGAACCAGAAGTTGATTAATTAAAATTGTCAATAATTTAAATTAATCAACGGGCATTCGATATCTTAAACATGGGGGATGGACGACTCAAAATAGGTGGAGCCTATATGAAAATATGGGGTTGGTGAGGAAGTTCAATGGAAATCCTTTAGTGGAATGGATCTTCATTAATGGATCAGTTTAGATCCATTAGCAGGCCAATATATACCCACCTCCTCTTGGTCCCTACCTTAGCCCTATATATACCCCATGGGATCATGAAACCAAGGTTAAGAGAATTGAATCCAATTCATCCAACCCAAGGCTTTTCTCCTCTCCCTCTCTCCCTTCTCTCTCCTAGGTCACGACAAGGAGAAGGAGCTCCATCTCCTTCTTCTTTTCCTCTCTTCCTCTCAACCACTTGGTGGCTGCCCTCCACTAGACAAAGGGGGAGTTCTTCTCTCCCTTTTGTGGTGTGCGGCGAGGAGGAAGGAGAGGCCGGTGGCCGACGGGCAGCGGCGCAAGGGAGGTGGCGGTGGCGCCGCAAGCAAAGGAGGAGAGGAGTGTTTCGGCCGGTTTTGGGTTGTGAAGGAGGTCTCTTCTCTCCTTCATCTTCTTCCTTATCTTCCTCCTCGAAGCTTCCTTGTGGCCGGTGAAGCTTGGGTGGCTTTGGTGGCCGGCGGCGCAAGAAGTGGAGGAGAAGAGGTCGGCGGTGGTAAACTCTAAAACTAGGGTTTTGGTCGGTGTGGAAGAAGCGGATTCTTGGTGGCCTTGGTGATTCCGGATCTTGGTAGACCGTCGCCCACACGACGTCCAAGAGGGGAGGGACATACGGTAGAAATCTACGAGGTAAAAGGAAGGTATAATCTTCTTTCTTGGCTCTTATTTTAGTCTCGTCATTTTATGTGGTTGATTAATTATTATCGTGTTAATTATTTGATAATTAATTGTAATAATTAATCGTATTATGGACCCCCGATAATAAACACAAAAACCGGTGATCCACTCAATATCGTCTTTTCCGTGGTCGTTTGGTTAAGAGAATTATAAGGCTCGACCTTTGTGATTGACTAAGTTGTAATTCGTACCGAACAATACGATGACGAGATGGACGTTTGGGAGACGGGTCTCCATTCGGATTAATTTTTAATCTGTAGACATGGAGAGGTCTCTCAAGGACGAGCAGGTATTCGCTTAGGAAGCCCACCAAGTCGGTTCCATCACAAAGTTGTGTAATGTAAACCCAACGAGTATCCCATGGTCATTTTAAACTGATTTCTTGATATTTTTTTTCTTTACCACTAACAATATCTCCTTTCTCCAAACATTTTACAAGTATGTTATGTTCAAATTGTCTAAACTTATCTTTTCTTGTACATGAAGCACCAGTAATATTCAATCATAGTAACATATTAAAAGAAATCACTCACAATTCAATTACTTTTAGCAACTGCAACAACAACTAGTTGAAGTTGGTGAGCAAAACAATGGACATACCTTGCAGATGAATTTTTCTTCAATATGAGATCCTTCAATCCATTATACTCACCTTACATATTTGAAGCTCCATCGTACCCTTGACCTCTCAATCTTGATAATGATAACTTATGTTTTGCAAACAATTTATCAATAGCTTTCTTTAAAGAAATAGCAGAAGTGTCAAATACATATATAATAACAAGAAATCAACAACATATCCATATTTGTTCACGTATCTTAAAACAACTCTCATTTACACTTTGGCTGAAATGTCTCGACACTTGTCAACCATAAGAGAAAATATAGTCTTTTATATCTTTAAGAATGACATTTGTGACTTCAGCAGCACAAGCCCGTGTTGAATCCTTTTGAACTATTAGAGACTTCATTTGATTGTTTCCAAGGACATTCTCATTCATTATCTTGGCAACCTCATCATTTCTTTGGGTCTACCACTCAATCAATTCAAGAAAGTCACCTTTATTTGAGGAACTTGATGGCTCGTCATGTCCATGGAAAGACAAACCTTGTTTCAAAAGAAAGCATGTAACATCCAAAGTGGTCGTTAATCGAGTGCAATATGCAACCTCCATTCCATACTCCTGTGCTTGTAGCAAATGTGACACACTTATCGTTGATTTTGAAAAGCCTCAAGTTGTGGTCTTGCATCTTTGTGAGCATTAGCTACACCACTAACTTGCGTATTAAATACTTCCATTGTTTATCTCTAATTATTCATCCATGAGTTAGTACATGCTTCATCTCTAACTAGACATCGTTTATTAGAATTTTTAAAGAGATAGCACGAAAAATAAAAAGCTACATCTTATGATATGTTGTACTCTAACCATCAAAATTTTTTAAACGAAATAACTTGAAAACTTTTATGCTCTTTATTCAATTGTCTGTGAGAATAACTATGGTCAAATAGTTGACAAGGTACTCTAATCAAATATTCTCTTCGAATTTAATCTCTAATAGAAACATCGATCAAATTCATTAATTAGTTTGTGAAGTCCTGGGTCACTAATAACATCGTCTGGGTTAAATTCAATATGAGAATATTTTTTTTTACTATTTTCTTCCATAGAACTCTTAGAAGATTTAACACTTCATTTTTTAAAAAAAATCATTATCTATGTCAATTTCTCAAAATTATTGATTTATGCAATCAATATAACAATTGTAACATTAGTAAGTATAAATCATGAAATAAGAAATAAGATTCCTATGTGAGCGCATATGATAAATTTCGAATAACGGAACACATCAGCATACGTAGATTATAAGCCGAACCAATTAGCATATAATATAAGCAAACTCTGCACCAATTATTAGGCACTTTCCAATTGTCATTGATCCAAACTGAATCATAATTTTTAAAAGTGAAAATAGTAAAACAACCCCAAATGAAGCCGTAGTTTTTAAATTTTTTTTAAAGATGAACAAGGCTATAAAAAATTGCAAACAAATGCAAAATAAATATAATATGCACTGATCTCTTTCTAAATCAGTTGTTAACAAATGTAAAACAAATCAAAGAAAAAATCATCAAACCAACAAGAAAGAAAATAAATTATTGGTAAAAAGAAACAAAAACTACAAATTCACAAAAGCCAGAAATAAAGCAAGAGAGAAGAGAGAGGGTAGTAAATTTATCGTCGCTGCTTCGCCGGCGATCTTACTCGATGGAACAAGCGAACAACAATGGCACCAATGGAGATGAGAGCAACAACTTGAGGCTTGAGGAGAGAGAAAAATGATGAGATCAATTAAGATTTTGTCATTTTGGTTTGAAGTGATGAGTAAGGTTTTTGGCTTGAAGTGAGGAGCAGGTTTTGAGAGATCGTGCATGAAAAAGAAAAGGTTTGGAAGTTTTTTTGATAGCAATTTTATACAAAAATCCAATAAATTTAAAAAATCATAATTATACCAGCAAAGCGATTCTACACTCTCTAGAAAGGAGATAAATCATACTAGAAAGTGGATAAATCATAAGAATTACACTCCCTAGAAAGGAGATAAATCATGAAGAACATTTATTTTAGCGTAACAACCCTTTGTACGAGGGGCATCCAATGAGGTATTTTACCCTCATTAAAAATTGACCTCAAGATCTATTAAAACAACCATTAATATAAATACCAACTATGTCAAAATGTGAGGGCATATATTCAAATATAACAAATTGTTTGTAACATAATCGATTGGTACCATTCAATTTAATAGATTTTTAAATTTTAAAATCGGATCGAATCTAGTAAATTAAAATAATTGATATTTAAAAAATCTAAACTAAATAAATTAAATTTTCAAATTCGATTGATGGATAAAAATAGGAATTAATGATGATGATGATAATCATCATGATAAAGATGGATAGAAAATTATTAAACATCGAATTAAAAATTGGACTCCAATATCAATTTCACATTACATGACAAATTAATAAAATTATAATTCCAGAAAAATTACTCGTCCTCCCCTAGGAAAAAAAATATAAATTATATTAACTCAAACATTTATTAATGATTCTATCATTTTTTTATAATAATTAATGCAAACTTCATAATTAATGCAAACTTCTAAACGAGCAAGAATTTTACTTGCATCCAAGATCGGATAGATCGATCATCCCAGATTCAATTTGTCTATTATCTAGTCCAACTTTTAAGAATCTTGCTTGCATCCCGCTAATCTCTGCTTGACAAGCTTAAGAAAAACTACAGTCCCAGCCACCAAAGCAGCCACCAAGGAAGAATCTGCTACATAGTGCAACCAGTTGTTTTGTTCTTGGAGATTTTTATTGCCCGCAACAAGTTCCTTTAACTTTGTCTCGTTCACGGCTAGCTTTATTTTAAGATCAGTAAGCTCTTGGATTACAGGGTAGGCAGCGAGGACTTTAGATACGGGGACCCCATCGGGCAACTTTTTCTGAGCATCAGCCGACTCTTTGACGTTGACTTTGTTATTGCCTACGGCGAGGGAGGTGAGGGATTCGGCCATGAGAGAGGATAGGAGACGATAGCTAGGTTTAATTCAGGATTTAATTAAGCTAGGTTGCACTTGGAGGTACGTGGTGCGGATAGATAGATATATAGATAGATAGATAGAACACGAGCCTATAAAAGGAGGAAGAGCTTTTAGGATTTGGGGTTTCAGTGAGCTTAGCGGTGGTGCATGAAGATAGTGCTGCGGATAGAGCCGGGAGAAACGGACAATTTAACCCAAGTAAAATATATAAAATTGGATAAATATTAAAAGGGTTCGAGAGAATAATAAAATAAATTAATTTTAATTTTAATTTAACTTGCTGAAAATATTATATGTAAAATATTTTATTCCAAAATAATTAACACATTTTTTTTAATTAGATGAGCCTCTGTTGCTATTTACAAATACATTTTTTTTTTCGATGAAAATATATTGGCCCTTTATTTATTACACAAATTAAGGGCGATGGAAAGATATGTATATTATTAATGGAGAAGGGAGGTGGAAGTGGTTGGGATGCTTGCCGTTGAGTTATGATTCAGTTTTGCAATAGTCGGTCCAATAGAACCAGGTCTATTGGACATGCATGCACATTCAAAAATAAACCCGCGCAGATGTAAATCCGAATCTAATTTTAATTTTCCTATTTACTAACGTTTTTAAATAATTATAAATTAAATTGCCTAATAGAATGTTTATTTTAAAATAAAATTTTAAATATTCATTTAGTTATAGAGATTAATAAAATCAATGGTTTAATTAATAAATAGTATAATTATATTATTAATTATCAGAACCAAAATTAAGAGCTTAACCGGAACATGCGAAAAAGACCTCAAGATTTGATAAGTAGGATCAATATCTTTCCATCGTGATCTCTCTTGATGGCATAGACTCTCTCTCTCTTGATGAAATAGATCCACTCCTCTGTCATTAGAGTTATCAATTTGGATTGGGTCTGTCAGATTGATCTACCCTGCCAAATAATTTAAATAAGTTGGGTTGAAATTTATCAATCCGAGCCCGCCGCGGGCCGACCCACCTAGGCCTGCGACCCCGCAGGGTCAATCCTCGACGGGCTTAGGTTTGTCCAACGTTGAGAAACACATGTAAATCATGTTTTAGATCAATTTATTATCTTTCTTTGTTATAATTTTGAAATAAAAATAATACTTTTCATCACATATGAGTATTCATTTGTATCATTTACATTTAAAATATATATTTCTAGATATATTTGATTGATGAAACCTTTCCGAATTAAAATATTGAAGATATGAAACTTTTTAATTTTTTAAAAAAATTTTGATAGGCTCGCGGGTTGACCCGCCTAACCCACAACCCACCTTAGATTGGGTTGGGTTGGGGATTTCCCAACCCGCCAATATAACGGGTCGGCCCGCCTCTCTTCGCTAAATGGTTGACCCGCTACGGACTGACCCGCCCCGCTATGGGTTGACTCATTTGATAGCTCTGTCTGTCATCCTTAGTTTTTTTCTAACGCTCAATTTATCTAGAGGAGTGGATGATGAATGAGAAAAGAATGAAAAGGAAAACAAATCCCCTATCTTGCATGCTTGTTTATCTTCATTGAGGAAGATAAGTACATGCTACGTAATTTTATTAATGAAAAGAGCATTGTATCATTTTTTGGCATATGATATAATTTTATGAGTTAAAAAAGGTATATGCGTCAGTTTTTTAGTATATGGTGTAATTTTGTGAATGAAAAACGATATATGTGTTATTTTTTTATCCATCCGTTGCTTTCCGTCCGATTTTGAGATAATCGATTTTAGCTCTAAAATTATTCGTTGATGGATTGGATTTCTCTTCCCTCTTTAATTTTTAATGAAGTAAGCAATAAAAACGTTTTCACTGTTGATGCCGAGTTGAGATAAGGTCAACCAATTCAGGAGGTAACGTCGTTGGGTATGAAAATCGTGTCATACACAGAAAAAACCATGGCCGAGCCCATAGCATGCCACGAGCTAGGGACAGGCTCCCCATCGAGATCCCGAGCATGGATCGGGGGAAGGTCTGAGGTCTAGGTCAAGCCCCTCTTAAAACTCCGACTGGCACCTCGTCTGGCCAAAACTCTACAGGACTCCCCCTTAGGTCGTCCCCTCGAGCTCAGGTCGACCTCAGCTCATATTAGCTCAGATCGATCCTTGGGCTCTCGGCACCCTAGCAGCAGCCCCGGCTAACCCTCCTGTTGGGACCGGGTGCATGCCGACGTGGATACGTGTTCGTAATTATTCCATAATTACAAGCAGCGGAAACATAAAGCATGAATAATTTCCTAAATTATTCTAACATGTATCCTAAGCATGCAATGTGTTCACATAATCGTAATATAAAATTTTTGCAGAAAAGGAAATTACTCTACGAATTACCTCGCGTAACTCGAAGGAAGGGACGAGATCCAACCGTAAGCGTCCCTCGGAAGCTCCGTCTCTATTCGCGTCCACGCCGAGTATCTTCGGGATGACTTCGCAAAGCCACGAGTTTCGTGTTCTCGAGAACTACTAGATTCTCCGAGAACGCGACGGAAAAACCAAGAGAGAAATAAGTCGGAAGACTCACCACCAAAGGTTGGCCGGAATCACAATTCCGGCGAGAAGGAGGAAGATGACTTGCGCCCAATCTCAAGGTGATGATGGCCGGAGAAGAAGATCGTCCCAACGGAAGAACTTCGTCGCCTCAGTGCTTCTCCTTGTGCTCACGGCAAGAAGAAGGGAGAAGAGGCCTATGGCCGGCCAAGAGAGAGAGAGAGAAGAAGAGGAGAGAGCCCAAGCAATTCTTGGATGGATGAATTCATGGCACCCCTTGGGTCCTTTATATAGGGAGAGGTTTCTTAATTCCCAAGCAAACCTCTTCTTGATTGTGGAATAATTTCTCAATCAATCCATAATCAAGAGATGATCAAGCCTCTTCTCCTTGATTATGGAATAATTTTTCAATCAATCCATAATCAAGGCTCTCTTCCTTTTGGTATGATTATATAAAATTTATAAAACAAACCAACTATTGGTTCATTATATAAAATTTATAAAACAAACCAATTCATGGTTCATTATATAAAAATTTATATATATAAAATTTATATAACCTTTATATAAAAATTTATATATAAAAATTTATATAATCTTTTATAAAATAAACCAACCTTTAGTCTATTTTATAAAACACACCAAAATAGCCTTATCTATTATTGTGGCCGAATTTTACACATAAGAGAGCTCATCTCATGTGGTTGGTTAAATACAATGCAAATCATAGGTCCATGGTTCAAAACCCACCAATGGATGTCATCATTGATTTATTATGTATTTTTATAAAACAAACCAACTCTTTGGTTTATTTTAATTCATGATAAAATAATCCCGGGAGACTGGGCAATGAAAAAACCTAAAAAACCTGTTAGGATTATCCTACCAGCCAGGTTCGAAGAGAGCCTGGCCTTCTGGTAGGACTCATACCAGGGAAAGTCGAAAGGAAAAAAAAAAATGAAAAGCGCTTATAAATAAAGTCAGGTCAGGCAAAGGTAAGACTAAGAATGGCGAAGAAAGGCGGCTCAGTAGGAAAGAAAATCGTCAAGGATGATTTCTTTGTTGGCGAAACGAAGGGCGCCAGTGATTCTCTTAAGCTTATAATAAACCATACCACCTTGGATCAAATCCCACCTCATGAATTAAACTAATTTAATTCATTAATTAATTAACTAATTAATTAATTAATCCTTATCCCATTAATGCTTCCGATGCGACTCTAAAATAAATTTAGACTTGCCTATTTTGGACTTTCCAAAATAGTTTCTCTTGATTGGAAAATCTAATTTTCAACTCGTTTTAAATCCCTCGGATTACTCGTAGTGCGTGTGACTAAATAGACTTTCAATTTATGTTGGCCGTCTATAATTAATCAATTAATTATAGAACGATCATGAGTGGCACCTAGTAGTACATCATGATCCCCAATTAATCGAAAGATCAACGGTTGACCTCAGAAACAATTCTGAAACCCTTCAGCAGCTATAATGAATCGTGCCCCATTCCCTTCACCATCTTATACTCGCTTGGTTCAGGACATGGTCTATGTGTGTCAGTCCCCACTAGGTTGACTACGTCACACCTAGCCCAAGTAACATTTCCTCGTCCTATGGATTCTAATTACTCTCATGTATTTAAGAGATTCATACTCTGAACATGTCATGCTCTAGCCAGAGACTTCGAGTAATAATCCGACGATAGGCCTCGGGTATACATCTCCTCGCAAGGAGTGGTGAATCCTTTGTAGGCTGTTCAAATATCTTCGAGCACTTCGGCTTATACCCAATCATCTTGGGTCTACACCTCCTTGGAGATGCTTGCTTAAGATGTCAAAGTATAAGTCTCCATGACCAAGATGACTTGAACACCGCAAGTCAAAGGAACATCGCACTTAAGCTGCAGTAAGAACTTCACTGACATATCTATATGTAGACTACCATATGAAGTTTTACAGCCAGTCACTCCAATGAACTAGTTCTCTTAACTAGCATTCATGTTTATCTCCGGACATCTCAATGTCACCAGCCAGTGAGAATCAGCTGATTAGAGAATGACCAATGCTAGTCTCAACAGAATTGATAGTGTCCGTATTTATCAATTCATCGACTAGGGACAATTTCAATACTTCATAATTGCACATGTAGAGATAATCACTAGTTGTGAATTCATCACAAATTCTCTCATGCTGTGAATTGTATTGCGGACATTCAGTAAATGAGCTTAAGATCTTACTCAAATAGTGAATATTCATTTATTAGAATGAATGATTTCTATCATAAGGCGATTGCCTTAGGACACTTCTCTCATATCACTAACACATTCCGCTCACCGCCATAACAGGATCAACAACGGAGCCCTAGCCCTGCATTAATAGCCAACAACTACGAGAACGTGGGCCTTGAACGATTCCAAAAGACACACTCTACTAGGTAACACTCACCATAACACTCCCCAAATCTTATCCCTAATCGGCAATGTATGCAAGGATTACAGGATGATGGGACAAATGACTTCCTGCAACCCTATAAAAAGGTGCATCCCCCGCTAGGAGCAGGTATAAGAAATCAACCCTTCTACTGAAATATCACAACTTCCTTGCATACTCCACCTCTAACTTGAGCGTCAGAGTGACTGTCCCGAAATTTCTCCTGTCGTCCTCCTAACTCATATTCATATTCTCAGGCCACCTACCCAGCAGATCTTGTTAGCGGCCAGATGAGGATTTGCCCTATCTACCCTTTTAACCCCACCGGTGAATTGCCCAATCCTAATCAACCACCTGATCGATTCCATGAGTTTTTACTCATGAAAAATACACTACAAATCGATTGGCATGGGGTAGTCGATTACCATTTCTGAATTGTTTTGATTTCAATTTCAGACCGAAATTCAAAAATTCCTAAATAATTCTATAATTTTCAAAAAATCATAAAATTTTACGTAGACATTATTTATATAATATACTATCATGAAAAAAATAATTTTCTATGAAAATAAATTTTATTTTCAAAGATCGATATAAAATTAAACATCTTGAAAAACTCCAACGTTTTACTCAACTTTGTATCCGCTTAATATGAGTTGTATCAAAAGATAGACTTCACCAAAATTTTTTAAAAATAAATTTTCAACCATATTCTTTGAGCTAATGCACATGACTTGTACATTAACTTTCCCAATGAAAGGACTTCACTTAATTACTTATTTTGATGAAACTAAAACTCAAATTGATACACTTAATCAACATCTTGAGTTTATCCTAACATCTCATTTGTATCTAATATATCTCAATACACATACAAGTCAACCTTATGTTTTTTTTAGATGTAAATAAGGTTTCCTAAACTCAGGCCCGGACCTATAGTATAACAAATGAGGCAAATGCCTCAGGCCCAAAAAATTTTGGGGCACCAAAATTTAAAAAAAAAGTAGTGGTACGACATATTCATGATCTCATTTTTACGAAGCTCATAAATAATAATTAATAACATAATCCATATCTTAATTTATATAAAAAAAATTCTTAACTTAGTTTTAAACGTGATTATGCAGAAAAGAAAATTGACATATTCAATAAAACACTGAATAAGGGAGAAGAAATTAACAGATTTATCAAACTTTCAAAATCATTCTAATACTTAAAGATGAGAAAAATAGTACAATTGAATTTAAGGTAAAAAATTCTCTTTTTTTATTAATTACTTCCTAGTTATAATTGATCAAGCTCTTTCTTCACTACAAACTCGGCTTGAGCAATTTCAAAAGTACAAAAAAAAATCTTTGAATTTTTATTTAGTTTAGAGAAGTTGAAGTTTATTGATGATGATGGTCTCTTATGCTCATGTATCAATTTTTAAAATTTATTAATACATGATGAGTGGTCTGATGTTGATAGATCAAATTTATTTTTAAAACTAAAGTTGTTAAGACACTCATTATCTGGAGAAGCAAAAAGAACGATTGATGTGCTGAATTATTTAAAAATAATAGATAATTATTATCCAAATACCTACATCGCATATTGAATTTTTCTAACTATACCAGTTATAATTGTATATGTCAAAAGTAGTTTTTTCAAATTAAAAATGATTAAAATTTAACTTTGATCAACTATATCGCAAGAAAGACTAAATGAGTTAGTTAAGTTATCTACCGATAAAAAAATTATTGAAAAAGTTGATTATGCAAACTTAATCAATATTTTCATTTCAAAAAATACAAGATGAGTAATATTCAAGTGACTATGTATCAGTTCAGAATATGAATTTTATATTTTATTTTGATTTTTTTAGTATTTGTTTATGACATTGTTTGTAATAATATATTTTATTTATAGATTTCATGTTACAAATACTATTATATTTATATCGATAAAAAAATATATTAATATTAAGCTTTGAGGGCATCATGTTATGTGCCTGTCTCGGGCCTCAAAATCTCAGGTTTGACACTGCCTAAACTAAGGGTTCATATAATTTTAACTAGACATTTTAAATTTTGATCATCCACCTAGGATATTAATTAATGTCAATATCCTTAATTTTAATAAATTGAAACAACCTATGATAATAGTTATAACATACATCACATGAATATTTTCAAAAAGTAAAAACTATCATAACTATATGATTTATGTATGACATAATATATAATATTTTTCATAATAAAATATGAATTAATTTTACGTAAATCCGAGATTATTTGGTCTATCAATTAATTAGTTTTGTCTAAAATCGATTTAAAAAAATTAAATCGACTGATATTTAGCTTACTAATTTTTTTGAAATTCCAAAATTTTAAATGCAGAGAGAAATTGATTCGATTTAAATCATCGACTAATTTTTTTAATCAGTTGACTGGTTAAGAATAAAATAAAAAATAAATACGTAATTTGGTTATAACTTATAAATTTTACCTATATTATTTAGTAACTTTCGAAATTTTTTAAGTGATTCGGTAAAAATTTATATTTTGTTTTATTTTTGAAATTAAAGATGAACCGCCCGGTCCACGAGTCGAATCACTGATCTGACATCGATGGCCGGTTCGAAGCGCAGTGCAAAATCGAGTTGAACTCTATCGCCGATAAAACGGCATTCCAATCTCCCCATAGCGCGGCCGAGGCGGCGCCATCCTCAGCAACCGCTCTCTCTCCCTTTCCGTCTCTCGCACCGCATAATGGTGCAGCCGAAGAACAAAAATGCCACGAACAAGAAGCCCAAGCCCAGAAAGCAACGCGATGGTGTCAGTTCCATCTATTGATTTCTTTATTTAGTTATGTTTTTTTGTCCAGTTGCTTTGCCTCCGTCGCTCTCCACTTCCGCCCAAATGTTTTCGCATCAACTTGATTCTTGGGATTCTGTGGATGATCGGTATCGACGATCGAAATTCCGATATGCCCAGTGGGAAATCCGCTATGGGATTCGGTCAAATCCTTTGAAGTTGCTTTTACATCGGCCTCAAAATCAAATCTTCGAAATTATGCATTTTTTGGTTAATAATTTGCTAGCTCAATGTCTCACTTGATAATTCTTTCCTCGTCTTCTTTGAAAATCCAAAGAGACGGAGTAAAGGGAGCGATGCCGTCGGCAGTGTGAAACTTCTGTTCGCAGAGGATCTCCTATCTTAGTGAGGCGAAAAAAGTGGTTCAGATATCCTATGGGAAAACCAAGCAATATTTTGGTTTCGGAAGTTCAGATTTGAACGGCCTAAGTTTCGTTTTTCTTTTCTTATTTTTCTTGGCACTTGACGTCGAGTTTCATGGAAATTTTTTTCATTGTTACTTCTGTTTTCTATCATTTTCCTTTCACATAATTTTTCAGTATGCAGTAATCTTGTACCACATGCAGGTGAAGAAACATGGTAAACAAACTGATATAGAAGAATTTCGCGTTCAACTTGATGCATTGGGATTAAAAATAGTTGAAGTTACAGCAGACGGCAACTGTTTCTTTAGGTTTGAAGGATATTGTTTTACCCTTTATTAGTAGTAATAAAATTACCATCTTTATTCAATGTTATGATTAGCCTACGACAAACTCCAGAATGTGCATCATTAGAAATGAATTATCTTCCAAGTACACTTATTTAAAGTAGCTTGCAGGGCCCTAGCCGATCAGCTTCATGGTAATGAAGATGAACACCAAAAATACCGTGAAATGGTGGTTAAATATATTATGGTAGGCTTCCATAACCCTATCCATGTTTTTCCAAATCCTCCTTTATGGTTAATCACTTTGATCCAAATCTATCAAGAAATTTTACTAAATTCTCTCTAATTCTTTTGACTTTGTTCGAGTAGATTATGCAATAGCGTACTTAGCATAGTAGTGTAATTAACATATAGCATTATCTATCACAGGTATTTGATACTTGTTCTTCCCACCCTTCAAACCTAGTACTATTTGAAGTAATTGATGTTTCATAATATTCCTAAACTGCTTTCCACCATTCATCTTTCCTAAGCCTGCAACTAATCCATATACATAACAGAATCATCGTGAAGACTTTGAGCCCTTTATTGAAGATGAGGTTCCATTTGATGAGTACTGTCGGACAATGGAAAAGGATGGAACATGGGCCGGCAATATGGAACTTCAAGCAGCTTCTCTTGTTACAAGGAGAAATATTTGTATTCATCGAGTAAATTCATGATTTCCTCCAGTTATGTTTCACGATATAGGCTTGTTGCTTGTCCTTCGTCAACTGCATACTTGTGTACTTTTTTAGTGAAGAAAGTTCAGTATTTCTCTTGCAGTCTATGATTTGGGGCCTGTAAATATTTTTTGTGTATCAGATCAACACTTCATATTTTGGGCTAGTGTTTCTTAATGGATATTCTGTGTAAATAACTTGAGAACTGATTTGGTTTTGGAATATTGGAGCATCCATTTTTTTTTTCAAAAAAAAAAAAAACAGAACTCGTGGTTTTTAAATGATTGAGTGTGGAATGACTAATGGAAAAGCAAACTTGTCCTTCACCATAGTTATTCCCATGTATCTCACCTTTAGTATTTTGTCTTATCTTCATCCCTCCTTACTAGGTACCATCAAGCAATATGAGCTTTGGTTGGGATCCGATGCTATAACTCTGTAGTTGGAGGCTTGCTGCTTTTTATGGCTGAATTTTATATTCTTAATTGTTATTAAAGACTTTAGGGGTGAGATGGGGTGGGGGTGGGAAGGTAAGAGCATAACACAAAGGAAATATTGAGAGAAATAGAGATGTATTGGAATCAAATAGGGAATGAGATTTAAACTTGTTCAGAAGTAGGCCCCATTTGATAATATATATAAAAATAAAGAATGAGAAAAAAGGGAACTAGATCAAAAATTTGAGAATTGAAATGCCTCAATTTATGCTCTTGTCTTTGTTTGGTATCTATTCATTCAATGTAGAATTATGATTCATTAATTGGCATAGATACAAATTTTATTTTTTTTTTGAAGGTGTTTTTATGCAAAAAAAAAAAAAATGGATATACATTCCATCTCATCCACTCCTCTTATTCACGCCCTCCCATGTGAATGAAAACACAGTGAAATATCCTTTCAGCTCCATTCATCTATCACTGTAGATTCAAAATATTCAAATCCCATAATGTTCTTTAATCCCCATTCCTGTATCCTTAGTTCTAATAACAAAACATGTTTAGAGTTCACAGGAGAGATTTCCTTGGTCTGCCTTTTGCTAGGACAGTTTTTATGAACTTGCTGGATAAATGCTCATGTAGAAAATTTGTATACATATATCTGCATTCTATTTTATGAATGCTATTGGAAATGAGTTCTTGTAAATTTTTGATGGACTTGGCTTTGCTAATAAGTTGTCTTTATTTAATTTTCTGTGTTCAGCTTAGTTCTCCACGTTGGTACATTAGTAATTTCAGTGGTCATCAAGCTGATATGATTCACTTGTAAGTTGAATACTCCTCTCCATAATATAATGGTTGCTGCCCATAAAAAATTTTTTTTTTTTTTTGTAACTTTATAATTTTGGGTCTTCTCATATTTGAAGCTCAATTTTAGTGTGGCAATATGAAAAAAAGATCAAGATGTCTTTGATAGGATTCTTTCAAAATCATAGTTCTGTTGTATTATTTAGGATTCATTGAACCATTTATATAGCTTATGCCCTTTTATGTATCCTTAGTTCCACAATTGTACCCATTACTTGGATTCTTCTGCAATCATAGGTTTGTTAAACAATCATTAGTTCCACTGGTATGATGTCTCTGATAGGATGTCATAATTCACTCGTGCATAATGACTGATGGGACTACAAGGTCCTAATCCCATAGTTATATTGGCTTTAGATCAAGTCGGTAATATCACCAAGTCATGTAACTCTAGCAAAAATTTATTTTCTCTGTGTGAATGTGATTTTTTTTTATAAAAAATAATGAGCCTATATAATCAAGGTTGAGGGAGGGAGTTTGTGTATATCACATTGGAAATTTGTGAATAGCTAATTGTATACTTGATTGTATGAAATATGCTAAACTTCTCATACTTGATACAATGATCTTATCTACATGGAATGAGATGCTGAAAGCTGATTGCAGTTAGCATGCATATCCCCTACCAGTTCAGTTAAATTTCTCCAATCTTGCATTTCTTTTTCTCATTTGTTATCATTGGTCTCTTGGCCGCTTCCGTCAAGTTGTGACGTCCACATATCCAACTTACACTTTTAACTGGAAATTTCATAGATTGCACAATAGTACTAATCGATGGCTTTTCTATATATACAAATATTTTCCTTTCCTGAAAAGGAATCTTTTGGCTATTTATTTTTACAGGTGCTACCATGATGGCGAGCACTACAACAGTGTTCGGCTAAAGGAAGATTCTTGTGAAGGACCTGCTAGGCCAATAATTATTAAGGTCCCTTTTTTTCTTCTATTGTTTTGATGTAGCTCGTGTCATTTCACAATATATGCTTTTATGCAAAACAGTTGGTCCTTTCTTACATTTAGGTAGATGCTCATGTTTCTAGAAAGGATCACAGTGACAAAGCAACAACTAACAAATCATCAAAAGGGTCCTCATGCAGATCCTTCAATAGAGAATCAGTTAATTTGGTCATAATGGGAACAGGATGTAAGGATGTTGATAAAGTTGAACAGGTAGTAGAATGCTTATAAAATTCACTGACAAGTACTTATTAGATTTCTATTTTTTCACTTTCAATAAATGTCTCCAAATGTTGATTAATGGACTCAGGTTTTGCTAGAAGTAGATGGCAATGTCGATGCAGCAATTGAGTTTTTGATAGCTGAACAGGATATGGACTTACATGAAAATGCACAAAGTAGCAATGATAGGTCCATGGAAAACGATTTAGTTCAAGGTAATGAATTGTCTTAGGCAGCTTGTTCATGAACTTGATGCAACAATAGTTTTAAATTTTTTTTTATGACTTTGTGAACTTGTGATTACCAAATCCCTTATTGTCTTAGCCTAGATCTCTCTTGTTTGACACTGTTAGGATGTTAGAATTATTAGCGACTATGTTATGAGCTTAGTACCACTTTGGGTATTATGTCGGAGTTATATATGATTATATCCTAATTTTCCTTGACACAGCACAATGTTTTTTCCTTTCAACTTTGTATTGCAGTAGGTAAGAAAATTACTTAATCATTGTCTTATTGATAGATTATCTACATTATCATAACTATACTTGTTTTGACTGCAATAGTTGTGCATGCACTTTTGGTTATGGAAATTCTCAAAACAACTACTAAAAACAAAAATATTGGTGGATTTAGTATTAACTTTATTATAAATGATGTCGATTTTTCGTGAGAACGCCAAACATAATTTAGAATGTCTAAGTTTTAGATGTATATGTTAAGAACTATATAGCTTATATTATTTTCTATTCTAAAATTGTGGTTGTTTATAAATATCTAAAAAAAATACTTGCTTTCAATTTTGTTTTGATCTTTTGCCAAACTAATTATTACAATTTATTACTCTTGAATTGTATCTCATGCTTGTGTCTATCTTCATAGGCTCTTTCTTATCATGAGTACTTTCAAGTTTTCATTGATTGTTATAATATATTCTATATCACTTTTACCTCTAATCTCAACCTTGAGCCATAAGTGATTTTGTATTTTTGTTAACTTTTTTTTTATTGTTTGTGAATGTTCTTTTCATACTCTTTTTTTGTTGTTTTGTTGCTTTCCTCATCTTAGTCAACCCACCCAGTGAGATAAGGCTTGATTGTTGTTATTATTGCTTGCCTCATCTTGCTTTATTTGGTGGTGTTGTTGGTTTCCTCATCTTGCTTTATTTGGTATATTAAAAATAATAATAATCATTAAATAGATTATCAATTGTTCAGTCGAAACATTATAATACAGTATGGCCAATCTTAACTCATTTTTTAAGAGAATTTGAAATTTTCCTTAATAAATTTCTGTGGCAACCTTTGAGGAAAAATGATGTGTCACACGTCTGGCACTGTTTGGGATCTCAGCAGAATAAAGGCATGAAGCCACCAAGGACTAAAGGTCACTAAAGATAAGTTAGATTAGGGATCAAAAAATTTGATGACATCGATATATTTAATTGGATTTTCCTTTCGAATTAAAAAGTAATTTTTAGTTTTCTAGTGGGCAAACGGCTACTAAAAGTATGGCCCAGAAAAGCATCACTATTACAATTTTTCAGTCAAGGGCTTCAACCCTTGGCTCTCCTAGTCAGGATAATATGATCCTAGTTTATGAATGTTAGACTCCTTACTCACAAATTAGACTGGCTATATCCTATTATTCGTTGTAAAAGTAAATACCTCTCTAAGAATTTTGGTTGAATTTGGCTACAAGAAAAAAAATGATTGGGATTGGAAAATGATTTTTATAATTATTATGTGGCAGATACCAGAGAATCACACACACCTTTTTTTTTTTTTTGGATCCACTATCTCATTTTAATATTTAACTATCTCTTGTAATAAGTTTGTGACCCCATATGGTGGTTCTTGATGCAATATACATGTTGGCAAGATTGCAATTCAAATTTTTTGCTAAATATTTTCAGATTTTTCTGGAGAAGGCCAAAGTCAGGAACCTGGACTGCCAGAGGTAGCAACAGCAGACTTAAGGCTGGAGCAAAATGTATGTGATAAAATTACCCAACCTATACTGGCAGTTGACAGTGTTAATAATTCTGATAGCAATGGTTATATGGTATTTGATACGGATTCATTTGTGGTAGCAAATATTTTTGGACAACTGTTTCTACTCATCATTAGTACTCATTTTTCTCACAGCAGAAACAAGGAAAGAAGGACTGTTCTTGCAAATCTAAAATGAAATGCCGGGCCTGTAGCTCATCTAGGGGAAAAACTCCACCCTCTGTGTATGCTCTTGGACAATTTCAGCTCCTGAAATTTACTAATCTTTTCTCTTATGTACCTCTGGATTGAAAATTTATGTTCATTAAAAGAAAATATCATTCGGCAACTTACCTGAGCTTGTGCCTCATTTTATTACCTTCCCAGAAACATCATAACGTTGAGAAAATGCCCAAATGCATTCTTTCTTTTTTTTTCGAAATTCCAATTGCTTCAAGCATCATGATATTGACTCTACTCGATTGCCATAAGTGTATTTCTGTAAAATGATTGTGATACTCTGTAATAGTTGGAGAAACAACAGATGAACAGATTATAATTGATCATTCAGACTAACTCATGCAAGGATGCTTGGTAACCATCAGAATAATGATACAGTCGTACACTTAGAATATTTAGTTTATAGAATATATCAGCACATATTCAAAAATCCACCAGAATCTCTGAACAACTTTTGTAGTTCTGAACATAACATGAACCTTTAGGATCTGAAGGAGATTGAACAATCTGTTCGCAGCAGTTTCTGAACAATATTGAGCCAATAAGACTTTAAGTTTTCATTTTTTGACTCGACATCAGCTTTAGAGTGGTGTGTTAACCTTTCAAACATGACACTCTTTCGTACCCCATATGATAAATTTCAGCTCTGAACAATAACTTACCTTTCAGCTCACCACTTCCTAGTTTGTCATGTATCAGCACTATTTCTTCATCTGAAGCCCATCCAAACTAGATATCAGTATATCAGCCTCGTAAAATTGCCTTCCAAGTCTACAATTCCCCGTCATAAGTTGGTAACTGTACCATTTCCAATGAGGCATTTTATTAACCTCCTAGCAATACACACAAATCTCCCCCCCCCCCCCCCCCCCCCCCCCAAGAGCAAATATTAAGTTTCCTTAATGTCCAATATAGAATTATGATTCAAAGCTTGGTTGACAGACACCTTACAAATAATGGATCCTTCTTAGATGCTTTGTCCCATAGGAATTTCATAAATTAGGTCTTGTTCAGGGATTTGATATGTATTAGCTCCATTCATCCTTCTTTGTAAGACATATCATTCAATGGTCTGAACTTTTTTTCCCTATCTTCTGCACTCCATAAAATCTTGGAATTATTTTATTCTATCATTTTGAATTCGTGATGCATTTCCTTGGAAGAGAAGTAGAAGCCCAGTTGAATATCTTAAGTATCTTTTCAGAATGCTTACTATGGCTATTGCAGATCGTGAATCATCCTTTGTAAATATTACCATCTGCAACAGATAGATGGGTGATTAATGGATTTTCATTTTTGACATGGAATCTGATTGCCTCTTGTAACTTCCTCATCTAGCCAATTAAATGACCATAACAGTTTAGACAATAAAAATTGGAATTTTTATGCTCAATTGATTTGATAGTTAAGCTGGAAAATTGTTTATTGCATTGTGATTTTCAACTCACATGAGCAAAAAGTGTTTTTTTTTATATATTCATTACTCCATTAAGGTCAAAACATGTTCTCTTAAGATATAGTGATATCATGTGGTATTTGTCATCGCCATCAGATTGATGAGCTCTGCTATTTGCAAAATTGATTATCATAATTGTCATTAGCATGCATTTCCGTTAAGTTATAGACTATGTTTCAAGTTTTGAAATCTCTAGTTGGGCCGGAGTTTTAGTCCCTGGCCAACTCATGATATCTTGTTAGTGCCGAGTTTTGGCGTCGGAGGTGTACCAAAGCCAAACACTAGAAGAGAAGATAGATGAAAGAGAGGAGGAAGATATGCAAAAGGTTTGTTCCAAACTCTCGAAGAAGAAGACACTAGAAGGAAGAGAAGGACCTTGACGTTGTCTCAGCGGTGGCGCAGTCAGGAGAGTCTCTAGTCTCTAAGTGGTTGTAGAGTGGTTGCTAAGTGGTCAAGAGCTCATAAAGTGGTCGCATGTGTCTCATGCGAAAGTCTAGGGAGCTCAGGCACAATTTTTTCACCAGCCTCAAATGGATTGCTGCTGACTTCGAGCAAAGTTGGTGGTGGTGTTGGAAGTCCCATGAAATGTGTCATTGTGATGTGGAAGCGTCTTCGCTGTCTCTAGTCTCATGAAGTAGTTGTCATCGCAAAGTGCCACCAGGTTTTTTTTTTCTCGAGCGTGTTCCACTTACTGATCGAAAGCTTTTTCGCCCATGCCAACTGGCACAAAATGAAATTCTAATCTCTGGTACGTTGGCAATGTTGGATTTTTCATGCGCCGCTAGTTTCTGGAAACAACATATTTATCATTATTAAAATAATACATTTTATATCTGCTAGCTTTTTGGTTTATTGAATCTGTTCCTTTCGCTACTGATTAACCATTCCTGATTCCCTTGCTATACCTGATAGTGATATTTAAGACTTGGTCGGGTGGAGGTTGAGGATATTTTCTGAGTGATGGTTATTTTAAGAATTCCAGAAGTTTTGTAGATTTTGAGGCAACATTATGATAATAAAAGTTATGCTGATCTTACGTGGCAGGGATAACAAACGTGCTGTTAACAAAGGCAAGAGGGAAACAAAGCAGAATAAAAGAAAAGAAGCCCGAAAACAAGTCAAGGAGTCTGGATCAGGACCATTGCCAGATATGGGAGCGCTTTGCATTTGATTGGTGGGTTTTGACCAATATACTTGAATTTTTAGTTACTTCCTTGCTTGAAGCTTTGACACTTGATTATCAAGTCGGCCAAGTGCCACTTATTGAAGTTCACTGGACACCTTGGTGTTGAGGTATTCCAAATTTTTTTTCTCAGTCGAAATT
Source organism: Boesenbergia rotunda (assembly GCA_024364735.1). Classification (NCBI taxonomy): domain Eukaryota; kingdom Viridiplantae; phylum Streptophyta; class Magnoliopsida; order Zingiberales; family Zingiberaceae; genus Boesenbergia; species Boesenbergia rotunda. The sequence goes on from JAGFNQ010008084.1 coordinate 160,671, forward strand.
TCATATTTTGCATATTGCTGTAAAAATACAAAATTCTACCTTCACGCATGTTTCACAGTGGTGTTTGATTTTTCAATTCCACTCTTTTGTTTCAGGATTGAATGAAGCATTTGTGACACTTTAATTCTCTAATCAGTTGGGGGCATTCGGTCGTCAAAGTTTCAGCTGAGGAACGATCTGAAAGGGGGAAAAAACAACAAAAAGTCCTCATTTGATACGTATGCAATGAACTCGTGCTTTTTCCAGTTGGTTCAATGTGAACTGCCTTAATTATGGGACACTTTCTCAATTCCAATCAGTGAAAATCATGCTTAAATTGGGAGCGAGCAGTATCGGTCCGATCCAATCAATAAAAAAAAATAGAATTGTTTGAATATGAAGAATCAAGATGATATCTTTCACTCACTTTTTAGCCGGACAAATGAGAAAGCGAGGACATCGGAAAGCTTCGACCTCTAAAAAAGGAAGCTGATATTGATCGCGGCGGTAGGTAGGTAGGTAGTTCTTTCCCTTTAAAACAGGTAAGAAATTCAAAAGGCAATGGGCATTGAGTCAAAATAGTATAATTTGCAACGTGGTCAGATTGAACTTCCTCTTTTTGATTTGGAACAGCTTAAAACGTGTTCTTTTGTGAGCTAATTGGAAAATTTTAAAGACGGTTTTGAAGCTGTTTTTTTTTATTATTATTAAAACGGTATTTTTTCTAATTTTGTAGTGGAATTGAATTCCTGGCCAACCTTTGCTTTAATATCTCTTTTTTTTTCTAAACGTCGCCAGCCTCTTTAGGTGGACACAAGTTTGCACCATAAAATATTCATCTTGACATTTAGGTAATTGATCTCGACGATCTTTAAATTTTTTTATTATTTATCAGAATAAATCAGGAAGTATTTGTGATGGATGATCTAGAAATTCAACGTCTCAAGATTTATATTCCATTTGAAAAAAAAAATTATCTGAAATGATAATTAACGATCCTAGTCTACTAATACCATAGTCTCTCGAATACTACTTTGAAATCAAGCAAATAAGAAAGAAGAGACAGAGTTAAGAAGTCAATCAAGTATCAAAAATTTTAATATACAAAAAATATATATCAATATAATATGAAAATTTTAGTATATATATTAATTAAAAATTATATATTAATAAAAAAAATTATATATCGATATATATTAATACGATATGTGTGGTATCCAAATTACACTAACTTTTGGAACGAAACGGAAAGTTTAACATTATACAATATTTTAAGACTTAAAATCTTGGAAGTATTCATAATGCAATTCCTTCAAATTTTCCATCCACATAACCACATTGAAATCATCACCTTAATTAAATGCCGTGACAGATGCTGCTGCTATTTGGCCAGTAGAACCCCTCTAACAGATCACTGCACTTCTCCCAACAATCCATAAAAAGGACCAGAGACAGTGTTCCACCCACATTGGCTCCAATTATTGACGATCTCAAAGACAACAACTCTGAGCGACGACCAAAAGTACGTGCATTGTCTGTCTCCAAGATCCTGCACCAAAAGAACCAATGGATGCTTTGATGGCAGAAGGAAGGGGACAAACAAAGCGTGGGTCCTTTGGGAGTAATCAACCGAGACGCAGCATCGAATCGATCATTAATGGCGAAAAGAGCCGGGAAGCCATAGTTGTGCCGCACCCGAAGGGGCAATTCTTCTCGCTGCCAAAGGTGGGAATCCTGATGATGCTGCAAAGCTAGTGAAGCTCTGTTGCTGCCAATTGAGAGCTCTTTCTCTTGCTTCGCTGCCGGGATACTGAATTGTGAATCGGATAGAAACATTAGAAACTGAAAGGAATAAGGTCGTCGTGAATCGGTCGGCAACCAACCTGATGATCCAACATAGTCGTTTGTATTGGAAAATAGTTGGAAACCATGTTGGATCCCTCATCGTCTTCATCCATTGCTTCCATTAGATTTCTCTTGGAGCCTGAACTCCCCAAGCTCAGATCGAGATTGTGCTCGACGTGGTCATCTTCTTCTTCCTCGTAGAGCTTGAGGTCGAAGTTGGTGACTGCGTCCTTGCCGTTGCACTTGATTGCAGCCTTGTCATAAGCTCTGAGATACCAACAGACTCGATCAGGATTGAGATGCATGATTCGAGTTGGAAATTTTGAGAAGAGAATGAACCTTGCAGCTTCGATTTCGGTATCGAAAAGTCCCAGATAGACATACTTCTTGCCTAAGAACTGGCTCATTCTAGCTTCCCACCTCCCACATTTGTGCAAGGTGACTCCGCGATACTTGGAGCTTCCCCGGGGGTAGCTGGTGCTCTGCCGCCTGAGAACTTGGACGAACTCCTCCTTGGTCAGATTGCCGATCTGCCGCGATAAATCGAATCGCCAAGATGAATCAATTGTTGGATCCTTGATCAACAAAGCTTCTGTGGCTATACCTGTTTTAGATCCTCTCGGTACTCGTCCAGATTGAAGTTTATATCCGCATCCATTCCGCGGAACTTGATCGCCGCCCGATCGTATGCTCTGTTTTTTAAACTTAATTCAGACTTGAATCTATTGGAAATCAAGAACAAGTTGAAATGAATGACTGACCTTGCTGCTGCGTATGCTGAGTCAAATCCACCTGCAGAAACATTCGCAGATAAATCGGTTTGAAGAAGAAGAAAAAGATGTTTTTGATTGAAGTTGGCTCCATACGTACCCAAATAAACTTGCTTCCCGCAGTCCCTGTAAATAAGAGGAAACGATGATGAAGGAATCCGATAGAAAGAAGGAAATGATTTCCTTTTTCTGTCTTTTTGGATGATATTGATCTTTGAAGAGGAGGAAAGCTTACCAGATATGGGATTCCCATCGCCCGCTCCTCCGGTAGAAGGTCACTCCCCGGTACCGCGAGCTCCTCGACCTCGGGCCGCGCCTGCTCTTCTTGCCGGGCGGCGCCGCCTCCGTCGGCGTCCCATTCACCGCTGCCTCCGCCGACTGCCGGGACCTGGCGCGAGGCGACTCCTCGTCGGGGAAAGGGAAGAACTGGTGCGTCACGGTGGCCGGCGCGCTCTCCTCGGAGGTGGCGCTGTCGCGGAAAATGAGGAACCCGAAGATCCTCCGGGCGGCGCCGCCCCCGCCCTCGCCCTCCGCCTCGACGACGAGCCGGTGTCGTCGTTCTCGACCTCACCCGAGCTGTTTCCCGCAGTCTTCGCCTTTACTCCGCCGCCGCCTCCGGCGGCGGAGGTCGCCGGGGAGTCCTCCTCCTCCGACGCTGCGTCGTTGAGATCCCAAGCATCCTCCATGGTAAAGAAAATCGCACCTTTCCAACCTTCCCGGCCTCAAAATCCAACCTTTCTGCCAAAACTCGCGATTCTTCTCTGCAATCTCAACCTTTTCTAAACTTCCCAAGCGAAGAACAAGAAAGCAAGCAAGGAAGCAACAACAGCTTCAGATACAGAAAAACAAAAACAAAAACAAAAATAAGAAGAACAAACAAAACAAATCCAATCAAACACTTCCGCAAATTCGTAAAATGATTTGTTCCTACTTTTTCCCGGAGGCTCCTCTCAATTCCTGTCAGCGAGCTTTGCTGCAGCCATTCGGCACGACACCTTCCCTTTTATGCTCGTGCCCGGTGGAAGAAAAAGAGAAAATTCATTAAAATATCCCTAAAGTTTCAATCGAGTCCAAATTATATCCCTAAAATTTGTTCGGATTCATTTACGTCCCTCTTGTTTTATAAAGTATCCCAAATATATCCCTACCGTCAACTCTTCGTTATCTATAACAGAATCTCTGTCACGTGAGGCGAACGTGAGATAAAATCTATTCTTGGCAACGGAATGGGCTCACGTGAGATCAACGTGACCAAATTAAAAATCTCACCTACTGGCAACTAAACCTCACCCTCACCACCTGCTCTCCTTGCAACCCTAATTCCCAAATCTCTTCACCTGCTTACATCAGTTGCTTCCCAAATCCTTACTCCCGTCAGCGAAGAAGTCAAGGTCGATAATTCCTCTCCCCAAAGAGGAGGTCCTCAAGCACGACTGCACCTCCCATTTGGTCGAGTACGACGTCGCCGCCAACTCCTTCCGCCCACTCACCGTCCTCACCGACATCTGGTGCTCCTCCGGCTCCCTCACCCCCGATGGCGCCCTCCTCCAGACCGGCAGCTACAACGATGTCGAGCGCGTCATCCGCACCTTCCGCCCCTGCGACGACGGTACGTGTGACGGGGAGGAGTCCCTCGACGCCCTCTCCGTCAAGCGATGGTATGCCTCCAACCAAGCTCTCCCGGGCGACCACACCGTCATTGTCGGCAGTCAGAAGCAGTTTAGCTACGAGTTTTTCCCCAAGAAGAGCACCTCAGACTCCGCCGCCATTTCCTTCCGCTTCCTAGCCCAGACCAAGGGTGCCGTCAGGACAACCTCTACCCCTTTGTCCACCTCAACATCGTCGGCAACCTTTTTGTATTCGCTAACTACCGCGCTGTCCTGCTCGAGTACGTGAAGAATAGGGTGGTCCGAACGTATCCGCCAATGCCTGGTGGTGAGCCGAGGAACTACCCGAGCACCGGTTCGTCAGCGCTTCTTCTGCTCGCGCCGGCGCCAATGGATGCGGAGGTGCTGGTGTGCGGCGGCGGGCCGCCGGGCGCGTACTTGGATGCTAAGATTAACCGGAACTATCATCGGGCGCTCGACACGTGCAGGCGCATCATGAGCACGGACGCAGCAGCGTAGTGGGCCATGGAGGCGATGCCAGGGCCCAGGGTCATGGGCGACATGGTGTTGCTTCCCTCCGGCGAGGTGATCTTAGTCAATGGTGCGGCATCCGACACGACGGGGTGGGAGCTCGGTCAGAGCCCGGTGATGGCTCCGGTCGTGTACCGTCCAGCGGCTCCAGCCGGGGCACGATTCGAGGAGCAGGTCGCGGCGTCCACGCCGCGGCTCTACCACTCCACCGTCGTGCTCCTCCGCGATGGTCGCGTGCTCGTCGGTGGGAGTGACCCGCACGTGGGCTACAACTTCTCCAACGTTGTGTTCCCCACCGATCTCAGCCGAGATGCCTTCTCCCCGCCTTACTTGAGCGTCAAAAACGCCGCATTGCGGCCGCGGATTAAAGCTCCGGCATCTCGAATGCAGCTGAGCTACGGCGAGCGATTCACAATGGAGAGGAATTATCTCCATGGAGAGCAGGTGGTGAGGGTGAGGTTTAGATGCCAATACGTGAGGTTTTTAATTAGGTCACGTTGATCTCACGTGAGCGTTCATTCCGTTGCCAAGAACAAATTTTATCTCACGTTCGCCTCACGTGACAGAGATTCTGTTATAGATAACGAAGAGTTGACGGTAGGAATATATCTGGGATACTTTATAAAACAAGAGGGACGTAAATGAGTCCGAACAAACTTTAGAGATATAATTTGGACTCGATTGAAATTTTAGGGATATTTTAAAGAATTTTCTCGAAGAAAAACCAAAGAAGCAACGAATTGACCACTGTATTATATCGGCAATTTTCATTTTCATTTTTTCTTTTCTTTCCTTTGCTTGGCGCCTTTTTTTTTCCTTCCTTTTTTGTTCTTTTTCATACTGAAAAATCTGCAAGCATGGTTCATATGTGAGATTATTGGCATCGAATTGTCATTTTCAAATTAATCTATTTCCTAATTCTATATCAAATAAACAGACAAAATTTAATTTCCTATTAAGAAGTGGAAACAAGTGATCAAGTAATGGTGCCGTAGGTAGATAAACTCCAACTAATATCTTCCTTTTTTTAATATGATTCCTTATACATGTGATAGATACCATATGAATTAAATATCAATTGATGTAATTATTAGGTTTTTCAATGAGTAAGAATATTGACTATTTTATTTTGATAAGTGATAGAAAATTTTTATAAGACGACCATCTCCCTCCGGGATTAAATTTAATATTTTTTTAAATATATATTTTGATCTATAGCCATAAGCATGGAAAATACTTTATTTGTTTTTTCTATAAATAGATTTCACTATAGTTTAGAATCATATCCTTATTTATTATAATTAATAGATCGACGACTTCTCGATTTATTGACATTGTTACTTTATTTGGTCAATTGAAAGGTAAGATACGTTCCAATCTCTAGCGCACGGCTCGGTTCCTCGTGCACTGCGTGCTTTCTTTTTATAGAATTAACACAATCGCGCGGCGTTGACGTATTATTGATTGCGTCCATCGAAGAAGCGCCTCGGATGTGAGTGCGGCGTTGATGGCCGCCACGTGCACGACTCTGCGGTTAAAAATTAAAATGTAATGGAGATATGGTAAATATCACGATTTGATTTTTATTGGGGAATTTATTAAATACGCATGTAATTTTCTAATCAAATCTTATGGATATATGGATTCATTTAGAGATTTTAGATTGCAGACATTTCGGATTTAATCGTATAGAGTTTAAATATATCTCCATTACTTATTTATTCTTTTTTCTATTTCTCTAACAGTGGGCTAGAAATTTTGAAAAAATAAATGTCTTTTTATTTTTTATTTCTCGTAAATTGGCTTCGGTATCTCATATAAGTCCAACTCCAACATGGTTTGATATGAACGTATATCAAGACCTAACTAAAAAAAAATGATGAACCAGACACAAATTGAATCTGTGTGATCGGCCCGATCCCACGGAAGTTTCCCACCGATCACCAGGGTAAATCGGGAAGCGCTCGCGGTGGACGGTCTAGAAGCCCAACGTCCCAAGGTTCGCGCCCCATTTGGAGGAAAAATTCCTGCAAATGCGCCGTAACTAGGGATCGAACCGAGGATGCCTGGGATAGCGACTAGTGGCCCTACCGCTGCACCATAGCCCCGGGGGCATATCAAGACCTAACTAAACAAACGGAAAAAGAGAGAGAGAGAAATTTATTTTTTATTAGATTTGTCAGATGGGTTAATCCGTGGCGAGATAGCTCGGCCAGTAACGGATCAGTTATTTGGCGAGGATGAGACGAGTCGATCCGTCATCTTGATAGGTTGGTAAATCCTCAACCAAAATCCAATCCAAGACAGATCGCGGGTTAGACGGGTCAACCCACGGACCCATCAAAAATTAAAAAAATCGTATATTTAATATTTTATTTGGCGAGGATGAGACGAGTCGATCCGTCATCTTGATAGGTTGGTAAATCCTCAACCAAAATCCAATCCAAGACAGATCGCGGGTTAGACGGGTCAACCCACGGACCCATCAAAAATTAAAAAAATCGTATATTTAATATTTTACTTCGGAAAGATCTCGACAATCATGATGAAAAATATTATTTTTATTTTAAAATTATAATAAATAATAATAATAAATTGATATAAAATTTGACTAATATGTGGTTCTCAACCCACGGGTCAATCCAAGCCCGTCACGGGCCGACTCGTGCGAGTCGCGGGTCTAAGCGGGTCGGGTATGATAGACTTGGGTTGTTAAAATTTCAACTCAACCCGCTCAATTTATTTAGCGGGACGGATTAATCGAATGGATCTAATTAAAATTGACAGCTCTACTTTCTATGTGTAGATATCTAAGAAAGAGAAAGATGGAAAAAAGATTACATCTTATTATTAGAAAGGTTGTAAAATAAGAAGATCAGATAAATTAGTACGTAATACTTATCTAACTATGAGATTTTTTTTTATTCATTTAGAAAGTAATGTATATCTTTTAATAAATATTTATTTATTTTATTGGATATATACTGAAATTGAATTTAATAAAAAATTTAAATTAGATGGTGATGGGTTGAATTATCCATGAGCGAAAAAAAAATCACGGATTTGCATTCACAAGTGAACTAGTAATTTGATATTAGAGAGTCTTTTCCGGGACGGTAAAGACCTTAAAAGTCGGATGACTTATTATAATATTTTTTAAATTTATCTGGCAGATCGATGAAAAAAATTTATTAGATTATACGGATCGTCTAAATCTTGCAAACTGTACACTTGGGTTATGAAAAAAAAACGCCTATGATTTCCTTAACGACGACATGTAAATTAAACATGTCCGTGCTGCCGTGCAGTTCGGACTGAGATACAGGGCCGGGTCAAGGCATGCCTAGGCTAGGCTAGCTAGACTCCTATTTTATTAAGACCCGAACAGCCCTAATATTTTTAATGTTTATTTGTATTAAAAATATTATATACTTTATTTTTTTAAAAACAGCTAATTCTTCCTCTCTCGCATGGATGGCTGCAAAACATGAGAGCTAGCCCTTTCTCTCTCTGGTACTCATTAGGATTCCACGTTCTTTTACCTTCATGTGTTCCCGTCTCCTTTCTCTCCCTTCCTCGTCGGTGTTTCCTCGTCGGTGTTCCCCTACTAATGCAGAGGTATGAAAACCCTTATGAAGCATGGATCGATCAATACTAAGCAAAGGTGGAGGTCAAAATATTCACGGTCTTTGCTAATAGCTCAGGAGCCCAACTCTAACAGTTTGATCTCTCGATCCTTCTTCCCAACTCTAACAGCTTAGGAGATTTGATTCTCACAGTTCGATTCTCCGATCCTTCCTCTGCTCAGCTGGTTTCAATTGCTCATGAGCCTGACACTAACAAATTGGTTCTCCGATCCCTCGATTTTCTCAGTCGGGACTTGCATCATACGTGGCTGGTTACACCGCTTTCTTCTGCAGACACGAACAATGTAATTGTCATCCTCCGAAAGACGTGGATAATATAATCGTTCATCTCATAATACATGGAGAATGTAAGAGTATAGTTACAATTATATAAAAGAACATCCGCCCCTAACAGACACAGATATGTGCACATCGTCATTGGAACTCTTGTCTCTCGATCCTTTTTATTTTCTTCTTAGCCTTTGTGCTAACTTGAGCATCGTAATGAGGCATAATCCATCCTCAATGCCAATTCTAACTACTTTTTGATGGATGGTGATAGAATCTTCGTGCATCCCCTCGTCATCCACTAAAAAAAAAAAACAGGATTACCGACGGAATATTATTCCGTCGGTATATTCCGACGGAATTTTTTATTCCGTCGGTATTTACTGACGGAATAAATTTTCCGTCGGTAAATTTAAGAGTACCATTATTTTTCCGTCGGTAACTAGATAATCTAACCGTACCATTTTTCGACGGAAGTTATATCCGTCGGTATATTACGACGGAGAATATTTCCGTCGGAAGTTTCCGACGAAACGGATGATTCCGTCGGTAACTAAGAATTTTCATCGCGCTAAAATATGAGACGGTACGTTCCGTCGGAAATTTCCGACGGAATAACGGTTCCGTCGGAAAACAAGAATATTAAGCGCGCGAAAATAGCGCAGACTGGGCGCCAATCCCGAAAATACCGACGGAATATATCCGTCGGTATTCAAAAGGATTTAGGGCAAAATCTTTTCCCCTTGGCTCACGCGATCGGATTTCTGGCGGCGCGGCTTCTCCTCGTCTCGTCGATAAGTATTTTTTGCTTTTTTTTTTCTTCTTCTCGTCTCGTGGGAACCTCGCCGGCGCCCCTGCGGGCTCGCCGCGCCCCTGCGGCTCGCCGGCGCCCCTGCGGGCTCGCCGGCGCCCCTGCGGGCTCCCCCGCGGCCCTGGGGGCTCGGCAGCCTCCCAGAAGGGTCGCCGGTGGCCTTGGGGCTCGGCGGCGGCCCTTCGGGCTCGGCAGCAGCCTTGCAGGCTCGCCCGCGCGGTAGGAGCCTCGCCGGCACCCGTGGGGGCAGTCCGGCGCCTGTGGGGCTCGCCGCCGGCTGTGGGGGTCGGTGTTGCCCCTGGGGTCTCGCCGACGCCCCTGGGGCTCGCAGGCCCCCTTGGCGGGGACTACCGACGGCCGCCGGCGTGCCAATTGGCACGCCGGCGGCCCCAAATCCTGGTAGGGCTGCCGGCGGCCCCAGCCGGATTTGGCCTGCCGGCAGCCCAATTTGGCCTGCCGGCGTGCCAATTGGCATGCCGACATTCGAATTCGGCCTGCCGGCAGCCCAATTACGATGTCGGCGTGCCAATTGGCAGGCCGACGACCCCAATTTGTGCTTGGGCTGCCGAAATCCCAATTGGGCTGGGCCTACCGGTAGCCCAACAGCCCAATTGGGTCTGCCGACAGCCCAATTGGATCTCTTTAATATTGTTGTGTAATTTTATAATTAATTGTTATTAATTATATTTAATTTGTTCTTTTATAGGTTCCTGCAGTTGCTGCTTCTCTTCTAGACTCGCTTGATTTAAGGTATTTAATTTGTACTTTTAATTTAAATTTCGTTGTAATGTTTACATTATGAAATCAATTCTTTTATTTAATTAGAATGATCTTACATTATAAAATAAAATCATGAATTTATGAAATTAAATTTTGTTTTAATTTCGTTGTAATGTAGTTTTACATTATGAAATAAAATTGTGATACATGTTTAATTTAGAGTTTTATTTATTTGATATTCTTATCGTACACCTGAATTACTCATGATTAGGTAAAAATGTATATGCACAAAGGTTGGATGTACAATCGATTAGAAAATGGATTTATCAGAGATGACTTTGTTTCTCAATTGGAAAATTTTATGAACTTTGCTAAAAGTCATCTTGAATGTTTAAATGGTTCCGAATTACGGTGTCCGTGTAATCACAAGAAGTGCAGAAACAAAGCTTTTCGTGATGAGGACACTGTCAGAGTTCATATATGTAGGAATGGATTTGTGCCAAATTACTATAATTGGTATTGTCACGGAAAACCTTACATGTATGAACATATTGGACCTTCTGGTGGTTCAACATCTGATATACATGTTGTTACACCTGATACAACAACTAATATTGGAATGCTAACAATGGTTGAGGATGCGATGAATGCTAGTCAATTTTCTCATGTAGATGATATACCAACACAGGAATATCAACAATTATCTGAAATGTTAAAGGCCAGTGAAAGAGAAGTGTGGGAAGACATTCCTTCTGGTCATTCTCAATTATCAGCTACTGCAAGATTATTAAATTTGAAAGCAGAACATCATTTTTCAGAAAGATGCTACGATGATATATGTCAATTGATGTCTGAGTTACTTCCTACTGATAACATAATGACCAATAGCTTTTATAATACCAAAAAATTGGTCAATGGTTTAGGTTTGCCAGTTGAGAAGATTGATTGTTGCATAAATAACTGTATGTTATTTTGGAATGATGACAATGAACTGAGTGAATGTAAAATATGTAGTCATCCTCGTTATAAGCCTGTTACACGCATACCCGGGAAGAAAAAGAAAAAGATTGCTTGGAAAGTTATGTATTATTTTTCATTGACTGCAAGACTTCAACGTTTATATGCATCTACTGCTACAGCTAGTCACATGATATGACATCATCAGCATGTACACGATGGAAGTCTAATGTGTCATCCCTGTGATTCTCCTGCATGGAAACATCTTGATAGTGTGTTTCCTTCCTTTAAAATGGATCCACGTAATGTGCGCTTGGGACTTTCTGCCGATGGATTTCAACCATTTGGTCAATCAGGACAACAATATTTTTCTTGGCCAGTTATATTAACACCGTATAATTTACCGCCATGGATGTGCATGAAAGATGAATTGATGTTCCTGACTATACTAATCCCAGGACCAAGCAATCCTAAAGAGAAGATAGATATTTTCCTTCAAGCTTTGATTGCTGAGTTGAATGATTTATGGAATGTAGGGTCCTTGACTTATGATGTTGCAAGTAAAACTAATTTTACATTACATGCTGCATTATTATGGACAATCAGTGACTTTCCATCATATTCGATGTTGTCAGGATGGAGCACATCGGGAAAATTAGCATGCCCACATTGCATGGTGGACTCTGATGCATTTTCATTACCTTGTAGTGGAAAAGTTTCTTGGTTCGATAACCACCGTAAATTTTTACCTAATGATCACCCTTATAGGCGAAATAAAAAAAAATCCTGAAGAATGTAGTAGTCAGAAAATCTCCTCCAGTGATTGCTTCAGGTGAAGATGTTATTGAACAAATTGACAGTTATGGATTTCTACCAGTTTCTCAACCTGGTTCTGATGACATAAATAAGTACATTGTTCGGATGTGCAAGTGTGGATGGAAGAAAAGGAATATATTTTGGGAGTTACCTTATTGGAAGTATCTGCTAATTCGACATAATTTAGATGTTATGCATGTTGAAAAAAATATCTTCGATAATATCTTCAACATAGTGATGAACGTGCCTGGAAAAACTAAAGATACGACAAAATCACGTGAAGACTTAAAAGAGCTAGTTAACAGACCAGAATTGCATCAGGATGAAACATCTAATAGATATCCAAAAGCGTGTTATACATTTGATAAAGATGGAAAGCAAGCATTATGTAGTTGGTTGAAAGAAATAAAATTTTCAGATGGGTATGCTTCTAATATGAGTAGATGCGTCGATATGAACAGATTAAAGATGTTTGAAATGAAAAGTCATGACTGTCATGTGTTTATGCAAAGATTTATTCCAGTAGCTTTTCATGATTTACTTCCTCAAAATGTTTGGGAAGCTCTCACAAAATTGAGTCTATTTTTCAAAGATCTGACAGCAAGGTTGTAATACCCAATAATTTTCTTATATTATTAGGGATTTTTAGGATTTTTTTCTAGTATTTTTCGGAATAAAATTAGGAAAAAAATTAATTAATGGTCACGAAGAGATTCGACCTCGTGACCACGCGAGGAAGCAAAGCCTTAAGCGGGCTTAGCTAACCAGAAGGCCAAGGGTATCAAGGACAACATGGGATGAAGCGAAATTTTGTTATGGAGTAGTTAGGCTTTTTTCATGAAAAGGTATTTTAATTTCGCTTAAGTCGCGTGGAGTCCCCGAGAGAGCTGCTGGGTGAGGCAGCAGTCGACTGCTATAGATAGCAGTCGACTGGTGCCGGGGGGAAAAAAAGAAAAGATTATGTGGACTCGGAGGGATTCGATCGCGTGACCACATGGCAAGCCAATCCTTAAGTGGGTTCGGTTAACCACTAGGCCAAGGGTATCAAGCACAACCAAGGATGGAGAGAAATAATTTTATAAAGTAATTAAGTGTTTTCATGAAGAGGTATTTAAACCTCGCTTAAGTTGCGTGAAACCCCAACGAGGAGTTGTAGCCGCGCGTGAACAGAGAAGAGAGGCGAGGAGAGGAGGCGAATTCAAGGAGTTTTCTTCGTTTCTTCTTCCTTCCCTTGAGTAGAAGCATCTAGGTTTCCTTCCTAGGGCCAAAGGTGGAAGCTTTTTACAAGGAGGAAGAAAAAGGATTTCGTTAGGGAGTTTTCTCCCTATTTTTATGAGTTTTCTCCAAGACCGATGTAAGTAGATCGCTCACCTGCAATAGGAGTAGTTTCGTTTCAAAATTCTCATTGTAGAACCCTAGTTTTCGAAAAGTAGAAGCATGGTTAAGAGAATTTTGCTATTCTATGTTTTAGCTATTAAAGTTGCATGTTTTAGCATGTTAGAAATTCAATTTGTTTGTATTGAATGTAAGTAGGCCAAGCATGATGAGTTTTTATACTTTTGAAAAGATCTAAAAGTGAATTTGAGTTAAGGAGCACACAAGATGCTCCATGGAAAGTTAAAGTGAGAAAAGTAAAGGTTTTAGCATGCAAACATATGCAAAAATAAGTAAAGTGATAAGTTTAAGTATGGTAAGTAAGAAAAGTATTTTACTTTGAGAAAGAGACATGTACCGGGCAAATGTAAGGCCCATAGAAAGTTAGAAAGTAAAGTTCTAATGGGGTGTGGTGGCTAGCTACCTCGCAACTTATTAGAAAAGCGCGCAATTGGTACACTGATACCATGGTACAATGTCAAGGCCTAAGAGAAAGTTGATTATGATATTTTCAAGTATATAAGTATATGAAGTGTTTTCCTTTTTAGTAAGTGTTGTAGTTCATGTGTACTTTGATACATTGCAAGCATGATAAAGTAATTCAAGTTGTAAGCATGTTAGTTGTAAGTTTTCTAAAGCAAGTAGAGTTTGTAAAGCATTCATTGAAATGAGCATGTTTTAGCATCTATAGCATGATTTTTTTTGTGAGTAGGGATTTACTTACTAAGTATTGTGTTTATTAGTTGCATTTCCTTCTATTGCAGATAAAGGAAAAAAAAGGCATAAGTTGGGAGGCGACAGGACTTGCATTGGTGTTCAGTGGCGGTGGAACCGTGGAAGAGTGTTTGGGTTAAGTATTAGTAGAGTTAAATGTTTTAGAAACATATAGTTTCATGTTTTAGTTGAGTTAGGTATGAACAACCTATTTTATTTCCGCACCGAGTCAAGAGTTGATACAAACTCTAGAGTTTTTGCTTATGGATTTGCATATGTTATGTTAGCATTGTAAGTTCCGCACTATTTCTAATTTGAAGCATTTGAATTCGTTTGGAGTCGCTAATATGTTAAACATACTAGTGTAGAGTGTAGCATTTGAGTTATACTATGTTTATGGAGTGATAGCATGTGATTAGTGAAGGTTTGAAAGGGTGTTTCGAGTCTGCAAGTTGCTGTTTGAGGAGTACCAGTCGACTGGTCCAAAGACCAGTCGACTGCCCATCGAAACAGAGGCTGCTACGGGGCTATAGCAGTCGACTGACAAGTTTGGCAGTCGACTGCCATGGGAACAGAATCATTCTGTTCGTGCAGCAGTCGACTGCTATTATTAGCAGTCGACTGGTGCTAGTATGTAAGGATGATGTTGGTGTAGTGGTAAGCCCTGAGTTTCCCATGAGAGGTTTTGGGTTCGAATCTCACCTTGAGTTATTTTAGACTATATATTATTTTTAAAAGGTTTTTTTTATAAAGAAAGAAAAAAAACTTATATCAAATTAAGAGAAGGCTAATAGTAGTTCCCTAAGGTGAGGTCTAAGTCAAAGTAAAAGCCAAAGATGAAGTCAAAGGTAAGATTAAGTTAGTAAAGGTAAAGGTAGAGAGAGAGAGAGCGACGATCCGACTTGCGAGAGGTAGAGAAGTCGGGTCGTCACAAAGGTGTATTATGGTGGATGATATGGTTCGTCTAAAAACAGACATTCCTCTCATACTATGTAAGCTGGAAAGAATTTTTCCTCCTAGTTTTTTTGATTCAATGGAACATTTGCCAGTGCATTTACCATACGAGGCTGAAATAGCTGGTCCAGTTCAGTACAGACGGATGTATCCATTCGAACGATTTTTGAGGAAATTAAAAAATAATGTTCGTAACAAAGCAAGAGTTGAGGGGTCAATAAGTAATGCTTATCTGGTTGAAGAAGCATCCTCTTTTTGCTCATATTATTTTGTTGATCATGTAAAAATCAGACATCACAAATGTCCACGAAATTTTGATGATTCTCGGCCGGTAGACCCATCAATGTTTTCTATTTTCAAGTATCCTGGCAAGGCAATTGGTGCAGCTTCATCTAGATGGTTGACTGAACATGAATACCATGTTGTACGAACATACATACTCCTAAACTGTCATGAGGTCAAACCATATATAAAGTAAGTTACCTTCTCTAATAAACCTGTCATTCAATTATGAATGTTACAATGAGAATTTTAAATATTTTGATAATCTTTTAAATTCATTGTCAGCTTATACGAACAACAACTATATATGCAAAATCCATCTTTTGGTGCTAGTGAGATAGCTGCAAAGTTAGAGACGGAATTTGCAATATGGTTTCAAATATATGTAAGTTACAGCAATTTTAATTGAGAAATTTGGTGTTATAAGAAATATGATTTCATCTCCTAAATTGTGTTAAATTAATTTTTATAGGTGAAAGATCATAGAATTTTAAATGTCGAAGATGATAGGATATTGAATCTTGCTTCAGGTCCTCTCCGAAAAATAATGATTTACTCTGGTTACTATGTTAATGGACTAAAATTCCACGTCAGACACCGAGAATCAAGCAGGTTAACCTACAATTCTGGTATATGCGTCAAAGGATCTATGGAGAATAGTAACATTGAGTTTGATTATTATGGTATACTTGACGAAATCATAGAGGTTGAATACCCTGCATTACCTTTAAAAAGATGTGTGTTGTTTAAATGTGCATGGTATGATCCGACCCCAAGAACAGGTACTCGAATACATCCAAATTACAATTTAGTTGAGGTTAACGCGAACAAAAGGTTTAATAAGTTTGAACCTTTTATATTTGGAGTACAAGCGGGTCAAGTTTTCTATCTTGAATACCCTACGAGGAGACGAAGAACTAGTCAATGGTTGTCTGTTTGTCGAATGAAAGCGCGCTCAACTATAGAAATGCCGAACACCCTAACTGTTTTAAATCATGATGCATTTCAAAATGATTATGTGGACAGATATTCAATTGATTCACAAGGCCAGTCTTCATCCCAATTACTTGTAGATATTAACGTCACTTACGAGGATATTGATGATGGAGATATGTCTAGCAGTGACGAAAATATTGAATTAACAGAATCTAGCGATGAGTATTTAGAAGCTGCTACCATTGATTAATGTGATCTTAATGATGATAGGATGCCATATTTTTTTGTTTATCATGTAAGTTGAGTTTTCAATTTATTTCTTATTTTTATGATCATGACATTTAACTTTATTATGATCTTTAATAATTTTTTGTGTATAGATACTATTATGACACAACAGCAAGACGAGCAGCAGGCAGGTCAGCAGCCAGTAGCACTCCGTGGCTACAGGATTCTAAAAATTATTGAAGAATCGTAAGTATTTTTTATTATTATTAATATAAGTTCATATTGAATTTTAGTTATTATATTTTTTTAACATTTAACATATTTTTTATGCAGATTTACTCCCGATGGCCATCGAGTATCCAGTTATATTATTGGAAAATTTAAAGAAAGAGTCTACGCCGCTGGTCTGACATGGAGACATGTAGACGAGGAGACCAAAACATTTTATTATAATGGATTCGTGGTAAGTATATTTAATATATTTACTATTCTTATATTGAATAAACTAATTTTAATAATTTATTTTGCAGAAAAAGTATACATGGGAGGACGGTCACGAGGCCGAATTTAAAAATACCTGGAATATCTATTGTGCCAAGTTGTACCGTGATTACATGTATTATTTGAGAAAAAAGGCTACGCGACCGACGTATGTTGATGCCGCCACATGGGGTGTATGGACGCCCACCTGGGCTAAACAAAGATGGAAGGAAAATGCTGAAAAGGCTCGAGCCAATAGGAATACAGAGCCAGGTGGCCCGAGCACCGGCACAGCCCGGCATTCATCAGGATCTAAATCTATTGTTGAGCATACTATGGACTTGGTGAGTTAAATTTAAATTTATTCAAGTTGATTTAATATTTTTCAATTATCAAAATTTTATAATTAGGTCTTAATAAATTTTTGTATACAGGAACGAGATCTTGCTCGCCAGTTCACATGTATGGAGATATTCATGAAGACACATAAGAAGAAAGATGACACTTTTGTCGATTCTCGATCACAGGCGATACACGTATCATTATTATCTTTATTCTTTTTATCAATTTTTATTTTTATTAATTCAATATTTCAATTTGAATATTAATCTGATAATTCTTTTTCATATAGGATCAAATTACAAGTAGAGTGGTCGAGGCATCTCAGCCATCGGCAGAGGGGGGGGAAGTCACAGTCTTTATCCACCGACCAGCTGAATGAAATCTATTATGATGTTGGTGTAGGACCGGTGCCGTCGATAGAGGGGGGTGAATATCGACCGTTAAAAATCTTTGTTTAAAACTTTGATCGTCGTTCTGGACTCAGAGCGTTAGTGCAGCGGAAACATAAAAATAGAAATAAAATAAACAACACACAGGACACGGCAGGCTTATTTACTTGGTTCCCAACCCCCCAGGGTCAGTACGTCCAAGGCCTATGTACTCGGCGTGAGTCCACTAATGGTCATCCTTCCGGAATTTCCGGAGGCGGAGAAAACCCGTCTTACAGTGTGGAGATTACAAACAGAAATATAGAAAATGAAGGTACAATAATATAAATGCAAACCAAGCGACAAGGAATTGAAACTCGGCGGATCTGGACCTCCGAAGTGCCGCGCACTTCCTCCTGGAGCCTCCCGGTCGTAGAGCCTCTTCTTTAGTGTGTTGTCGTCAGTCGGAATGATAAGATTCGCAGTTGCAAGTTGTGTTTGAAGCAGAGGGGTCGAAGCCCCTTTTATAGCACTCCCGGGGGCGCCCTGAACGCTCGGGGCGCCCTGAACGCTGGGGGCGCCCCGAAAAATCCGGTCAAATTTTATCCCCACGTCGACCTCGCCGCAGCTAATAAAACCTTTGACCTGGGCGCCCTGGACCTCCCGGGCGCCCTCATGAGAGCTTTTCTGTGTTTCGGACTCGAAACAGCAAAAACAGGTTTCAACCAGGGCGCCCTGGACCTCCCGGGCGCCCCGTGGGCACCTATTCTGCGTACACACAAGAGGCAGCCTTCTGTGCACTGGCTGGGGGCGCCCCCCTTGTTGGGGGCGCCCTGGTGATGGGGGCACCCCCCTTGTTGGGGGCGCCCTGGTCATGGGGGCGCCCCCAATGATGGGGGCGCCCTCAAGTAGGGCTTTCAGCCTCTCTTGCTTGCTTTGTCTTCTCCTCTTGGTACCTGCAAGATACACATATATAAAGCAAATATACATGGAATATTGATCTTAAGGACTTGGTTCGGACTTCGGATTTACACGAAATCCTAGGTCGAACCGACGCAAATTCTCACACCCGAGAACGCGCCTTTCACCTACTCCTTTCAGGAGACGGTTGTCACCCAGTCCTTCGGGTGGACTTTTACTTAGCTTCTTATACTCTCGGACCTCGAGACGCCCAAACCCTGACCCGTCTCTACTCCTGTCCTTAGTCATCGCTCAGCCAAGTTGCTCAGCCCCTTTGGACCAAGACTTCGTTTCCCTGACAGCCCTTCGTCAGGTGCCTAGCAGCCCTTCGCTAGGTCTTCGTTTCCCTGACAGCCCTTCGTCAGGTGCCTAGCAGCCCTTCGCTAGGACTTGTTTTCCTGACAGCCCTTCGTCAGGTGCCTAGCAGCCCTTCGCTAGGACTTTAATGCCTAGCAGCCCTTCGCTAGGTGCCTAGCAACCCTTCGCTAGGTCTTAGGGTTTCCATGCCTAGCTTAACTAGGACTTTTCTCCAACTTGGGTTACTTCTCCTTCGTTCCCCTTTGTCTGTTCAATGTATCACTGACTTAAGTACATTGTCAAATATTAAAACACTTAAAGGAGAACATCATTGATGCAACTTGCACCAACAATCTCCCCCTTTTTGATGTTTGACAATAACTTAAGTTAGATTGGTTGAAGGGGCTAACTTATTATCCTTGGGATAGAAAAATCAAAAAGAACCTATATAGGTTTTGAAACTGTATTTTTGATCTTTGGGAGAAAAAAAAATTTATAACTTAAGCACACCTCTCCCCCTTTGTCATACATCAAAAAAAACAACAAAACTTGCATCAACAATGAGAAAAAAACTTCGGTTTTTGTTTTGAAAATACTTAGTGCAAATTTTTGAAGACATTGTATTTTGAATGATATATTGCAAAAACAATGCATAAATTTGAGAAATGCTGCGGGCTTTGAAAAGTATAAGTACTTTGAAAAATGATTTTTAAGGAGTGCAAGTATTTTTGAAGATTTTTTTTTTGAAAAATATAAGTACTTTTGAAAAATATATTGAATTTTTTTTTGAGAAATTAAGTACTTAAAAATACATTTGAAAACATAACATTTTACTTGACTGGGTTTCTTTTTCAGTCTGACACCATCCTAGGAAACCTTGTTGACTACAAGGGCATTTTCCTAAGTGTCCTGGAAAATTTTCAAACTCAAGTAAATATTATTATTATAAATTTTTCAAAAAAATGATAGTACTTAAGTTGAAAAACGTGTGAAATTTTGAAAAATGTGTGAACTTTTGAAGATCCAATATTTTACTCAACTTGGTTCATTTTCCAGTTTGACACTATCCTAGGAAACCTTATTGACTACAAGGACATTTCCTAAGTGTCCTAAAAATTTTCCAACCTAAGTAAATATTATTTCAAAAATAATTTCATAAGTCACACAGATTCTAACAAATAGTATTTTGAAAAACTTAGGTTTTAGCATTTGAAGATATAAAAACATGTTATTAAATAATCCTTTTAGTTTGACCTCCCCCTATACTTGACTCAGTCCTGGGAAGCTTGTTGACCACAAGTACTCTTCCTTTGAGTCTTGAGGTTTGAGTCAGACCAAAAGAATACTTTTAACATGAATAATTCAGAAGTTTGATTCAGACTCCCCCTAAATCTGACACATCCTAGGAGTCCTTTTAGATCATGAAGTGAACCTTCCTCTGTGTCTTTAGGGTTTATCAAAATCAAATAAACAGGTAAGCATTTGAACATATGATTTTTACAACATAAACTTTTTCGGAAAACAGAAATGACAATGATTTAAACCATTTCAAAAGATTGAAAAATTACTCCCCCTGTACCCGATACTGTTTGACTCTATCTAAGTGCCTTAAGAAACTTTAGTGTTGTCCTAAGAGGCTTGTGTCTAATTGAGTGAGTCAAACAAATTTTGAAAAGATATATTTTTGAAAAGTGTATAATATGTATAATCAATCAGACAAGCATGAAATCCATAAAAACATTATTATGTTAAAGCACTATTTTGAAAATATAATTTTAGGAAAGTATTTTAGCAATTTTGAAAAACAATTTGAAAAATATCTTTCAATTCATTAGTCCTTAACATCTCACCCATTTTAGATGTATCAATACAACAAGCATGATTGCCTTACAGGTGTATTGTGAGATGCTTGAATCATTTTTCTTAAATTATTAAATCTAAGATTTAATTGAAATTTGTGTTAGATTCGAATTTGACAAAAGATAATTTGAATTTGAATTTCAAAAATTGGCTTCCAGATCTTGGCGAGGCACTAGGCCTTCTTTGGCCGTAGCCTTATTGGATCAACAACCCTTTCCTTGACAAAGCCTTTTAATGAAATTTCATTTTCAAATTAAATTAAGGCAATTTCTGGTCTAACTAGCTTGGGTCTTGGATCGGTAGCTTCGGCTGGTTTCACCAGTCTAAAGAGATCAAATAGACTTAATCTTATTAGAGTTGGTTTCCCCAGCGTACTATCATCTCACCTCCTCCCAATACTATGTTGTCAAATTTCAATTATCTTTTTCTTATGACCGTTCTAAATTATGCGTAATATTTAAATATGAATGATATGTCATTTATTTAAAGAAAATAGCAAATGCATGGCATGACAATTATGCATAAGTCAAACAAGTCAAAGCATTTTAGTTTTGTTTCTAAAGATGTATCAAATTCCCGATTTGATACATGTCGTGTGAACCCGCGAATATGTCAACCCACTTTGACATATTTAATTTCATTAAATTAATTGTTGCAGTTTGGGTAAGGTAGTAGTTTGGTTCGAGTTTAAGTTATTTTAAGATTTTAGTTGGATTTAAGTTAATCAAGAATTAATTAAAGTTGAATTAGAATTAGTTTAAGTTTGCATTAATTAAGATTAATTAGGATTAAGTTAAGTTTGAATTAATTAAGATTAATTAGACTTAAGATAAGTATGAATTAATTAGAATTAATTTAAGTTTGAATTAATTAAGATTAATTAGAATTAAGTTAAGTATGAATTAATTAAGATTTAATTGAATTATTTTGAATTTAAGTGAATTTAATTGAATTATTTTGAATTTAAGTGAATTTAATTGAATTATTTGAATTTAATTGAATTATTTGAATTTAAGTGAATTTAATTGAATTATTTGAATTTAATTGAATTATTCTGAATTTAAGTGAATTTAATTGAATTATTGAATTATTTTTTTAATTAAGGTTTAATTGAATTAAATTGATTTAATTAAGGTTTAATTGAATTAAATTGATTTAATTAAGGTTTAATTGAATTAATTGATTTAAATAAGGTTTAATTAAATTGATTTAATTGAATTAATTGAATTAATTAAGATTTAATGGATTAATTAAGATTTAATTGAATTAATTGAATTAATTAAGATTTAATTGAATTAATTGAATTAATTAAGATTTAATTGAATTAATTGAGATTTAATTGAATTAAATTGATTTTAATTTGAATTAATTAATAGTTGTGGGTTTAAATTCATCATTTTCATTATTTCGAAAATTTCTTCTTCATTTTTATGTTTCTTTTCTAGTTTTTCTATTAATTTTGATTTATTTGAACCTTTGTAATTTTCATTAACTATGGCCCTAATCTTAGAAAATTCCATTTCCTCCTCAAAATTAGATCCTTCAATATCCTCAAAGTAGGTGGAGTAAAATGGGCCACTAGTTAAGGTTTTATAGTAATCTTCAGAATTATTTATAATTAAGTTATCATCTAGAAGAATTTTATCTTTATTATCCTCAAGAATAATTTTAATAAAATCATCTTTATCCTCATGATTTTCAATAATTTCAAGGTTATCTTCAGAATTATCCTTAAGGTTTTCAAATTCGAATTCGGAGTTATCCTTAGGATTTTCGAATTTGTATTCCGAATTATCCTTAGATTTTATTTCATCTGAGTTAATTTTATCAGAATTAATTTTATCAGAATTAATTTTATCAATGACTGAATTAATATTTTGAATTAAACAATTAATTTCAGATATTTTAGTCATATCTTTATTTTCTAATTTATCGTACAAGATACTAATTCTACTGTGCAGTAAATCTAATTTATCAGAAAAATTAACTAAATTATCTAAGGACAGTGCAGGAATTTTGAAACTTCTCGGAACGTAAACTTTCCGTACCTTCGCTGGATACTTATTTTTGTAGTGTCCGTACTTTCCCCACTTGAAGCATTGTACGTGATCCTTGTTCTTCCGGACTCCTGGCGCTGGTGTCTCCTTTGCCGCCGGTGATGTAGACCGAGTCTTACGAGTAGGGCACTGATTTTTATAGTGCCCTCTCTCCCTGCATGTGAAACATATAATATGGAATTTAAAAACAGACATTTTTATAAAAAAAATACCTAATTCACCCCTGGGCTCCCCCTCAACTCCTGGCGTTGTTGCTCCCTCGGCGGTTAGTCCGGTGAAGAGCGGCTCGGCTCTGATACCACTTGTAGGACCGGTGCCGTCGATAGAGGGGGGGTGAATATCGACCGTTAAAAATCTTTGTTTAAAACTTTGATCGTCATTCTGGACTCAGAGCGTTAGTGCAGCGGAAACATAAAAATAGAAATAAAATAAACAACACACAGGACACGACAGGTTTATTTACTTGGTTCCCAACCCCCCAGGGTCAGTACGTCCAAAGCCTATGTACTCGGCGTGAGTCCACTAATGGTCTCCTTTCCGGAATTTTCGGAGGTGGAGAAAACCCGTCTTACAGTGTGGAGATTACAAACAGAAATATAGAAAATGAAGGTACAATAATATAAATGCAAACCAAGCGACAAGGAATTGAAACTCGGCGGATCTGGACCCCCGAAGTGCCGCGCACTTCCTCCTGGAGCCTCCCGATCGTAGAGCCTCTTCTTTAGTGTGTTGTCGTCAGTCGGAATGATCAGATTCACAGTTGCAAGTTGTGTTTGAAGCAGAGGGGTCGAAGCCCCTTTTATAGCACTCCTGGGGGCGCCCTGAACGCTGGGGGCGCCCCGAAAAACCCGGTCAAATTTTATCCCCGTGTCGACCTCGCCGCAGCTGATAAAACCTTTGACCAGGGTGCCCTGGACCTCCCGGGCGCCCTCACGAGGGCTTTTCTGTGTTTCGGACTCGAAACAGCAAAAACAGGTTCCAACCAGGGCGCCCTGGACCTCCCGGGCGCCCCGTGGGCACCTATTCTGCGTACACACAAGAGGCAGCCTTCTGTGCGCTGGCTGGGGGCGCCCCCCTTGTTGGGGGCGCCCCTTGGTGATGGGGGCGCCCCCTTATGGGGGCGCCCTGGTCATGGGGGCGCCCCCAATGATGGGGGCGCCCTCAAGTAGGGCTTTCAGCCTCTCTTGCTTGCTTTGTCTTCTCCTCTTGGTACCTGCACAATACACATATATAAAGCAAATATACATGGAATATTGATCTTAAGGACTTGGTTCGGACTTCGGATTTACACGAAACCCTAGGTCGAACCGACGCAAATTCTCACCCTCGAGAATGCACCTTTCACCTACTCCTTTCAGGAGACGGTTGCCACCCAGTTTTTCGGGTGGACTTTTACTTAGCTTCCGATACTCTCGGACCTCGAGACGCCCAAACCCTGACCTGTCTCTACTCCTGTCCTTAGTCATCGCTCAGCCAAGTTGCTCAGCCCCTTTGGACCAAGACTTCGTTTCCCTGACAGTCCTTCGTCAGGTGCCTAGCAGCCCTTCGCTAGGTCTTCATTTCCTGACAGCCCTTCGTCAGGTGCCTAGCGAATTTCCGACGGTGTTTTCCTATTGGATTCGATAGGGAATCCGGATTCGATTGGGAATCCGGATTCCGTCGGAAAACGCCGGATTCCTATCGAATCCAATAGGAAAACGCCGTCGGAATTCGGGATTCCGTCGGAAACCGCCGACGGAATCCGGGATTCCGTCGAAAAACACCGACGGAATCCGGAATTCCGTCGGAAACCGCCGACGGAATCCGGGATTTCGTCGGAAAACGCCGACGGAATCTCGGATTCCGTCGGAAAAGCCGAAAAAATATTTTGTTTTCGTCCCGCAGTTCCGACGGAAATCGATATTTCCGTCGGTCCGTCGGTTATTTTACCGACGGACTAATATTTCCGTCGGTAATATTATCCCGACAGATAATATTCCGACTTATTTTTTTCCGTCGATATTTCGTCGGAAATACAAATTAATGACGGAATTCCAACGATAATTTTCATCGATAATGCTAATAATTTTTATAGTGATCTATCACCTACAATCTTCTTCACGACAATGGCTCTCTTCTTAGACTCACTAGATCGTTATCTTAGACGGTAACACCTATCCTTATTATCTTTTTATTATTATTATTATTAATTTCTCCACCGATAGAAATAGCTAGATATAAATTTAAAAGCTCTTTATATATCGTGGTTGTCATAGTATTAATTTAATGCTTTATAATATAACTATTTTTGTATGTTATGAAATTTTTTTATGTGATACAACATATATATTTATTATTTTATTTTTTTTATGAATGTTTCACCCATGCACGGATTATATTTTGTATAAAATACAATAAAAATTAAATAAAGTAAATTTTTGGCTGTGTAATTAAAATATAAAAACATGTTAATTTAATTATGATTAATACATTTAATATATAAAAATATTATTACAAATTAGGAACTTTCTTAAATTAAAGTCTTCATTTTAACCATTTTCCTGCTTGATCAGAGTCTTCATTTTTTTAATCTGAAACTATAAAACAAAATTCATCCAATTAGAGTCGCTCACCCCCTCATCTGCCACAATAACCTTGCTGGTTGTTTTGAAAGGAGTGATCAGCTCGTCCAGGACGAACAAATCAATCATAAAATTATAATAATTTAAGGAAAATTTAGCAATAAAATAAAATTTTCAAAATGAATTTTTCAAATACCTCTTATCCCGGGAGATGTGGGGAACCCCAAAAAAGAGGGTCAATGGCAAGTTGATCGGGGGTCTATGGGATCCACTCTTCGTGCCTGACCTGTCACTCTTCGTGGCCGACAAATCACTCTTCCTGACGGAAGACCGACCCGTCACTCTTCGTAGCGTACGGCCGACCCGTCACTCTTCGTGTCCGACCAGCCACTTTTCTCAGCGGACGGCGGACCCACCACTCTTTGCAGTGCGCGACCGACTCGCCACTCTTCGTAGCCGACTAGCCACTCTTCCCGGAGAATGGCCAACCCACCACTCTTCATGGCCGACCGACCACTCATCCCCACGGACGGCCGACCAACTACTCTTCGTAGCTGACTAGCAACTCTTCCCCGTGGACGACCGACCAGCCACTCTTCGTGGTCGACCCACCACTTTTCGTGGTCGACTTGCCACTCTTCCCCGCGGACGACCGACCCCCCACTCTTCGCAACGGACGGCCGACCTGCCCCTCTTCGTAGCCGACCAGCCACACTTCCCGACGGATGATTGACCCACCACTCTTCGTGGTCGACCCACCACTCTTCCCGGCGAACAACCGACTCACCACTCTTCGTGGCCGACCCACCACTCTTCCCGGCGAATGACCGACCCGCCACTCTTCATGGCCAACCAGCCACTCTTCCTAACGGACGCCTGACCAGCCACTCTTCCCGACGGACGGCTGACCCGTCACTCTTAGTAGCGGACGACTGACCCGCCATTCTTCGTAGTTGACAAGCTACTCTTTTTGCCGAACGGCCGACCCGCTACTCTTTGTGGCCAACCCACCATTCTTCATGGACGACCAGCCACTCTTCCCTGCGGACGACTGACCCATCACTCTTTGCAGCGGACGGCCGACCTGCCCATTGATAAGCACCATTTTATTGATTATTTTAATTGCTAAAATCCATGTTTGACCCATGTTTTACCTGCTTAATTATGATTTTACCCTAGGTTTTAGGATTTCCTTTTATTTTGGACTTAATTGCAAATTTGCACATTTTTGGATTATTTGGCCACTAAATTCTTGATTTATTTTTGTAGGCATGAAAGGATCCTGGACCTAGGCATACTGGGTCAAACTTGAGTCGGATGTGAACCGGATCGAATTATCAAGCTTACGATTAATCTGGACCGTCCGATTCAAGAGCGGCTAGATCTGAGCCATCTGGGATCATCTGAAGCAATCCGAGCTAGGGTTAGGGTTGATCAAGCACACTGATCAAGATCTGAAAGTTTCATTCCAATCAGAGCTAAATCAACCGTTTGATCAAGCTTGGAGGGCTCTAGATCGTCCGTACAAAGATTAAGTTGATCTGGACCATCCGTTGCACATCTGGAGTATCCGAGCTACCACGAGGCAGATCCTGACCCCAGATCATCATCATCAAAGTTTGGATCAAATCAGAGCAATAACAGCCGTTGGATCTCCTCAATTCAATCTGAGCCGTCCATTGGTTATTACTTAAGGAAATTTTTCAGCAGTTTCTTCATCGTCGCGTCTCCGCCGCACAGTGCTTTCTTCTTCGCATGTTCTTAGTTTTTCAGCTCATTTTCTTCAATCTAAGGGGCGCGACCACCTCAACTCTTCATCTAGATCAAGATTTGGATCATTGGAGATAGCTTGGGTGGAGAATTCAGCTCAAGTTTCATTCGGACAGAGCTTGTTTGAGGGTTTCGGCATTCTCTGTGGTCCGAGCTCTTGAATCTCAGCCACAATCCATTTCCGACCATTTGAGCTGCTTGTAGGGGTTCTCAGGTTAGATCAGATGATCCTCGAATCATCATCGCCATCCATTTAAATGAGATCGAAGGGATTCGGATCGGATTTTCCCAGCTGATGCAGTTTGAGCAGATTCGACCGACTGAGCTGCTTTCCAATTGGTTTGCTGAGCTTAGGGGTTCGAGGCCAGCCTTTGCGTGACGAACAAGGAGATCTTGAGCTTGGGAAGGGTTGAGGAGTAGTTTAGCTAGTTAATTTCATGTTTTTAGCTGTAATTTCATTTATGCAGTCTATTTTCTGTTTCTGAATTTCTTCATCAGTTGTTTTAGCTTCGGTTTTGGATTTATTCTGCTTAATTAGTGGTTCGAATCTGTTCTTCCATTAGTTGGATAGCTTATTTAGTTAATACTTCCCTTGATTTCATTTTCTTTCCAATGTCATGCTGCGTATCAGTCTTTCTTCTCTGATTTCAGCATGCGTACCAGCCTTAGTTTCTGCAGTATCAGTTTTCAGCCCTGCATTTTATATCAGTAGTCTAGTTTAATTCTAAGTTGTTCTTGATACTAGTTGGTAAATTCGATCTCAGTTGCTTAGTTTGGTTTAGTATCCCATACGGTTTCTACATCCTGCACTGCATGTTCTGATTTCTGCCTTCATTCAGATTTTAACTCTGCAAATCAAATTACAGTTTCTGCTATTGTATCAACTCTGAACTTCTGCGTTCTGCACTTAAATTCTGAGTATCAGTCTTCTCATTTCAGCATCTGAACTTGATCCAAGTTGCTTCGAAAATCTCTGAGTTCATTGTTCCCTGATTTCAACTCTCATTTCTGCATTTGGATAAATTTCTGCACATCCAGTTTCTGAATTTCTGAGTTCATCACTGCATTTGATAGTATCAGATTTATGGCTGAAATGTTTCAGTTCATCATCTCCAAAATTGTATCAATGGAACAGCAGCACCTCTAATCTTACCTGACATTAGAATTGCTTACTTGACCTAAGTTGATGTGCTTGAAACTTCACTCAATTTGACTTCATTTCTGCATTTCCACTTTATTTCTGCATTGTTCAATTGTAGTTCTTTACTTTCGATTTCAGCACATCAAAAGGGTTTTGCTTGGTAAACCATTGCATCATATTCAACTTAATCTTTTAGTTCTTGCATTCAGCTGTTGCATTTCTGCAATAGTTTCAATTTCTGAATTCTTCTTCTTCTCTGCAATTCCTGAACAGCTTGAGTGCCAGATTTCCTCCTTGCGTATCAAGGGAGCATGTGCTTTAGTGAACTTTGCATTTAGCTTGTTTTGTGTGTTGCTGCATTCAGTTTGTTTTTGAGTTAATCAGTTTTCATCACTGGGTTCTTCATTTCATTTCTGCACATCTATTGTTCTGAAATTCATCCTCAGGTTCTGCTCCGAAATGTTGCTGCAATTCAATGACAGTTTTTTGCAGAAATAGGAGATGTTTCTAAGCTGATTAGTAAACCTTCCGAGCATCAGTCCATTGTATCAATGAATTGCTGTGAATTCATATTTATGCAATAGGGATTTCTGCATTCAGATCCTTACTAAATTCTGCAATCTGAATTCTGCTCAACTCATGCAGTTTTATTTGTGTCAAGTGATCTGAAATTCTTCCCAAGCATTGGGTTGTGCACTCAGTATAGGATTCTTTTTGGTACATCAGTTTCTCTAATCTGGTATCAAGTTTGTCCAATTGCTCTCACTTGTATCAATGAAATCTTGGCACGATTTTTGTATCCATTTGGTTTTAGATTGTTTGCATGTGGTCTGTCTCGCGTTTGAAGTTGTTGCTGCATTGCTTAGCATCGGTTTTGCCTTTGAAATCAGAATCAGTTTCCCAAACTGATTAAATGCTTTAGTTGATTCGGTTTCCCATTGGTTGAGTTGTGTATTACCATCATTTTGTTTGGCTTATTAGCTAAGTTCCTTTACTTTCATTGTGATTTCATTTCCGATTGTAAACTGAAACCTAAATATTTATTTGAAACCCAAAAATATAAACGACACAAAAACACGAGTTAGAATCAAACACTCTCAACTAGTCCCAAGGAAAAATACGACCTGTGGCCCCTTTACTACGTTTTCATATTTTGATTGCAAAAAGGGTTTCCAGCACATTTATAAATTCTAAATTCTGACGGATCCACATTCGTGACAACTTTAATCTAGTATATTTTGGGTCTGTCACCCATCTTCGTGGCCGACCCACCACTGTCGACCAGCTACTCTTCTCGGCGGACGGCCGACCCGTCACTCTTTGTGGCCGATCCACCAGTCTTCTCGGTAGATGACCGACCAACTACTCTTCGCAGTGGACGACCGACCGACCACTCTTCGTGGCCGGCCTGCTACTCTTCCTGGTGGACGACCGACCCACCATTCTTCGCAGTGGACGGCCGACCCGCCACTCTTCGTGGTCGACCTGCTACTCTTCGTGGCTGACTAGCCACTCTTCCCGGTGGACGACCGACCCGTCACTCTTGGCAGCGGACGGCCGACCCGCCACTCTTTGCAGCGGACGATCGACCCTCACTCTTCGTGGTCGACCAACCACTTTTCCCGACGAATGCCCGATCCGCCACTCTTCGTGGCCAACCAGCCACTCTTCCTAGTGGACGGCTGACCTGCCGACCTTCCCGAAGGCAATGGCTCCGTGAGGCTCCACACTCCTCCTCTGTGAGGATTTGTTATACTGATCAGTCAATTGACGGACCAGAAAGGTTTCCGATGGACGTGTAGCGAGCCTTCGAGAATCTCGTACAGAGGATACAATTCAACGGTGATCAACTATAAAAGCGTATGAATAGATCCTTCAGATTCCCCACCAAGCCCTGTGAGAGGACAGTAAGTCGGCACATGCCGACTTAGGTGTCAGATAATTAAGAGATGTGGGCGACCGTATGACTAGGCCTGACAACTAGTCAGTAGGGGGACGGACCTATCCCCCTCTTCGCCAGCAAATTCTGCCTTCAAATTAGAGTATTTAAGTTTGACAAAATACCTTGTCAGGTTTTGGTCTACTTGCCCTCACCTATATAAGGATCTTCATTCCTTCACACAGGAGAGACTCAACAGTTCTTCTACGGTTTCCACTCTCACTTTTGATGAATCGTCTTGGCGTGCAGAGGGGGGGGGGGGGGGTGAATGGCACGCTTTCGATTTTGATCTCTACACTTTTCGTTAGCGCAGCGGAACAATAATATGCAAAAGAAACAGAGTACAATACTGACAAAAAGAGTTACTTGGTATCCACCCAGATGGGTGACTAATCTAAGGATCCACGCCGCGAGCACCACTTTCATTATGAAAACCTCCTTCAGGTGGAGAAACCTTTACAGTAGTGATCTTCCTCTTTACAGAATGAAGTTGAATCTGAGAGGAAGTAGAAAACACTCTTCAGACGAGCAGCACTTCGACACTGTACGGAACCGTGCCATTCACGTGCAAAAAGCTCCTCTTTTTATAAGAGAACAGGACAACCTCGCAGGCTGTCCAGACCCGCACCAGTCGACTGCCCCAAATGGCAGTCGACTGGTCCAACAATAAATGCCGCCCAACGGCTAGTTTGGGGGGTCACCAGTCAACTGCCCAAATCACCAGTCGATTGGTCGAAGCCAAAAAACTTTCTGTGAGTTTTATCAGTCGACTGCCCAAATGGGCAGTCGACTGGTCGAGCTCTGAAACCCTTCTGTTGGTTTTGGCAGTCGACTGCCCAGCCTCTCCACTCACTTAAACTCACTCCAAACACTCTCCTTCACGTATGCCTTCAGGTATGCTCCCCTAGCTCGCCCCTTAAAGTCATCTTCCTCTGGCTATCGTCCCTCAGATGCGCACACAAGCCTTCCTTGGCTTGCCTCCATGCCACCCTTCACGTGTGCCCTTGAAGTCCACTTCCCGGCTTGCTCTTGGAGCTCTCTCCCTCGGCTCTCGTCCCTCGGATATGTTCTCCATGTGTGATTCTCCAAGTCCTGCAAACTCAATCACACATATCAAATACAACATAACACCCTAACTTTAAACTTATTAGCACACACATCAAAATCATGATCTTCCCGATCATTCTTGGGCCGATTGCCTCAGCAATCTCCCCCTTTTTGTTGTGTGGCAATATATTTAAGTTTAGGGATAACATACCAGTCAACAAAGTAAATAACAGTAGCAATTGAAAAATATAAGGCATGTCAAAAACCTAAGAGGTAACTTCCTCCTTAATCCATGTCTTCTCCATTTTCAATTCTATTTAAAAACCAAGTTAAGTTTCAAACCTAACTTAACTAGCAAGTAATAGCACCTAAACAATGAAACATAGCAAAACCTAAGAGGTAGCCTCCCCTTAATCTATGCTTTCATTTATCCTTCATTACTCTTCGAGATTTTAACTCAAAACACTCATTTCAAGTTAAAATTCTAACTTAAACCACTCATTCTCCCCCTTTGACACCATCAAAAATCATTGCCTCAAGCAATCTTAACCTATGATATCAAATGGGAGAAACCCGAATTCTGAAAACCAACTCAGCAGGATGAAACAGGCCTACCAGTCGACTGCCCCAAGTGGCAGTCGACTGATACTCTATCAGTTATAAGTTTCAGCTTCTGAGCCAAAATTCAGAAATGCCCAAAAAATTTCAAAAAATTTCAAAAATTATAAAAATTTGCAGGCATGTTTGAAATAATATACTTTATCAAGGAAAAATATTAGCTCATATAAAATTTTAAACATGCTTGACTTTTGACCAAAGTTCAAAATAGTTGAAAACCACTTTTAGTTTTGTATCAAATTCTCAATCTAAGTTTGCAAGCATATTTCTTTCAAATGTATGACAATGTATATAAAACATAAAATAATTTTCAAAGGTTTAAAATGTCCAATTATGATCTTTGGGCAAAGTGTTCATTGATTAAACACTTGCCTTCCCCATAGTTGGTCTATTTTTCATATTTTGATACTTTTATTGATTCAACATTGTGCCACAAGCACAAGTGAACCAAATGTATCATCCTAATGGATCAAGCACACTTTTCCTAATCTATTTCTCAAAGGTTCACCCTATAGCTCTACAAAACACATTCCAAGGCCTCTTTTAGGGATGTAAACTCTGATTTGGGAAGAGATTTTGTAAAAATGTCAGCTAGGTTTGACTTTGACTCAACATAGTGCAAGTCTATGTCTCCCCTTGCCACATGGTCCCTAATGAAGTGATGCTTCACTTCAATGTATTTTGTTCTAGAGTGGTGAATCGGATTCTTTGTCAAATTGATTGTACTTACATTATCACACAAGACTTTGACCTTGGAATAATATAACTCATAATCCTCTAAAGTGTGCATGATCTAAAGTAGTTGGGAAACACAACCACCCATTGCCACATATTCGGCTTCCGTTGTTGACACCCAACTAACATTATCACACATGGTTGTTTTCTACTACTCCAACTAACTAAGGAAGACCCAAGAAATTGACACCCTCCACTAGTACTCTTCCTATCTAGCTTACACCCCGCATAGTCCGAGTCGGTGTATCCAATAAGATCAATATTGGGGGTTCTAGGATACAAAAGTCCGACATTGAGGGTATCTCTTGTTGGTGCAGGAAGCACCCAAGTCAAACCTATGTTTTGATAATGGCAATGGGTTCAAAAGTTAAGGGTTATTGTTTATCTAACCTGCTACTTCAGTGTGCAGATCAAAGTCCTAGCGAAGGGCTGCTAGGCACCTGGCGAATGACTGCAAGTATACGAAGCCCTAGCGAAGGACTGCTAGGCACCTGGCAAAGGACTGCCAGGATACGAAGCCCTAACGAAGGATTGCTAGGCACCTGGCGAAGGGCTGCAAGGATACGAAGACCTAGCGAAGGACTGCTAGGCACCGGGCGAAGAACAGCTTGGTACCGAAGACCTGGCAAAGGACTGCTAGGCAAAAGTCCAACCGGAGGAGCCAGTTGGCAAAAGGTAAACTCTCCTGAGAGGAGTAGGTGAGGACGCGTTCCCCGTCGAGGGAACAGTAGGCGTCGGTTCGACCTAGGGTTCCATTTTGGAGACCCAAAGTCAGAACCAAGACAACTAAGGTTGTATAATCTAACTCATTGTGTGTTTTATAGCATTTGCAACTAACCCTGGATGAAGGTGTAATAGCTTGTAATTTCTTATATATTATTAGGGATTTTACTGAATTTTTCTAGCATTTTTAGGAATAAAAATAGAAAAAAAAGAGGAAGCAGATTATAGGCGTGCCAGTTGACTGGTCCAATAGACCAGTCGACTGCTGCAGCGAAGGGGGGGGGCGACTTCTGCCGCGAATAAGAGTTGGCTGGTCGAAGCACCAGTCGACTGCTAAGACTGGCAGTCGACTGGTGCCGAAAAAAAAAATAAAAAGAAAGAAAAGAAAGGAAAGATTTAAGGGTCGCGGAGGGATTCGACCTCACGACCACATGGCAAGCCAAGCCTTAAGCAGGCTCGGCTAACTGAAAGGCCAAGGGTATCAAGAACAACAAGGGATGGACAGAAATTATATTATAGAGTAGTTGGGGTTTTTTCATGAGGAGGTATTTAACCTCCACTTAAGTCGCGTGAAACCCTGGGTGGAATTTCTGTGGCCGCGCGAGTTGAAGCAGGGAGAGGCTGCGAATTGAAGGGGAAACCCAAGTCTTCTTCTTCTTCCTCTCTTTCCCTTTGAGAAGAGAGAATCTAGGGTTTCTCCCTAGGGCCAAGAGTGGAAGGTTCTCACAAGGAGGAAGAAAGGGATTCTACGCTAGGGATTTTCTCCCTATTTCGTGAGTTTTCGTCAAGATAAAAGTAAGTGAATCACTCACCTGCAATAGGAGTAGCTTTCGTCACGAAATTCTCGTTATAGAACCATGATTTCGAAAATTAGATGCATGCTTTAAGAAAATTAGTTAATTGTATGTTTTAAGTTCTCAAAGATATATGTTTTCTCATGGTAGAAATTTAATTGGCTTAGATTTAGTGTAAGTAACCTAAGCATGATGAGGTTTAATTGTTGAAAAGTCCCCAAGACGAGTTTGGGGTTAAGGGCACGTAAGGTGCTCGATGAATGTCCCAAGTGGGAAAGATAAAAGTTTCAAATGCAAAATTTTATGCAAAAGAAAGCTAGTTGATAAGCATGAGTATTGTATAGTAAGAAAAGTATTTTATTTTTCAGAAAGTGACATGTACCGGGCAATGAGAGGCCCACAGAAAGTAGAAAGAAGTTCCGATAGGTGACGGTGGCTAGCTACCCCGAAGCCTATCAGAGTAGCGCGCAATTGGTACACTGATACCATGGTACAATGTCAAGGCCTAAAGAGAAAGTTGATTACTATTTTTAAGTATGTATGTATATGCGAGTGTTTCCAGTTTTAAGTAAGTGTTTTATTTCATATGTTACATTGATACATTGCAAGCATGTTAAAGAATAAGAGTAATTAAGAAGGTTAGTGTTTCAAGTTGTAAGCATGTTTAGTTGTAAGTGTTTTGAAGCAAGTAATGTTTTCAAGCATGCTTTGAAATGATCATGTTTAGTATCGATAACATGATTTTGTGAGTTAGGATTTACTTACTAAGCATTGTGCTTATTAGTTGCATTTCCTTCTATTGCAGATAAAGGTAAAGAAAAGGCTTAAGTTGGGGAGGCGACAGGACTTGCATTGGTGGTCAGTGGCGGTGGAACCGTGGAAGAGATCCGTCGGGTTAAGTATTGGAAAAGTTTAATGTTTAGAAACATAGTGTTTTAATGTTTTAGTTGGTAAAGTGTGAACAATGTGTTTAATTTCCGCATAGAGTCGAAAGTTGATACAAACTCTAGAGTGTTTGTTTATGGTTTTGCATAAGTTTTGTTAGTTTGGTTAAGTTCCGCAATAGTTCTAATTTCAAGTATTTGGATTGGTTTTGAGTTGCTAAGAAGTTCATAAAACTAGTATGGAATATAGAAATGGAGTGACTTCTCCATATACATTGATAGTATGTTAATTGTGGATGTTTGAAAGTGGTTATCGAGTCTGGAATTGTGCAGGTTCAGGCGTACCAGTCGACTGGTGCAATCACCAGTTGACTGCCCATCGAAACAGAATCACTCTATTTAATGCAGCAGTCGACTGCCGGCCTTGGCAGTCGACTGGTGCCACGAACAGAACGATTCTGTTCGATGCATCAGTCGACTGCCAGGCTTGGCAGTCGACTGGTGCCAATAGCAGCGGCCTTCTGATGTGCTGCGCCAGTCGACTGCAATACTAGTAGTCGACTGGTGCCGCATAGGTAATATAGATATATAAAAAAAAATTTGGTTGCCACCTAAAGTTGAGGTAAAGGTTGGGTAAAGGTATTGTAAAGGTAGTAAAGGTAAAGGTAAAGAGAGAGAGACGACAATCCGGCTTGCGAGCAGTAGAGAAGTCGGGTCGTCACAGCAGGACCAAAGGAACGAGTCTCTGCAGCTCAGAATGCCTCAAAGGAGAGAGGCAACTACTGAGTAGGGCGCCCCGGAGGTCCCGGGCGCCCCCAAGGCCAAAGCCGTCAAGGAAACACAAGTTCGCAGCTAACACAACTTGGGCCAGGGCGCCCTCTGTGTCCCGGGCGCCCTCTGCGTCCCGGGCGCCCCCAGCCCTTGTGTGCGAAGAGGATAAGAACTAACCCAGCGAGAAGCCAGCATACCAAGTCAACCAGGGCGCCCCCGACGTCCAGGGCGCCCACAGCAATCAAACATTATCCATATTCGAGCGGGATAAAGTCTGACC
This sequence comes from Boesenbergia rotunda, assembly GCA_024364735.1. Taxonomy (NCBI): domain Eukaryota; kingdom Viridiplantae; phylum Streptophyta; class Magnoliopsida; order Zingiberales; family Zingiberaceae; genus Boesenbergia; species Boesenbergia rotunda. The sequence goes on from JAGFNQ010008084.1 coordinate 196,736, forward strand.
ACGCGAACTGCGGATCGAAGGCCACGTGAGGGCGCCCCCGACGACCAGGGCGCCCCCAGGACTATTATAAATAGCCCTCGAACCCCAAGGCTTCAAAACACAACTCTCCAACGCTAATACACTCTTCTGCTCAAGCGCTCTGCTCCAAAAACCTCCGACCTCGAGACTCTAGCGCCGACGATGACCCTACACACCGAAGAACAATCTACATTGGGCGTCGGTAAAAGAAGAGTTAATTTAATTTCTTAATTGTACTCTTACTGCAATTTTACTGTACAAACTACTTGTAAGATTTTGCCCGAATATAGTATTGCCCGCAGTAAACGGTCAACGACCGTGGGCCTTGGAGTAGGAGCCGACCGTGTCTCCGAACCAAGTAAATCTCCGTGTTCGCGCTTGGTTTTTGTGTTAATTTTCCGCTGTGCATTCTCTCTCTAAATCCGAAATTGTTTTGCGATATTCACCCCCCCTCTATCGCGTTTCTTGATCCATCATCTCTAACATATCTTAGGATCCTCTTTACAACAACCAAATGGGACTCTTTGGGACATGATTTGTACCTTGCACACATACCTACCATAAAAAGTATATAGGGTATATTAGCGGTTAGGTACAATAGACTACCAATCATGCTCCTATATTGCTTTGAGTATACCATTTTCCCATCATTATCACTATCCATTTTTACATTGGTTCCTATAGGGGTAGATGCTACCTTAGCATTTTCTATGCCAAATTTCTTTAATATTTCTTTAGAATACTTAGTTTGAAAAACATGTGTTCCTTCACTTGTTTGCTTAATTTGTAGTCCTAAAAAGAATGTTAGCTCTCCTACAAGACTCATCTCAAATTCATCTTCCATACATTTGATGAATTCTTGTAGAAAATCATTATTTGTTGACCCAAAAAAAATATCATCTACATATACTTAGGCAATAAATATGTCCTTATCCTTAGATTTTAGGAACAAAGTAGGGTCAATTGTGTTAGTGCAGGAAGCACCAGATCGAACCTTGTTTTGATATTGACAAAGGATTCAAAGTTAAGGGTTATTTGTGATCTAACCATGCTACTTGAGGACAGCCAGGAATAAAGCCCTAGCGAAGGACTGCTAGGCACTGGCGAAGGAATGCCAGGGGCAAAGCCCTAGCGAAGGACAGCCAGGCTCTGGCGAAGGACTGCCAGAAGTAAAGCCCTAGCGAAGGACAGCTAGGCTCTGGCGAAGGACTGCCAGAAGTAAAGCCCTAGCGAAGGACAGCTAGGCTCTGGCGAAGGACTGCTAGAAGTAAAGCCCTAGCGAAGGACAGCTAGGCTCTGGCGAAGGACTGCCAGAAGGAAAGCCCTAGCGAAGGACTGCTAGGCACCAAGCGAAGGACAGCTTGGTATCCAAGACCTGGCGAAGGGCTGCCGGGCAAAAGTCCAACCGGAGGAGCCGATTGGCACCAAGTAAATTCTCCCGAGAGGAGTAGGTGAGGGCGCGTTCCCCGTCGAGGGAACAGTAGGCGTCGGTTCGACCTAAGGCTCCATTTTGGAGACCCAAAGTCAGAACCAAGACAGCTAAGGCTGTATTAAAATAATTAATTGTTTTATTTTGTTTTAGACTAACCATGGATGCAAGACCGAAGGAACGAATGTCTGCAGCTCAGAGAGCCTCAGAGGAGTGAGGTAGAAGCTGAGTAGGGCGCCCGGAGTGTCTCGGGCGCCCCCAAGGTGAACTCACAAATAAAGCAAGCATACAGCAGCTTCTACGCTGCTGTCCAGGGCGCCCCCATGCTCCCGGGCGCCCTCGCTGCCAGGGCGCCCCCACTGTCCCGGGCGCCCCCAGCCACTGCCATCGAAGAGAAGCCAAGCGAAGCCAAGAGATAACGTTTGACTGGTCAACCCGGGCGCCCCCAACGTCCAGGGCGCCCCCGTCAAGGCTTTATCCCGAGATTGACGGGATCAAGCTTGACCGAGGAAAACGTGGATCGGCTGCCACGTGGGGGGGGGGGCGCCCCCAACGTTCAGGGCGCCCCATGCCCTATATAAAGGGGCCTTCGACCCCAGCTTCAAAACAACACTACTTCCAACACTTCAACGCTTTTCTACGACCGCGCTCTGCTCCGGAAACCTCCCGACTCAAGATTGAAGCGCCGTCGACATCCTACTGCTCCGGAAAATGCACTCAACACCAGACGTCGGTAAAAGAAGAGCTTAAATCAAGTTTACTGTACTTCAATTACATAACTGGTCTTTTTGTAAACTATTTTGCGCTATTATAGTATTGCCCCCAGTAAACGGTCAACGACCGTGGGCCTTGGAGTAGGAGTCGACCCAGGCTCCGAACCAAGTAAAACTACTTGGTGTTAGCGTGTGTTCTGTTTTAATTTCCGCTGTGCAATCACATTTTATAATCCGAAAGTTTTGCGATATTCACCCCCCCTCTATCGCGTTTCTCGATCCAACAAATTGTTCCTCTCCTAAACCCCTTAGACACTAGAAATGAAGAAAGTCTTTCATACCAAGCCCGGTGAGCTTGTTTCAATCCATATAAGGCTTTTCTCAATTTATAAACGTGTCTTGGATAGTTAGGGTCTTCAAACCCGGGGGGTTGTTCTACATAGACCTCTTCCTTAATGACCCCATTAAGGAATGCTGACTTCACATCCATTTGGTGAAGTGTAAACCCCATGTGAGCGGCATAGGCTAGTAGAATTCTAATGTGTTGGTGCAGGAAGCACAATATCGAACCTTGTTTTGATATTGGCAAAGGATTCAAAGTTAAGTATTATTTTTGGTCTAATGTGTTCACTGAGTGTGCAGAAAGAAGTCCTGGCGAAGGGCTGCTGGGCACCTAGCGAAGGAATGCTAGGCATCGAAATCAGAAATCCTGGCGAAGGACTGCTGGGCACCTAGCGAAGGACTACTAGGAGTCGAAGACCAAGCAAAGGACTGCTGGGCACCTAGCGAAGGACTGCTATGAGTCGAAGACCTGGTGAAGGACTGCTAGGCACCTGGCGAAGGACTGTTGGGAACCAAAGACCTGGCGAAAGACTGCTAGGCACCTGGCGAAGGACTGCTGGGCAAAAGTCCAACCGGAGGAGCCGGTTGGCAAAAGGTAAACTCTCCTGAGAGGAGTAGGTGAGGATGCGTTCCCCGTCGAGGGAACAGTAGGCGTCGGTTCGACCTAGGGTTCCATTTGGGAGACCCGAAGTCAGAACCAAGACAGCTACGACTGTAAAACATTATTTAATACACTTGCATCTTGTTTTGGAACTAACCTTGAATGCAGGACCGAAGGAACGTGTTTCTGCAGCTCAGAACGTCCCAAAGGAGAGGGACAGAAGCTGAGTAGGGCGCCCCGGAGGTCCCGGGCGCCCCCAAGGCCAAAGCAAAACAAAAAGCAAGAATTGCTTCGAAACAACAACAAAGGGGGGCGCCCCCAGTGTCCCGGGCGCCCCAAGCCAAGGCAAAAACATCATCGAAACAAAATCAACCGAGAAGCCTCCCGACCAAGTTAAGGGGGGCGCCCCCTGTGTCCAGGGCGCCCCCGTCAGCTCCGAAGGCCTATTCTCAAGGGATAAGCACTGACCGAGCTGAGGATGAGGGTTCTCGGATCCACAGCCACGTGGAGGGCGTCCCCAACGTCCAGGGCGCCCCCAGGTACACTATAAATGGGGCTTGACCCCCAAGGCTTCAGAACAACCTTTTCCAACGCTTCCAAGCTCTTCGTTCAAGCACTCTGCTCCGGTAAACTCTGCTCTCGACATTCTGACGCTGACGACGACCCTCTGCTCCGAAGAACGATCCACATCGGGGGTCGATAACGAAGAGTGTAACTTTCCATTTTATTGCACTTTTATTGTAATCTTTTTGTAAATACTTTTGCGACGTATAAAATTGCCTGCAGTAAATGGTCAAGGACCGTGAGCCTTGGAGTAGGAGCCGACCGCAACTCCGAACTAAGTAAAAACACCTGTGTCCTTCGTGCTTTATTTAATTTTTCGCTGCACATTCTCTTTTCTTAAATTCAAAAAAAATTTCACGATATTCACCCGCCCCCCCCTCTATCGTGTTTCTCGATCCAACATAATGGACTCTAATCTAGCTACGGGGGCATAGGTCTCATCATAGTCTAATCCCTCAACTTGGTTAAACCCCCTAGCTACCAACCTAGCCTTATTCTTAGTAATCTTGCCTTGATCATCTAGCTTGTTCCTAAAGACCCATCTAGTGGTTACAATGGTGCAATCATTTGGCCTAGGAACAAACTCCCAAACTTCACTTCTCTCAAATTGATTTAGCTCTTCTTGCATGGCTAAGACCCAATCCACATCTCTCAATGTTTCATCAATAGACTTAAGTTCTAATTGAGAGATTAAGGCAATTTGACTAGTTTGATCTCTAAAGTGGGACCTAGTCCTTACTCCTTGAGTGACATCACCCACTATTTGGTCAATAGGGTGATCTTGGTGATGTCTCAAGGGTCTAGAGGTTATAGGGTCATTGGCTACATGATCCTCATCCTCTAGTGGACTTCTTCCTCCCCCTTGATCATTGCCCTTGAAATGTAGATCCTGGATTCCTTGGGCAAGGGATTGGACTTCTTGAACAATGGGTTGGATTTCTTCTATGTCCTTATCAATTGAGGCTTTTCTAGGGTAGGTGTTTGTAGTTTTATCAAAATTGACATTTGAGGACTCCTCAATCACTCTTGTCCTTTTGTTGTAAAATCTATATCCTCTACTAGTGGATGAATAACCAACTAGAATTCCTTCATCGGCTTTTGACTCAAATTTTCTTAGGTCATCTTTGGTATTTAGAATATAAACCTTACATCGAAAACCCCTAAGGTAATGAACTTGTGGAATTCTCCCATTCCATAACTCAAAGGGGGTTTTACCTAAGAACCTATGTACCAAAACTCGATTTTGAATGTAACAAGCGGTGTTAACCGCTTCAGCCCAAAAATAGCTAGGAAGGGAGTATGCATTAAACATAGTCCTAGCGGCTTCTTGTATGGCTCTATTTTTCCTTTCAACTACCCCATTTTGTTGAGAAGTCCTTGGGCATGAAAATTCATGCTTATACTCATTTTCTATACAAAATTGTGAGAAACTTAAATTTTGAAACTCTCCACCGTGGTCACTCCTAATTCGGTTAATTTTGAGATGTTTCTCATTTTTAACCCTTTTACTAAAACCTATGAAGATCTCTAAGGTATCATCCTTATGTTTCATGAAAAACACCCAAGTAAATCTAGAGAAATTATCTACAATAACTAAACAATATTTACTACCTACTAGAGATTGAGTAATATGACAATCAAACAAATCAATATGTAAGAGCTCTAAAGGTAAAGTAGTAGTGGTTAGGATTTTACCTTTCTGTGATGATTTTGATTGCTTACCCTCTTGGCATGCATCACACAATTTGTTCTCATACTTGATCATAGGTAGCCCCTTTACTAACTCCTCCTTGGCCACTCTTGCAATGCTTCTCATGTTGATGTGTCCAAGTCTTCGGTGTCACAACTATCCTTCTTCTTCTTTAGACATAAGACACTTAGGCACATTGTTAGAAGCATAAGCAAGATCAAGATAGTACAAGTTAGTGTAAAATACGACGATTCGAAAATCCAGACCAGAAATTTTTGGGATTTTTCCGGATTGAGTCTAGGGTTTTCGGCCCTACGGGAGGAGCCCAAGGGGCTTTATTGTAAAAAAAAACTTAAAACTTATCAAGGGCTTAAGGGAAGAAAACCTTAAATAGTTGGCTTAAGAAAATTTACTTAAAGTTAAGGGGCTTTAGGGTAAACTTTTAAATTATGAAAGGGTAAATAATCTAACCCTAGAGAATTATTGCGGTGGATTAAAATATATTGGAGGGTTAAATAGTTAAAACCCTTACCCTAAAAGCGGGATTGAAATTTCTGAAAGTGGAGGGGCCTTTTTTATAAAAAGCTCCTCACTTAAAACTTCTCTTCTTTCTTTCTCCGCCGCAGCCAAAGCTCCCGATTCTCCCTTCTTCCTCTCCTTCCTCGCGTGACCTAGCCCGCAGCCAAGCACAGCCGACGCATCACCTCTCTTCTTCGCTTCCTTCGGCCAATCGCCATAGCAGCCCTTCTCCGCCGTTTCTTCCTTGGTTCGAGTCACAAACTCACCTCCCTACGTGCTCCGACTTGGAGGGTTGATGAGGGATTATTGGGGAAGAGAAGATCTTTGTTCTGCTCCCCGATCTTTGGTTGTCTTATCAGATCTGAGCTGAGGTTGCTGTCGGCGCTATCACAGGTATGAAAGGTGTGTTTGGGTTTGTTCCTGATTTGGATTTCGATTTAGATATGTAGATTGTATCTTGATGTATTCGATTTTGGACTTCCTGTTGTTTTAGTCTTGCGTGACCTAAGGGATGAAGTTGGATGGCTGTTTTAGATGCTCTGTTGTGTAATCTATTCTCTGATTTGAATGGTTCCGTATTAGAAGGCTGTTGAACAATGGATGAGGAAGATCTACACGGTTTTGGGATTGTATTGGGTTTTGAATATGAAACCTACTATTCTTAGATTGTGGTCGGTCTTTTCATTTGCCGTGAGATTCATGTGGTGGTTAGGCAAGGATTTGTTTACATGTAACCTTGATGCAAATTGCCTTTTTGAAATCGACATAGGTAAGCTAGTGATAGTGTTCTTCCCATGAGTAGCAGATGGACTAGTTTGTGTGGGACTTGGAGATCCTGAGGTTGTGATTGAATTAGCTTGGATTAGAAGGATGAATTGGTTTCTGATTTTGTCCTTTATTGCATTTGGATCTTTTAATCCTTTTTGGGCCGTGAGTAACTAGTATTGGATGAGAATTTAAGTTGATCAGATTTTGTTAGTATGCTATAAGAATTATATTCTTCTAGGGTCAGTTCACTACAAGAAAAAAGGCCTATTGTGACATTTTTTTTACGACACTTAATGGTAAATGTCATTACAAACTAATTATAATGACATTTATTAAAACAGAGATATTTTATTTAATAAAATGTCTGATTAAATAGCTTATCCTGACACATTTATAAATGTCTTTATAAATCTAAAAATTTTCTTATTAAAACAGTTAATTTAATTTTTTTTAATTACATTTATAAATCTAAAAATTTTCTTATTAAAACAGTTAATTTAATTTTTTTTAATTACATTTATAAATCTAAAAATTTTCTTATTAAAATAGTTAATTTAATTTTTTTTTAATTTGTGTAATTAAGTTTCCTCACGGTACTTTTCTCCAACGCGCGCGATCGAGAACCCGGCCTAAAATTTTCGCTCGCCCTGCCGCGAACAAGTTTCGCTCGGAAAACCTAAATCGCAACTCGATCGCTCGCTCCTTTCTCCCTCGCTCGCTCGCTCGATCGCCGCTCCTTTCTCCCTGCTCCAGCGCACCTCCACCAGTCGGTCTGGTCTGCGCGAGCGCCTCCCCACGCGCGGCGCTCCTCCCCACCACGTCGTCTGCTACCCAACGCTGTCTGCTCTACTCGCGCGCCTCCCCATCAGCACGGTCATCTCCCTACTCGACCCTCCTTGCCACACGCCACCTCCCCGGCCACCAAAGCCATCTGCCCCGCTATCTACCCTGTTGAGGTTATTTTTCTTTCCTCTTCCACCGTTTTCTGATCTGAATCCCTAGTTTGCAAGGTTTTTTTGCGCTCTGTTTAAGATTTTCGATTGAAGGTGAATTGATTTCTAGATCATGATTTTGGGTTACAGAATAAGACCATGATTTCAAAATCAGTAATGATTTCTAGATCTGAGGGTGAAAACATCCAAATATTGGTAGTATCGGCTTGCTAGAACATGTGATCAAAATCATTTGGAAAAAAAAATCACAACAGGTGAAAAATCAAATAATTTGATATAAGACATGATATTCAATCATAATAGGTTGTGTTCATGAAATAGCATAACGACACTATATCCATCTCCTATAAACATTTGCTAGTATTCAAGATATAATCAAGAAACAATTGGCTATATTGACTTATCAATAAATTTACTTCGAAGAAAATTCAACCTAGCTCAACCTATCAATTTAATCTATTTTCTAGCAGAGTTAAATATATTTCTAGATATATATATTTTTTATGAATCTCTAAGTTCTTTAATGTTAACCATCGATCTATATGAGTTTTGTATAATTGGTCATTTTGATAATTATGTGCTGTATATATAATTATGTGTTTTGTATAAATCTGGTTGATGATTGTGATGATATAAAATTCCGGTTTAACTTCTGCATTTTATCTCTATGTATAGTTATTCTAAAGGTACAAGTTTCAAATTTCTAGCATTGAGTTACTTCTTTTTTCTTATCAGGTCAGCTCTGCGCTGTTTTAAACGACGAGTTGCTTATGCCAATGCAAATTTTGATCGTATCCTATTAGTCACCATCTGTTTCACCCATTCTTTCTTCCACCTTTATGCATAGTTCACCAGCGGATCAATGCTTAACCTATTAAAAAGATATGGTAGGATGGAGAACATCATCAATTCGGCGTCAACGTGAATTACCAAAAGTAATACCTTTAATATTTTAATTACTTCTGGATGATATTCTTTAAATCAATCTTGACACTTCTCTTTGTACTTGATGATATTCTATTTCATGTGCTCCTTTCAGCATCATCTTCTTGTAGGGGATAAGAACTATCCTCACATTGTTCATGTGGGCAAAGGAGATAAAATAAATACTCATAATGAGACGCCTATTGAGGCTCCAAAAGATGAGCTAGAAGGTAATGAAAAGGGAAGACCTATATTTGATCCTTTTGTCTAAAATTTGTTATTTACCAGTTGTATGCATTCTTTCTTATATACCCTCAAACTTAGTATATATATATGGAGATCAAGTTTATCTATGTTTCCCATGCCGTTTTGATTGTTGTACATGTTTTAGGTTATCTATAGCTATAATTTTCTTGCATCAAGTTGGCTTCTAACTATCATATTAAAATATGCATTTCAAAACATTAAATGTTATATTTATGTAGATTCTCATCAACTTAACCTTGAAACTGACATAGGCACCACTGTTGGAAGATATGCTCATTGCTTCAAAGTTAACACCTCTACTAGTTAATCAATGAAATTATCAAATAATGTAATAATCTCTTCCGATTGCATCTTTTCTTTAACATCATGACAATCAATCTCTATGTTTTGATCCTCTCGTGAAAGATTAGATTAAAAAGAATATGTATGACAACTTAATTATCACAGTCTTGCTTTATTGCTTTAGTAGGAAAAATCCCCAATTCAATCATACTGGATAAATTCATATGTTGCAAGAGGTTTTTCTCTATGTTCTTTTTCTACAATTTATCTGACCACTACAGTTTACTTAATTTTTCCCCCAAGTGATCATATTCAATCCTGAAAGGAAAATATTTTGATGTGGACCGCCTATGTTCAGGAAAACTTGCCTAATCTATATTAGCATATCCTATGGTCTAAAGATTACCTCAATAGCAATATAGATGACCCTTGCCTAGGGTCTAATACTTGTGCAGTTGACAATTAATGAAGAAGACTTCTACTAGGTGCACGAGGTTAGATTTTTAATTTTGTTGATGTGTATTGTCTTTTTTTTTTCTCCAAACAACTATGATAGTGGAATATTGATGCTCATTCACTGATTAGATATCCATGCTTTTTCTTACCCATGTATCTTCTTTAATAAGTAAATTTACTGATCTTTTTTTCAACTCTCGCCTTAATTGATCTTGTTCTTCCATCTTGAAATTTCTTCTTAACATGTTAAAATGCTAAACTAGCTTTTTGAGCCAAAGCCAGAGTGGTCAGTTTTCAGGGAAGCAAGCTTTGGTCACGGGGACTGAAGATTGTGAACTCAACTCACGCATTTTGGAGTTGGCACCGAAATGACAATGATGTATCAGTTAACTCAGATGAGTTTTGGATCACTTCATTATCCACTTTTACTGTGTTCAAATCTATTGGTTGATTATTTATCATGTTCATTTTGCAATCTTACCGTGTTCATCTTGCCTTCTACTTAAGTTTTAGCATTTGTTGGTTTGGTTTGCTTATGAAAAAAACTAGATCTAGATTATAATTTTTTTTTATTATATACTTCTTTAATTTTATTTCATTATACAAACTAATTAATATATGATTTTTTTTTTGTAGGTCACATGAATATTGGATTTTATTTAAGATGTGACGGTTGAAGATTGAAGATGTAGTAAAGTTTCGAAGTTTGGTTATGTTTTACTTTAGGCTTTAGGAGAGATTGTAATTTTTTACTAGTTCTTAAACTAAATACATTGGGTACATTTGTGATTGTGATTAATGTATAGATATTTTTTGAGGTGACTACTTTGACAGTCTTGTATTGCAAAAAAATTGGCAATTATTGATTAGCACTTTAATTTCAATTTAAAATTTTTATTTGTGTTCATGTTAATTGTTTATATGCGTAAATATTTATATCATGAAAATATTGAAAATGAGTGAGATATTTATTAATATATGATAGTTTTTATGTAACAATAGAATACCAAATCATGTAGATAAAAATATCATTATAAAACTCATATGAAGACATTTCAAAATGTCATAATAAATAATTATTAATGATGACATTTCAAAATGTCATACTAAACTATCATTAGTGACATTTTTTATTATGTCTATAAATGAAATTCAAGACACTAATAAATGTCTTGATAAATAATTTTAAAGGACATATAAATTTGTCATTATTACTATAATAAAACGACATATATAAATGTCATTATAAATCTTATAGTGACACTATTTTTTGTCACTATAACAATTATTCATGCTATTAGTGTTGTCACTATTTCTATTTTATAGTGACATTCAGAATTGTCATAAGTGACAAGACTTTAGACGACATCACTATAGAGGACATTTTAACTTAATGTCACTATATCAAAAATGTCAGTATAAGTACTATATAGTGACACTTTTCAATGTCATTAAAAGCATTTTTTCTTGTAGTGGTTGTTGTGTTTGTATCAAATCAATGGTAGGTTTTATGATGGATCTTAGATGATTTTGTGAGTTGATATTGATGTTTTGATCTTATTATCTGAATCATTGATTTGTTATGATTTAGATCGGTTTGGAAGTTGATCAAATTAATCCCATGCATTTTGATCAGATTTTGGATTTAGCTCTATGGTGTATATTTGAGTTTTGGGTTTAATCTTGTGATAGATTTGGCTTGCGATCATAAGAAGCTTGAATATATTAGTGGATTGTCTTTGTTCTGTTGGAGTGTCATTATAAGCTTCCAATTGATGAATGAAGTAAATTGTATTACTTAAATAGTGGTGGTTTAGAGATGACCATGGTGTGGATTTCGATAATCAATTCTATAATGTTATTGGTAGCTTGATCACTTGATTTAGCTTCTTCTTGGTGTTGAGTTCATTGGATGAAATTGCAGCTCTTGGATGTTATGGTAGGTGTTGCTATGAGCAGGTATTTTGGATGAAATGAATGATTAGGATTCTTTGAATTTTATTTGATTTAATGGTAGATTTGAGTTGGAATTATCATTGTAGATTGATGGTTTTCTATCATGAGGCGGTGGTTTGGATTCTTGGTGAGGGAATAGCTGTAATTTATTTAGCCTTGTGTTCATTTGGTATGTTTTGGGAATTAGCCCTATGTGAGTTATTTTGAACTATATGTTGGGAACGTCTCTGATTGGAGCAGCAGAGGAAGGAAGTGGCTAAGGTAAGCCAACTGTATTCGTATATTGCTAAGTTTAGTTAGTTGTTAGCCTTTGATTTGGGTTGGAAGGTGGTGGTGGCTGATCTACTCTAATGTGTGATGGTTAGGTGTGGATTTGAATTTGGATTTAGGAAGGATTAGGGTTAAATTGAAATCTAACCCTAATAACCTAAGCTTAAGGAACTCGAATCTGGGTTTACCTCTTAAGTAAACCTAATCTAAATTACATGGGATAATTAGGAACCCTCTAGTTAATTAAAGGTAATTAAATGAAACGGGATAAGTTAGGATGATCCTAATTAATTAAGGTAGTTCGTTTAGCTATTGATTATATGCCATTATTGCTAAACAATATGCCTTTGATACAGGGCATTGATTTGGATTAGCATTGCTGATTATCAGACGGGAGGCTCTTACTGATACAGATTTCTCTCATTTGGAGGCGGGTACCTTTTGACTTATCTCTTTAGATACTGTCATATTGCTATGCATAGTTTGTTATAGATGCAATAAGTTTATACGCTATACCTGTTTTAGTATACCGTTACCTGATATCTACTGCTTATTCCTGATATGATATACTTTGAGTTCTATACAGTCTCGAGGGTTGTCATGTATATGTACATATGCATAAATGAAGTGATATGTCCTCTTGCTTTTGACATTGATGGGTCACCTGTTATTTTACCAGGATACCTAGTAGGTTATTTGTATTACTTGTTATACGTTTCAGATCCATGCACAGTACACTGAGGTGATAGATGAGGACTTGGTGGGTGTTGTATGTTTTTCATGTCATGCACCATCCTTGCATTGTTGCATGCCGGCGATCAGCGACTCCCTTGTGGTTGAGCCTATTGTCTTCCGGTACACGATATGCGCACACGGCCACTCATGGGTTAGTGGATACCGTTGAGTGTGTGCATTTGCCCTGTATTGCTCCGTTCGGCCACTATTTGGAGGGTGGTCCGGGCGTGGTAGCAGTCAGGGATCCCTTCTCGTACTGAGCCATGAGGAGATGAGAGCTAGACTCCCCCATTGCTTGGGGTAGGAGCGTAGTCTCCGCCAGCATCCTGTCCACTCGGTCACTCAGGAGCAGTGATGGCAGAGTGCGTACAGGTTGTCACAGCTCTACTCATGCGGCCGTTCATTTATGATAGGTGGACGATGACCTGACTTGGACTAGGGGGTGACACATGTCATTGCACCATGTGCATATTTTGCATCGTGCAGTGTTTGCTGCATTTAATTCTTACACTTGATTGACATGCATATACTGGAGACCTGTTTACCTTGGTATGTGTGATTCTTGTTCCATAGGGATTTATTTCACCCCTCTGCAGGTTAGATGGATTCTGGTATGTACCTACTTTCAGTACTTTCAGTATATGCCCTTTACTATTGTTCATATGAGACTGTATCAGCGAGACTCTTATTGTTAGTATAACTTATTATGCATATCTGTTGGGTATTCGCTGAGTTCTTTTAGACTCACACCGTTGGCTATATTTTATCTCAGACTGAGATACTTGGAGTCGCCAGGAGAGCCCAGCAGCCAGTCCCTACCCATCGTGATGACTTAGTGGGTTTTGTACTTAGTAGTGCTTTTGTTTCATCTTTATTTATTGGTTTTATATATGTCTTGTGAGTGTTGTTGTGTTCCCTAAGGGGTTTATGTATTGGTGGTTTCGTCGTAAGTCGGACCGGTCCGCAGTCAGGTATGATTTATTAGGTTTTATGGGTATAGATGTCTTTCTTTATGTTTTATATATCTGTTTTGTGGCCTGAGGCCCTTTAAACGGCGTGGTTGTGATATTTCTGTTGTATGTATGTGTAAATTGTCCGCCGGACAGGGGAGGTGTTGTCCGATTTTCTATTGGATCAGCGGCTCCTAGGTCTCGGGGTGTGACAGTTAGCCTCTCTAAACCCTTCTAGTATGACATTATCATTGGACTCATTTTGTTTGATTAGGCATTTCCTAGTATAGAATTCAACCCTATAGCCCGCATCACATAATTGACTTACTATACACTAAGTAAATTAAATTTCATGTCTTTAATTAAAAGTACTTTGTGGATAGAAATTGTAGGAGATACCTCAATGGTGCCCCTACCAATTATTTTGAGTTTCCCACTATTCCTAAAGGAAACCGTCCCTTCTCTTAGGTAGCTTATAGTGATGAACTTGCTCACATCTCCGGTCATATGTCTTGAGCATCCATTATCTACTATCCACATGTATGAAGCCTCCTTCACCTTCACCTAAGCAACATGGAAAACACACTCTTTTGGTACCCAAACTTTTGATCCACAAGCATCATTTAAAAATCTCTTAGGTACCCATGCCCTTTTGATGTTTCCCTTAGCCCATTGTCTCCTAGATGCACCAATCCTACCTATGAGTGAGACAAAGCCACTTCCTTGGTTTTAGGCCTATATCCTAACCCGACCTTGTTATAAACGACCCTTTGACGGTTGATGATCATATCTATGTTGCTAGATCTTACTTGGAATTTCCTAAGGGTCTTTGTGAGATCATCTACCTTTTTCCTTAGTTCCCTATTTTTAGTTTCAAGATGTGAAGCATGTGAAGTAATAGAACTAGCATGCAATTTTTCAAGTTTGGTAGATTCTACTCTAAGCATGGCAATTTCTTCTTTTAGATCCTTAATCATACTTCTAGCCTTAGCTAAGTCCATGTTAGTGCTAGAAATGATCTTTACTAAAGTAGAGGAGGGTAAGTGGTATACCTCACTTACCGAGGCTTCTGACTCGGATGATGAAGTGGAGGAGCTCTCATCTCCACTGCTTGAGCTTCTTTCATCATCTGATGAATCTGAGTGATCTTGTGTCATAAGAGCAAAGTGAGAGACTTGCTCTTCTTCTTCCTCTGAGGATGATGGATCATCCCATGTCGTCTTTAGGTTGGTGGCACCCTTCTCCTTTCCCTTCGACCTCTTCTTGTCACCTTTCTTCTTGTCATCTCTTCTCTTCAATTGAGGACACTCGTTCTTCATGTGTCCCTCTTGGTGGTAGTTGTAGCATAGAATGTCCTTGGCCTTACCCTTGCCTTTGGACCCTTTCCTAGCATAAGATTTGTTAGAGAAATTTTTGAAAGCCTTACCCATCTTTCTTACCATGAATGCCTCCTGGTCACTATCCATGGAGGCACTGGATTCCTCTGAATCTGATGAGGAGGAGTAAATCACTTTCTTCTTCTCCTTCCTTTTCTTCTTCTCCTTTTCTGCAACAAAGGCAATACCCTTCTCTTTGGCCGAGACGTTAGCTTGCTCGTGCAGTTCAAATTTACAAAATAAGTCGTCTAGTTTAACAATTGACAAATCCCTTAATACCTTGTATGCATCAACCATGGATTCCCACAAGGTGGTTCTCGGGAAGGCTTGTAGAATATACCTGATGATATCCCGATTCTCGATCTTTTCTCCAATCACATGGAGCTCATTGATTACCTCCTTCACCCTTCCATGTAGCTGGCTGACAGTCTCGTTGCTCTTCATGGTCAGGGATTGGAGTTGGGCCACGAGCAAGTCCTTCTTGGCTCTTCTGGACTCGTTTGACCCCTTATTCAATTCCACCAACTTGTCCCATGGTTCCTTAGCGCTCTTGAACGGCCCCACCTTATTCAGTTGCTCCTTTGAGAGCCCGCACTGCAGTGTGGTGGTGGCCTTAGCATTGGATTACGCCCTCTTCATTACCTCCTTCGACCAGGATCTCATCGGTGTTGGTTCTCCTCTTTCATCGACGGGTGCCTCGAAGCCATCTGCAACACTAATCCAGTTTTCAATATCGTTCATAAGGTAGTATTGCATCCTATCTTTCCAGTAAGCGAAGTCGTTCCCGTCGAAGAAGGGTGGTCATGCAGTGGAGTATCCCTCTTGAAACGTCATTATACTTGCTTCGGTTGACGGTTAGTTCTTCCTAAACGAACTGGCTCTGATACAACTGATGGATCGTCTTGGCGTGCAGAGGGGGGGGGTGAATGACACGCTTTCGATTTTGATCTCTACACTTTTCGTTAGCGCAGCGAAACAATAATATGCAAAAAAAAAAAAATAGAGTACAATGCTAACAAAAAGAGTTACTTGGTATCCACCCAGATGGGTGACTAATCCAAGGATCCACGCCGCGAGCACCACTTTCACTATGAAAACCTCCTTCAGGTGAAGAAACCTTTACAGTAGTGATCTTCCTCTTTACAGAATGAAGTAGAATGTGAGAGGAAGTAGAAAACACTCTTCAGGCGAGCAGCACTTCGACACTGTATGGAACTGTGCCGTTCACGTGCAAAAAGCTCCTCTTTTTATAAGAGAACAGGACAACCTCGCAGGCTGTCCAGACCCGGACCAGTCGACTGCCCCAAATGGCAGTCGACTGGTCCAGCAATAAATGTCACACAACGGCTAGTTTGGGGGGCCACCAGTCGACTGCCCCCCCCCCCCCCGCTAGTCGACTGGTCGAAGCCAAAAAACTTTCTGTGAATTTTACCAATCGACTGCCCAAATGGGCAGTCGACTGGTCGAGCTCTGAACCCCTTCTGTGGGTTTTGGCAGTCGACTGCCCTTTGGGCCAGTCGACTGCCCAGCCTCTCCACTCACTTAAACTCACTCCAAACACTCTCCTTCACGTATGCCTTCAGGTATGCTCCCCTAACTCGCCCCTTGAAGTCATCTTCCTCTGGCTATCGTCCCTCGGATGCGCACACAAGCCTTCCTTGGCTTGCCTCCATGCCACCCTTCACGTGTGTCCTTGAAGTCCACTTCCCGGTTTGCTCTTGGAGCTCTCCTCCCTCGGCTCTCGTCCCTCGGATATGTTCTCCATGTATGATTCTCCAAGTCCTGCAAACTCAATCACACATATCAAATACAACATAACACCCTAACTTTAAACTTATTAGCACACACATCAAAACTATGATCTTCCCGATCATTCTTAGGTCGATTGCCTCAACAACTTTCTCTTCGACGGAGTTCTGACTTTATAGTCGGAGTGTCTGCGCGGGGGGCCCCTTGACCAGCCTCTAATAGTCCTTTTTCTCCTAGATCGCCGACGTGCACCCCTCCCTAAGCCTTTGGCCGGCCACCCTGAGCGTCTGACCGGCAAGTCAGAAGTCAATCTTCGCTTCATTCACTTCATTCTACTCAAAGAGGAGAGGCTGAGCTGAGAAGATTCATTTCTATTTGTATTTTCATTCTTTTTATTTATTGTCTATCTTCTTCATGTTGGGATCGATGGCACGATTAGAGGGGATGAATAGCTTTTCACACTCAATTCGATTTCTTCTTTCTACAAGTGTTAGCGCAAGCAGAAACTCAGACTATCAATTAGAACAATGCTAACACTTTGCCTCTTACGTGGTTTGGAGATAGCTTGCTCCTACTCCAAGGCGTGTCCTTGAGGTAGACAAATCCTTGATCCTTCGGTGAATCACTCCTCGGCAATCTCCAGCTAAAGCTTTCTCCTTCTCAGTGGAGAACAACCTCTCACAAAGTCTCTTCCTCTTTATAAGATGAAAGCTAGGGTTTAGGAGGAAGAGTGAGGACTTGGAACTTGAACACTTGAGCAAGATTTCACATAGGGGTGCAAACGAGCCAAGTCGCTCGTGAGCTATTCGGATCTCGGTTCGAAAAATAATTCGTTCGAGTTCGTTCGATTAAGTTAACGAGCCGAGCTCGAGCCCGATTTCGAGCTCGAAAACATTATCGAGCCGAGCTCGAGCTTAGCAATATTTGGTTCGTGAGCTCGCGAACGTGTTCGTTAAGAGGCTCGCGAACGTGTTCGTTAAGCGGCTCGTTAATCTTATTATATATTATTTATATATACATATATAATTAAATATCACATAAATAATAAATAAAATCATATATAATTAATTATTATAATTATTTATTTAAAATGAGCTCGAATTAAGCTCGTTTAATTTTTAAACGAGCTTTTTTCGAGCCGAACTCGAGCCGAGCTCGAACAGTTTAATTTTATTACGAGCCGAACTCGAGCTTAATAATTAAAATTCGAATCGAACTCGAGCCCGAGCTCGAGCCTAAAAATACCGAACCGAGCCCGAACTCGAGCCTCATACTGTTCGGCTCGGCTCGGCTCGATTACACCCCTAATTTCACAAAGAACCGCTAACCCTTTGCTAGTCTCAAACTCCTCTTTAAATAGAGAAGAGAGCTGTTAACAAAATAGCTCAGCCCCGATACCAGTTGATTGCCGCTAGGGCCAGTCGAATGGTGTCTAGCCAATGGCTAACCTAACGACTGGAATTCGAACAGACCAGTCGACTGCTTGGCACTGTTCAACCTTACAGAAATATCAGTCAATTGTTCCCTTACTGGTCGACTGCTACAGTTACACTCTCTCACTCATCCTCTCTGGAATCGCCCTTTGAAGCCCTCTTCCTTTGGCTCTCGTCCCTCGGGTGCATACGAGCCCACAGCTCATCTCCATATCATCCTTCGCGTATGACTTGAAGTCCGCTTTCTTTTGCTCCACTCCGTTGCTCCTTGTCCGGCGGTCCATCGGATGCTCCATCCTTCACCGACTCGAGGACCCGAGCACTAGGATGAGATCTTCCATAAGTATATTCCAGCAAGTTCTGCATTACTCAAACACACATCAAACCAATATGAAAACATAACTTAATCATATTGACACACACATCAAAACCCATGATCTATCCGATCAAACTTGGGTCGATTGCACCAACACTTCATATGTTGGAGACTGACTTGATCGTCGAAGTACAAGGTCGGGACACCCTTGATCTTCTCATAGGTTATTACGGCGACAGAAATGGCTCGGTGACAACTCCAGAGGCCCCATCTTTTCTTAGTCATGACGATCTGATTAACCTTTTAGTCACATCACCGAAGCCCCGCTCTCCATGGCTTCCCAACAGGATCAACCTCATTTATTTCTCCATGTTCAATACTCTTCAACTTGGATAAAATATCAAATTCCTATGTTAGTAAAGAAAATGCATTGTATAAATTAGTAGATAATTTATTTGAATTCCGTTTAATTTATTTACTAGACATAATAATTTTAATGTACTTGACTTTCTAAACTTTCTTCATAGGATGTGTCGATTGATCCCGCCCTATCTTTGTCACGGTAGGGGTAGCCAGCATGGCATCCAGCCTGGCCGGCCCAAGGATACATTCGGGCCGGTCGGATGACGTGGATGGCAACTCGGCCAGGCGTCTCCGCCTGGCGTCCCATAGGGCTTATACGCCCTCCACTAAGCCGGGCTCCTCCACCCGGCATCCTATAGGGCACGCGCCCTCCATTCAGCCAGGTGCTTCCGCCCGGCGTCTCCTAGGGCTCCCACACTCTCCATTCAGCCGGGCGCACTAGCCCGGTCCATTTGCCCGGGGATATAATGACAAAATATCCCTGCAGCTACCTGCAGATAAACAGACTGTCACCGTTCGTGTGAACTGACACTCCCTGGCAAACCGCCCTGCCACGCCGTTTGTGCCAGGCGGCGCCGGTCAGAGACTGCCAGTAGTCTCTATCTGTCCCCGCATAAGACAAAAGGCAAACGACAAATTGTGCAGACCATTATGCAGACCAAAATCAAACAGAATCATATAATATTCCCCGACCGTGTCAGAGATTCCTGACACGGCCCAGAATTGGTCTATTTTCCTCGGCTATATAAGCCCCTCCCCTCCTCATAACCAGGTACGCACAAAGCTCCTCATCTACAGTGCTCCACTATTTCCTCTTGTTCGCCGGAGTACTGACTTGACCGTCGGAGGGCCTTGCCGGGACGCATTCCCGGTGGGTTGCTAATGATCATTTTCTCCAGTAGGTCCGCGGAAGGCGTCCACCACAACGACCCGGTCGGAAGGAGTCCGGTCGGAAAAAGCCACCTCATCACCTTGAAGCGTCATCTGGGCGGACGGTGGCCGGTCAGCATCCACGCCATCGTTTCTGCACCGTCATTCGGTCGGAGGACCCACCCCGCTCGGAGACAGGATCAAATTTGGCGCTAGAAGGAGGGCATTTAGCCTGATCGAGAGCGGAAGATGGAAAACCCCAATCTGACGGTCACTCTCACTCCTGAAGAATACGAGATGCTGATGACCACCCGAACCCAGAAGGCTCAACAGTCGCATCCGCCGACCGGAAGCCAAGGGATTCGACCGCCCGGACCCTCTACTCGGGGAAACTCCGAAGGTATGGTCGCTCAGCCTGACAACTTCATACCTCCTTTTTTCCGAGCATTCTTTCGGAACGAGGCCCACTCGGCACCGACCGAAATTTCTGCGTCTAGCTTAGCGCACCAGATGCGCCCAGACAAGGGGAAGGGTTTAGCCGACCCCGCTTTAGCTTACCCGACCCGCAGTCCCTTCTCTCCACAAATTCTTGAAGAGCCCGTTCCAAAACACTTGAGGTTCTTCACCATACCGGAGTACTCGGGGGCCAGTGACCCCGAGGAGCATGTTATGAAGGTTGAGAGCGCCGCCCTGCTACACCAATATCCTGAGGGCGTCAAGTGCCGCGCCTTCCTGACCACTTTATCCGGGCCGGCCCAACGCTGGTTTGATGGACTTCCGGGCGGATCAGTCGGGAGTTTTACAGAAGTTAAGCGACTGTTCCTACAGTACTTTGCGAGCAGTCGTCGGCATCACAAAACAAGCCTCAATCTATTTACCTTGAAGCAGGGCCCAAAGGAGTCACTCCGGGCCTACATTAAAAGATTCAACGGAGTGACCATTGATGTGCCAAACGCCACTCCCGAAGTTCTGGTTACCGCCTTCTCACAAGGACTGCAAGAGGGTGATTTCTTTAGATCCCTGATCAGAAAGCCGCCAAAGGATTTTGACAGCCTGCTCGGAAAGGCTGTAAAATACATTAATGTGGAAGAAGCACAAGCCGCTCGGCGGAAGGAGGTTACTACAACTCCACAGCCTGCGCCTCCTCCGCACACCCGGTCACCCGGAGGCCCAATTCGAAGCCCCCGAGTAGCCGATCGAGTGGGGGTGAGGCCCCAACAAGTACAAGTAGCTCAAGGAGATTGGCTGGGCAGATGGAGGTCTTACTGCGCGTTCCATTAAAGTAACACTCACGACACAGAAGATTACCGGCAGGCCGGCAGGGCCTGGACCCCGCTCGGGCAGGGACAAGGGCGGCAAACCCCACAAGGACGTGGGCGGGGCCAAGGACCCATGGCTCGTCAGGAAGGACCAAGGCGGGATACTCCCGCCGCCCGACAATTATTCCCCCGGCCCGACCAAGAGGGGCCAGAAGACTCCGATGAAGACCAAGCCAACCACCAGAACGCCATTCGGGGAGGCGTTAATGTGATCTCCGGCGGGCCGACCGGAGGCGATTCAAATCGAGCAAAAAAAAAACACAGGTACGCCGACTGGAAATTCATCAGGTCGGAGTCAGTACTTCTAAAGCTCAAGGGCCCCAAATCAGCTGGGGGCCGCAGGACTTGCACGGATTGGAGGTGCCGCACGACGACCCGCTGGTCATCACAGAGTCATCGCCAACTACGAAGTGCACCGCACCATAGTGGACACCGGCAGCTCGGTAAACATTTTATATAAGCGAGCTTTTGATCAATTACAAATAGAATTATCCCAGCTGGAACTGGTGGCCACACCTCTGTTCGGATTCACGGGGAACGAAGTACAGCCGATCAGACAGATACGGCTAGCCGTGTCCCTTGGAGAGGAGCCGCTCAAGAGAACCCGGTGGACCACATTTCTGATCGTGGACGCGCCGGCCGCCTACAACGTCATCCTCGGTCGACCGGCCCTCAACGAGTTGAAAGCTGTGGCCTCCACGTACTACCTAAAGTTGAAGTTCCCGGTCGGCGACAAGGTCGGGGAGGTGAAAGGCAACCAGATTGTTGCTCGGCGCTGCTATGCTGACGACGTCCGCTCGGGAGGCCAGAAGGCGAGGCGGGCGGATGGCAGCTGTAACATGGTGCAGGATTCCCCTTGGGCAGAGCTGCGGGAAGATAAGGAAGAGGTACAACTCCTTCCCGATCGGGAAGATGCTAAAATATAAATTGCCGCAGGATTGCCAGATGAGTTGAAGCGGTCCTTGATCGACTCCCTCGCCCGGAACCAAGACATCTTCGCCTAGTCGGCGAAAGATTTGCGAGGAGTCCGGCCGGACGTGGCAGAACACCATTTGCACGTTTATCCGGGTGCGCGGCCCGTAAAGTAGAGAAAGAGGGATCACAGTGCCGCCCAGAACCAAGTTATCCGGGCGGAAGTGGAAAGACTGCTGGAGGCGGGACACATCCGCGAGGTTCAGTTCCTGGCCTGGCTAGCCAATGTGGTGTTGGTAGCCAAGCCAAACGACAAGTGGCGAGTATGTATTGATTTCAGAGATCTCAACCGGGCGTGCCCTAAGGATTGTTACCCGCTCCCAAGGATCGATCAGATGGTCGACTCGACGGCCGGCAGCGAGTTCATATCAATGCTGGACGCATATCAGGGATATCACCAAGTCCCATTGGCGGCCGCCGACCAGGAGAAAGTTAGCTTCATTACGGCAGACGACACTTACTGTTACACCGTAATGCCGTTCGGCCTCAAGAACGCGGGCGCCACCTACCAGCGAATGATGAACAAAGTGTTTCGGGCGCAGATGGGGCGAAACGTGGAAGTGTACGTCGATGATATTCTGATCAAAACCGCCCGGGCGGAGGAGCTAATTCCAGATATCGAAGAAACCTGCCAAACACTGCGGAGATTTGGCTTAAAGCTTAACCCGGCCAAATGCCTCTTTGGAGCTCGGAGTGGGAAGTTCCTTGGCTACATTGTAACCGAGCGGGGAATTGAAGCCAACCCGAGCAAAGTAAAAGTCATCTTAGATATGCCGGCGCCGAGAAACCTCAAGAAAGCACAGCGCCTGACTGGACAGATAACTGCCCTATCCCGATTCATTGCCCGGTCAGCTGAAAGAGGATTGCCGTTCTTCAAAACACTGCGTCGAGCCGCCAAGTTTCAGTGGGACGGCGAATGCGACAAGGCCTTCGAAGAATTAAAGACTTATCTGGCCGAGCTGCCAACGCTCGCTCGGCCCGAGCCCGAAGAAGACTTGTACGTGTATCTAGCGGCTTCAGCCGACTCGGGCAGCATGGTGTTAGCCCGACAAGAGAAGACTGAACAAAGGCCTGTGTATTTCTTCGCACACTTATTCAAAGGAGCCGAGTGCCGATATACGACACTCGAGAAATTAGGCTACGTGCTGTTTTTGGCCGCCCGGCGTCTCAGGCCTTACTTCCTGGCGCACTCAATTACTGTTCTGGCAAACAGTAATCTGGGTCGAGTGCTCACAAACCCGGAAGCTTCAGGACGGCTGGTCAAATGGACGACTGAGCTGAGCGAGTATAATATACAATATCAGCCCCGGCCGGCTATCAAGGCTCAAGCCTTGGTTGATTTTCTCACGGAATGGCACTCGGATGAAACCGAAGGCGCGTGGAAAATATATGTTGATGGGGCGTCCGCTCGGCAGGGAAGCGGAATCGGGATACTTATGATATCCCCCGAAGAGGAGCAACTTCATCTGTCCGTGTGGCTAGAGTACCGGGCAACCAACAATGAGGCGGAGTATGAGGCACTTATTGCAAGGCTACAAGCCGCCCGGCATGTCAGTGCCACCAGGGTATGGTTATACTCAGATTCACAATTGGCCACACAGCAGCTGGCCGACAATTTCGAAGTCAACAGCAGTCGACTCCAAGAGTACATTGATGCATATAAACAGCTGAAGGCTGGCTTCCGAGAGGTGCACTTACAAAAGATTCCCCGAGAAAGCAACTTGATGGCGGATGAACTGGCCAAGTTAGCTAGCGCGGTCGGATCTTGGGTAGTCTCCCGATCGGTCAGCCACACCATGTTTATCATGCAAATCGAACAGCAAGCGGAACTTGAGTTGGAGACCGACTGGAGAACGCCGCTGGTCGCATACCTAACGTGAGACGAATTACCAGCCGATCGGGAGCAAGCTCGGTTGCTCAGAAAAAGGGTCATGCAATATACTATGGTAGGAGACGTTCTTTATAAACGAGCCTATTCTCGATCTCTACTCAAATGCTTGGGCGACGAAGATGCGGACTACGTGCTCCGCGAAGTCCACATGAGAGTCTGCAGCAACCATTCGGGGGGTAGAGCCACCGCCCGGAAGGCTTTGCTGGCCGGATATTATTGGCCAACGCTACAGAAGGACGCCGACCGGCTAGCAGCGACTTGCGTCTCTTGTCAAAAGCACCAGTGCCTGCCGCACCGACCGGTCGAAATGATGAAGGCATCCGCAGTCTCTTGCCCGTTCGACCAATGGGGCATGGATATTGTGGGCCCCTTTCCGCTCGCTCCCACCCATAAGAAGTTCTTATTGGTAGCGGTGGATTACTTCTCTAAATGGGTGGAGGCGGAGGCGTTGGCAAGGATTACCGAGCAGGCGGTGATTAAATTTTTGTGGCAGAACATCCTGTGCAGATACGGGATTCCGCACAAGCTGGTTTCTGACAACGGGCGCCAATTTCAAGAAAAGAAGATCAAAGAGTGGTGCTCGACCTATGGCATTCAGCAAGCTTTTACGTCTGTGGCGTATACACCGAGCAACGGCTAAGCAGAAGTGGCCAATAGGGAAATCTTGAGAGGGCTAAAAACGAAGCTGGACCACGCAGGAAGTAACTGGGTGGAGCAGCTGCCTGGGGTTCTCTGGGCTAACAGAACAACACCTAGAGAAGGGACCGGACACACACCGTTCCATCTCGTTTACGGCAGCGAGGCGGTAGTGCCGGTAGAGGTCGGATGCGAGTCCGACCGGCGATTTATGTACGATGAAGGGAACGAGGAAAGGAGGCGCTTGGAACTTGATCTCATAGAAGAGATCCGGGACAGAGCAGCCGCCCGGATGTTCACATACCGACAACGCATGAAGCAAAGATATAACCAGAAAGTGTTGCCCCGGTCGTTTCAGGTCGGGGACCTCATCTGGAAGCGTGTCAAGCCGGTCGGCGAGGTTAGTAAGCTACAACCTCAGTGGGGCGGACCCTTCAAGGTGGTCCGGAAATTACAGTCAGACACCTATTACTTGGAAGATCAGCGCGGAAAAAATCTAGACCGACCGTGGAGCGCCATGCACTTGCAACTGTACAGAGAGCCTTAGAGTGATGTAATTCTGGAAAACATAACATCCATCTATAGTGAAAGGCTCTCGCGACCGGAAAAGCCGGTCGGCCATCAAAGGCAATCCACATACCTGGACGGGACATTGGATCAAACGTCAGCTCGTCTAGAAGCCTGAGTCGGTGACTGATCAAAAGATCAGCCCACTCGGAAGCCTAGATCGGTTCCCGGTCGGAAGCGTGGGGTCCCACGCAGAAGACCAGCCCATTTGGAAGCCTGAATCGGCGACTGATCAAAAGATCAGCCCACTCGGAAGCCTAGATCGGCTCCCAGTCGAAAGCGTGGCGTCCCACGCGAAAGACCGGCCCATCTGGAAGCCTAAGTCGGTGATGTTGGTGCAATCTTGGTTAGGTCAGGGTTGACCTAGGTTGACTAAGCTCGGGTGAGCTTAAGGTTGTGTGTTTCGATGTTTGATAATGATGTTTGAGTGGTCATGATGTGTGAGTCAAGTGGGTCAAGGGTGACTGGAGGCTTGACACGGGAAAAGTCCTAGTGGGACTAGGTGAAGTCCAGGTAGATCGGGGAGATCGTACGCTGGCACGGGAAAAGTCCTAGTGGGACTAGCACACCTAGTGGGACTAGGTGAAGTCCAGGTGGATCGGGGAGATCGTACGCTGGCACGGGAAAAGTCCTAGTGGGACTAGGCACACCTAGTGGACTAGGTGAAGTCCAGGTAGATCGGGGAGATCGTACGCTGGCACGAGAAAAGTCCTAGTGGGACTAGGTGAAGTCCAGGTGGATCGGGGAGATCGTACGCTGGCACGTGAAGAGAGCTAGCTGGGAGCTAGGCAGGAGAAATCCAGGTTGGTCAAAGGGATTGACTGGACACTTGGTGGAAACCCTAGACTTGTGGATACAAGTTAGGGTTGGGCCTGATCGATTGGGTAATCGATTAAGAAGTTGTTGCGAGAGAACAGAAGGCGGCTGAATCGATTGGTCAATCGATTCAGCCTTCCCTTAATCGATTGATCAATCGATTCAGCCTTCCCTTAATCGATTGGTCAATCGATTAAGGGGTCTGGTAATCGATCAGGGTGATCGATCACTGGAGTTTGCGCGAGAGAACAAAAGGTGGCTGAATCGATTCGGTAATCGATTCAGCCTTCCCTTAATCGATTGGCTAATCGATTAAGGGGTCTCGTGATCAATTAGGGCAATCGATCACTGGGATGTGCGCGAGAGAACAGAGAGGCTCTGAATCGATTGGGTAATCGATTCAGGGCACTCGTAATCGATTGGGTAATCAATTACGGTTCGAAAACTAGCCGTTGAACGGCTAGATCCTACGTGGTAATCGATTGGGTAATCGATTACCATACCCTAGGCGTCGGGTATAAGGGTTTTCACGCAGGTTGAAGCAAAAATCTCTTCTCAACACTTCTACCTCCTTCCACGCCATTTCAAGAGATGCTTTGGGGCTTAGTGTCGCTGCCCTTCCAAAGGTCTAGAGGCGATCACAAGCTTGAAGAAAGCAAGGAAAGCATAGAGAGCTTGTTATTGTAAATCTTGTAAGATTTTCCATTGTATTTTGCTTTCCTTTGGTGTATTCTTCTTGTAAGCTTGTAAGAGGTTTCTCCACCTCAAGAAGGAGACTTTCATAGTGTATGAGAGTGTGAGGAGAGTGGATCCTTGGATTAGTCATCCGCCCGGGGTGGATACCAAGTAAAATCAAAGTGTTAGCGATTGCTTGAAGTCTTCCGCCGCAACAAATCATCTACAAGCGAATCGAAGTAATCACCCCCCCCCCTCTAGCTCGTCTACCGGTCCCAACAGGTGACTGATCAAAAGATCAGCCCACTCGGAAGCCTAGATCGGTTCCCGGTCGGAAGCGTGGCGTCCCATGCGGAAGACCGGCCCATCTGGAAGCTTGAGTCGGTGACTGATCAAAGGATCAGCCCACTCGGAAGCCTAGATCGGTTCCCGGTCGGAAGAGTGGCATCCCATGCGGAAGACCGACCCATCTGGAAGCCTGAGTCGGTGACTGATCAAAGGATCAGCCCAATCGGAAGCATAGATCGGTTCCCGATCGGAAGCGTGGCGTCCCACGCGGAAGACCGGCCCATCTGGAAGCCTGAGTCGGTGACTGATCAAAAGATCAGCCCACTCGGAAGCCTAGATCGGCTCCCGGTCGGAAGCGTGGCGTCCCACGCGGAAGACTGGCCCATCTAGAAGCCTGAGTCGGTGACTGATCAATGGATCAACCCACTCGGAAGCCTAGATCGGCTCCCAGTCGGAAGCGTGGCATCCCACGCGGAAGACCGGCCCATCTGGAAGCCTGAGTCGATGACTGATCAAAGATCAGCCCACTCGGAAGCCTAGATCGGTTCCCGGTCGGAAGCGTGGCGTCCCACGTGGAAGATTGGTCCATCTGGAAGCCTGAGTCGGTGACTAAACAAAAGATCAGCCCACTCGGAAGCCTAGATCGGTTCCCGGTCGGAAGCGTGGCGTCCCACGCGGAAGATCGGCCCATCTAGAAGCCTGAGTCGGTGACTGATCAAAAGATCAGCCCACTCGGAAGCCTAGATCGGCTCCCGGTCGGAAGCGTGGCGTCCCACGCGGAAGACCGGCCCATCTGGAAGCCTGAGTCGGTGACTGATCAAAAGATCAGCCCACTCGGAAGCCTAGATCGGTTCCCGGTCGGAAGCGTGGCGTCCCACGCGGAAGACCGGCCCATCTGGAAGCCTGAGTCGGTGACTGATCAAAAGATCAGCCCACTCGAAAGCCTAGATCGGGTCCCGGTCGGAAGCGTGGCGTCCCACGCGGAAGACCGGCCCATCTAGAAGCCTGAGTCGGTGACTGATCAAAGGATCAACCCACTCGGAAGCCTAGATCGGCTCCCGGTCGGAAGCGTGGCGTCCCACGCGGAAGACCGGCCCATCTGGAAGCATGAGTCGGTGACTGATCAAAGGATCAGCCCACTCGGAAGCCTAGATCGGCTCTCGGTCAGAAGCGTGGCGTCCCACGCGGAAGATCGGCCCATCTGGAAGCCTGAGTCGGGGACGGATCAAAAGATCAGCCCACTCGGAAGCCTAGATCGGCTCCCGGTCGGAAGCGTGGCGTCCCACGCGGAAGACCGGCCCATCTAGAAGCCTTAGTCGGTGACTGATCAAAGGATCAACCCACTCGGAAGCCTAGATCGGTTCCCGGTCGGAAGCGTGGTGTCCCACGTGGAAGATTGGCCCATCTGGAAGCCTGAGTCGGCGACCGATCAAAAGATCAGCCCACTCGGAAGCCTAGATTGGTTCCCGGTCGGAAGCGTGGCGTCCCACGTGGAAGATTGGCCCATCTGGAAGCCTGAGTCGGCGACTGACCAAAGGAACAGCCCCCTCGGAAGCCCGGATCGGTTCCCCCGATCGGATGCGTGGCTGCCCGCGCTCCAAGGCATCGGACCGACCGGATGAATACTTAATAGCTGCACAATAAGCTAACTCCTAACCTGGATTGGTTCCCCGACCGGACGTGTGGCGACCCACACCCATCCGTCGGACCAACCGGACGACTAACTTGCTACTCAGCAAACTCCTAACCCGGATTGGTTCCCCGACCGGACGTGTGGCAACCCACACCCATCCGTCGGACCAACCGGACGACTAACTTGCTACTCAGCAAACTCCTAACCCGGATTGGTTCCCCGACCGGACGTGTGGCGACCCACACCCATCCGTCGGACCAACCGGACGACTAACTGGCTGCTTTGCAAACTCCTAACCTGGATTGACTCCCCGATCGGATGTGTGGCAATCCACACTAAGGCACTAGACCGACTGCACAGGCATTCTCATCCAGTCCGCTGAGATATAAGGCCAACTCCCGAATAAAGGCCGTCGGTCGAAAGCACTAAGACAAATGCTTGAAAGAAAAAAGGGGGTTTGCATTAAGTTCAACAAGGATTTCAAAATGGCCCAAATTATAAGATTCGCCTTTCAGAAGAAATAGAGCTTAAGTAAAAGGCTGGAAGAAGTCGGCCGGGAGGAGCTCTTTGACTCGGGCCAGCTTAACCGCATTCGGAGGAAGATCTTGAGGCAGATGGCCACTCTCCTTCAGCTGCAGGACGGTGCTATCGAGTCCCATTTTGAACATGTTAGCCGTCCGCCTGCCCAACTGCTGGCCGAACTCGGGGGAGTTAAGGCTGGCCAGATGGTGCGCCTCCATCCGAGCGGGCTCCTCCTCTTGATGAGCCTTCAGACTCTCCAACTCCGCTCGGACGCTCGCCAGCTCCGCCTCTCGACTCTCCAGCTCGGCGGTCTTAGACTCCAGCAACCCCTTAGCCAAGCCGAGTTCGTCCCCCCGGGTGTCTAGCTCCACCTCTTTGGCCGTGAGCTTTGATTCTCAGGTGGCTAACTCCTGCTCCTTGTCGGACAGAGTCGTTTGGAGCTCATCCATGGCCTTTGTCACCTCTTTCAGCTCAACCTTCAAGGCCTTGGCTTCGGCGGTCTTTTTATCCAAGTCCGACCGGGCTCGGGCTTGGTGGGACAGGGCTTTCTTCCTCTCCTGGTCGAGAGACTCCTGCACACTCGCCGATCGAGCCACCACCCGCTCGGCTGCCTCCGCGCGCCGAGTTTCATCCCCCAAGCGCTCCTGTGCATCAGCAAGTTTCCCCTGGAGATCCAAGATTTCCGAGCGCAGAAGGGCGATGCCCTCATCGCCAGCTGGTAGACTGGAATGGGATTGGCGGAGCTCCAATTCTGCCACCCTCCGCTCGGCTTCTCGGCGTCCTCGGGCGTTATACACCAAGGATTGGGTCACGCCAGAGCAAGACGCCCAAAACTGGAACAAAACGAGTCAGAAGCGGAAAAAATTAGCAAGTGCGTCAAAATATAATCTTACCTGAGTGGCGTCAAGAAAGAATCGATCTGCTAATCTCACGGGGGCCCTGGACTCCCCCGCCCGGATGCCTTGGTACCAGTAGTCCGCCAGCTCCCCGTGAAGGATAACCCGTTGCCCGGGAGCCGGGGGAGAACTTGGGCTAGCCGACGGAAGAATAACACTGGAGCGGAGCCGCTCGGGAGTCCCCTCTCGCGGTCGAGAAGGGCGGGGGGCATCCGTTGGTTGAGTCCCATCAGCCGGGCGAGCGCGGGCATCCATGGAGCGAGGGCGGGAACCCGACTCGGTGGTCCTTGGTTGCTTTTGGGGACGACGCCGGTCGGACGAGCCGGGCGGAAGAGTCTCCGCCTCGGCGATCAGCTCCTCCGCCAAGTGAGAATAAGTGCGCGCCCGTCGCTTAGACGCCAAGGATTTCTTCCTCTTCTGTAGAATGGAGGAGGCGGGGGGAGCCTGCATCACTGGAGTGTCGGTCGGCTCCTCTGGCTCAGGCGCGGCCTCAGGAACAGCCGGCGCAGGAGGAATCTCCGCAGTCTCCTCCACAGGGGGTGCGTCGCCGACCGGAACAGCAGTCCATTTTTCCAGTTGAGCTGCCGCTCTGGCATTCAACTCGGCATCGTCCATGCCGAGTGCCTCATCGAGGGCAGCTTCCCACATCATCTCGGCTGCAACACAAGAAAATTTTGAGTCAGGGAAAAGGAGAATTCAAAAAGAAAAACAACTTACAAAAGGTGCCGGTAGAGCGGCGTACACTCGGCTTAGTCCAAATATGTACAGCACGGCATCGTTGAGCAGGAGCATGCCGTGGAAGTGGAGGCCCCCGAGTCGGGAAGTGGCGAGATCAAACTCGGGGTCAGATTTGTAGTCCTTCCTAATATACGGCTGGGGAGGCAAGTCCTCGATCCAGCCGGTCGGACAGCAAGGGGCAGAAGGACCAACAAAGAAGTAGTGGGCTTTCCACCCTTTATTAGAGTTGGGTATTTTTTCCACAAAGGATAATTTGGCCCGGGCCTGAAAGAAGAAGTTCCCGGGCTCTTATTTTTTAGGGTAGTAAAAGAAGTGGAAAATGTTAGGACGAATAGACACTTTGTACAAGGTAAAAAGAACGATAGAGCTACATAGAATCCTAACGGCGTTCGGGGATAGCTGAAAGAAGGGAATTTGAAAATAATTGCAAACTTCGGCTATGAAAGGGTGAAGAGGAAATCGCAGACCGGACAAATACTGGTCCCTAAAGACCACGAAATGGCCGGGCGGAGGTCTATGCGGTCGGTCATTGACGCTAGGGACTACTACGCGGTAATCCGCCGGCACTTGGTGCGCCGAACGGACGGCAGCCGACCTCTCACCACTAAAGGTAGACACGGACGTGGTGTACCACAGTCACGGGGTCTCTAGCGGAGCAGCCATGAAGGAAAAACAAGGGAAAAGGGAGAAAATCTAACCGAGTAAGGCAGAAAACCAAGAAAGGCACAGCGAGAGACGAGATAGTCGGCGGCGATGAGCGAGAAAATCGGCGGCGAGGGGTGAGAAAATCGGCGGTAAGGAGCGAGAAAGAGCATGAATGAGAGAGAAAGCGACAGCGCAAATGATAAGGTTGTGACCCCACGGGCCTATTTATAGGAGGGAGGGACGGCGGAGAGCCGTCCGATGGTAATCCATGTAGCAAGGCGCGGCCGAATCCGGGCCGTTGAAACGACCCGTACTCGGTCTCGGGAAGACGCCACATTCGTTGATGCAGGCGGCAAGGTCGAAAAGACACACCCGTCCGGTCGGCCAATCCAATGCTGCCGCGTGGCGGAGAGAATGATAAGCATTTAATGTCAATTAAGATTGGTAATCATTCGGATAATCCGCATCCCGGCTGGCCCATCAGGAAGGGCCACGTGGCCCGGCTCATTAAAAGAATCAATGGCGTTAAGGCGGCAATCGTGTCGGAAACGTCGCTTCGCACGTCGCAGAATGCCGCGTCACCATTAATCGCACGACGCAGAAAATCCGATCAAATCTTTAAGGAAGGACACGTGGCAACCCACGTTCCTTGTTACCCAAGGAAAATCTTCGTCCGATCGGACGTATCAACTATACAAGCTATTGGTCAAGGACGCGTGGCGGCCCACGTTCCTTCCAAGAATCTTCGTCCGACTGGACACATTCACTATATAAGCCATTGGTCCTGGACGCGTGGCGGCCCACGTTCCACCCGACCAAAATCTACGCCCAGCCGGGCATGGTTAACATACCAGACACCGCAAGGATGCGTGGCGGCCCACACTCCTCTCAGTCGGGAACAGCTCTTCGCCCGCTCGAGCGCAATCAACATCAACTATTAAGAGCACAGTTAGGCAGGCCGGTCGGCCGTAGCATGCTTGCATATACAAACAGTCCAGTCAGTCGGACTGATCGCCTCCTTCGACTAGACTCGAAGGGGAGGCTATTGATCCCGCCTTATCTTTGTCACGGTAGGGGTAGCCAGCATGGCATCCAGCCTGGCTGGCCCAAGGATACATTCGGGCCGGTCGGATGACGTGGATAGCCAACTCGGCCAGGCGTCTCCGCCCGGCGTCCCATAGGGCTTCTACGCCCTCCACTAAGACGGGCTCCTCCGCCCGGCATCCTATAGGGCACGCGCCCTCCATTCAGTCGGGCGCTTCCGCCCGGTGTCTCTTAGGGCTCCCACACTCTCCATTCAGCCAGGCGCACTAGCCCGGTCCATTTGCCCGGGGATATAATGACAAAATATCCCTGCAGCTACGTGCAGATAAACAGACTGTCACCGTTCGTGTGAACTGGCAGTCCCTGGCAAACCGCCCTGCCGTGCCGTTTGTGCCAGGCGGCGCCGGTCAGAGACTGTCAGTAGTCTTTATCTGTCCCCGCATAAGACAAAAGGCAAACGACAAATTGTGTAGACCATTATACAGACCAAAAATAAACAAAATCATATAATATTCCCCGACCGTGTCAGAGATTCCTGACACGGCTCAGAA
This sequence comes from Boesenbergia rotunda, assembly GCA_024364735.1. NCBI lineage: Eukaryota > Viridiplantae > Streptophyta > Magnoliopsida > Zingiberales > Zingiberaceae > Boesenbergia > Boesenbergia rotunda. The sequence continues at coordinate 229,473 of JAGFNQ010008084.1, forward strand.
TTGGTCTATTTTCCTCGGCTATATAAGCTCCTCCCCTCCTCATAACTAGGTACGCGCAAAGCTCCTCATCTACAGTGCTCCACTATTTCCTCTTGTTCGCCGGAGTACTGACTTGACCGTCGGAGGGCCTTGCCGGGACGCATTCCCGGCGGGTTGCTAACGGTCATTTTCTCCAGCAGGTCCGCGGAAGGCGTCCACCACAACGACCCGGTCGGAAGGAGTCTGGTTGGAAGGAGTCCGGTCGGAAAAAGCCACCTCATTACCTTGCAGCGTCATCTGGGCGGACGACGGCCGGTCAGCATCCATGCCATCGTTTCTGCACCGTCATCCGGTCGGAGGACTCATCTCGTTCGGCAACAGGATCATCGATAATTTTAAAATCGTATGTAAGTTTCATAATAGTATAAGAGAAATTAACTCCTAGTGTTTGACAATGGGCTTCACCTGAACTTTGAATAGAACTTTTTATCCACTAAATTATTTATTTTCTTTGACATGTCTCCTAATTTGAAATCCTGCAATATTTATTATACTTTAAATTAATGTTAATATTTGCTTTATTTCATATATGACAATTTATAATATGTTATAATTTTTCAAAAAAAAAATAGATTATAAAATCTTATTTAGCACTTGAGATCTCAAATCTATTACTTTTTTCCGATGTGTTCGACACATTCCCTGCCCTACATTAAGAAAAGAACACTACTTGTGTTGTGTGTTGCCCACAACACGGACTTTGATCTTGCATATTTAAAATTAATCTAATTGCATATTTACTAAAAATTAATACAGTAATTCATACAATAATAAATTTACCACCTCAACTTTCCATTTGCATTAAAGTGAGATCACATCTTTTACAATAAAAACTAACACCAAAATATCTTCGACAATTTAGCAAAGAGCGCATTCAAGAATAGATATTTATCAAAAAGTATATTATGGTTTCATTTTCACCAAAGAACGCACTTATTATAGTGAACTTCCTCTTACACCGCTCCTATCATCTTATTGTCTTTCTCTTTCTCTCTCAGTAATAAATTCTGAGACGTCAGCATATGCAATGTGACTTAATTACTAACTTTTATTTTAAAATAATATATTATTGAAATCGGCGCTAAATTAAAAAAGGTAAGATAAAAATTAAAAAAATATTTTACATAAATTTTTTTTCATCCAACATGATTTAAAAATATAAATAAATTATATTTATTTTTATTAATAGAAATTAATATATTAAATAATATTTAATAAATATATTAATGTATAAAAAGTTTTTTGAAATAAACTGTTGGATTTAAAAATATAAATAAATGATGTTTATATTTGATTAATAAAAATTAATATATTAAATAATATTTAATAAATATATTAATGTATAAAAAAAATTTGAAAAAAATTGATCGTGGGCCTGAAATCAATAGCCCACGATGGGCCTGAAATATTTTTATTTCAGGCCCAGCGTGAACTCAAATTTTTTTTCTATTTTAAAAATATATTAATATATAAAAACATATCAAAACACTTAATTTCAGATTCAAACGTAGGACCTGAAGTCATCCCAGGAGGGTCTGAAGTTAAATAACTTCAGATCCTATAAATAATTAATTTAATAAATAATAATTAAATATAAAAAATTTTAATATTAAAATTAAAACATTTTCAGTGCCCTTGGGCCTGAAGTCATCCGACTTCAGACCTAAAGAGGGCCTGAAGTATGATGACTTCAGGCCTAAGGAGGGCTTGAAGTCTGATGACTTCAGGCCCTCCATCATTAAATAATAATTAAAATATAAAAATCTTTTTTATAAAAAGGTATAATATATAATTACATATTATTTATAATTTTTATAAAAAAGGTATAATATATAATTATATAATAATAAAATGCTATAGAAGTGGTTTAGGTATATCAGTGAGTTTTGAGCAAAACTCACTGATGGACCTACCATATTTGAAATTCTGAAATCCCTATATCAGTAGACAGGGTTGAGCTAGGAGATGAGATTTTGGGTGTCGAAACCTCTAATCTTGCTGTATCACCAATGTTATAGGAGTGGTTTAGGTATATCAGTGAGTTTTGAGCAAAACTCACAGATGGACCTACCATATTTGGAATTCTGAAAACTCTATATCAGTAGACAGGGTTGAGCTAGGAGATGAGATTTTGGGTGCCGAAACCTCTAATCTTGTTGTATCACCAATACTATAGGAGTGGTTTAGATATATCAGTGAGTTTTGCTCAAAACTCACTGATGGACCTACCATATTTGGAATTCTGAAACCCCTATATCAGTAGACAGGATTGAGCTAGGAGATGAGATTTTGGGTGCCGAAACCTCTAATCTTGCTGTATCACCAATGCTATAGGAGTGGTTTAGGTATATCAGTGAGTTTTAAGCAAAACTCACTGATATACTTAAACCACTCCTATAGCATTGGTGATACAAGATTAGAGGTTTCGACACCCAAAATCTCATCTCCTAGTTCAATCCTGTCTACTGATATAGAGTTTTCAGAATTCCAAATATGGTAGGTCCATCAGTGAGTTTTGCTCAAAACTCACTGATATACCTAAACCATTCCTATAGCATCGGTGATACAGCAAGATTAGAGGTTTCGGCACCCAAAATCTCATCTCCTAGCTCAACCCTGTCTACTGATATAGAGTTTTCAGAATTCCAAATATGGTAGGTCCATCAGTGAGTTTTACTCAAAACTCATTGATATACCTAAATCACTCCTATAGTATTTTATTATTATGTAATTATATATTATACTTTTTTTAAACTTATAATTAATATGTAATTATATATTATACCTTTATATAAAAAGGTTTTTTATATTTTAATTATTTTTTTAATGATGGAGGGCCTTCAGGCCTAGGAGGGCCTGAAGTCGGATGACATCATGCCCAAGGACACTGAAAATATTTTAAATTTAATAATATTTTTTATATTTAATTATTATTTATTAAATTAATTATTTATAGGATTTGAAGTTATTTGACTTCAGACCCTCCTGGAATATCTTCAGGTCCTACGTTTGAATATGAAATTAAGTGTTTTGATAGGTTTTTTTATATATTAATATATTTTTAAAATAGAAAAAAAAATTGAGTTCACACTGGGCCTGAAATAAAAATATTTCAGGCTCACGGTCAATTTTTTTCAAAATTTTTTTTATACATTAATATTTTTATTAAATATTATTTAATATATTAATTTCTATTAATCAAATATAAAAATCATTTATTTATATTTTTAAATCCAACCGTTTGTTTCAAAAAAAAAATTTATACATTAATAAAAAAAATTAATATATTAATTTTTATTAATAAAATAAAAATCATTTATTTATATTTTTAAATCACGTTGGATGAGAAATTTTTTGAGTGAAATATTTTTTCAATTTGTACCTTATCTTTTTTAATTTAGCGTCGATTTCATAATATATTATTTTAAAATAAAATTCAGTAATTAAGTCACGTTGCATGTGCTGACGTCTCAGAATTTATTACTGAGAGAGAAAGAGAAAGACAATAGATGACAGGAGGGGTATAAGAGAAAGTTCACTATAATGAGTGCGCCCTTTGGTGAAAATAAAATCATGATACATCTTTTGGTAAATATCTATTTTTGGGTGCGTCCTTTGATAAATTGCCAAAATATCTTAAAGTGCCCAAAATAAATTTTTAAAGAAAAATATTATAAAACAAATAGTTACCTTTTATTAATGAAAAATACATTCCATACTGAAAATATATCTTTTTCAAATGTAGGTTGCTCATAGCATCAAACACTTGAAGTGTCAAAACATCTTCTTTAGGATAAGTTGAGGAATCAAACTAAAAGGGAGGAATTAAAAGTCTGGCATTAAAAAGATACCCAAAACATTTATTTATAGAAAAACATTTTGTTTTTATAAAATTATTAATACATTGATTTGGAATTTTAAAAACAATTTTTATATTTTTATATTTTCAAGAATATTATATCAAAAGTTTATCATATTTTAAGTGGCTATGATTTAAAAAATAATTAACCTTTTAAAATTAAGACATAATTAAAACTTATTAATACATTATATTAGAGTTTTAAAAATAATTTAAATGCTTTTACAATTTCAAAAAGATAATATCAAAAGTTTATCCTATTTTAAGTGATTATGAATTAAAAAATAATTAATATTTTAAAATAAAGATTTGACATTTTAAAATGAACACATAATTGAAAGGTATTAATATATTTTATCGGAATTTTAAAAGTAATTTAAATGCTTTTATAATTTTAAAAAGATAATATTAAAAGTTTATGATATTTTAAGGGACGATGATTTAAAAAATAGTTAATCTTTTAAAATAATGATATAAGTATTTATTTATTTTCATTGATTAGGATTTTTATTTATGAAAATATTATTTAGACGGAAAATTTGATAGTTATTATTTTTAGTTTTTTTTTATTTTTATATATATAGATAATAAAAAATTTTACAAGGCCATATTTCTACCTTAACTTTTAAAACATTCACAATTGTGGAAACTCTTTAGAATCTGCTCCCTCCCTTGGGCCATATGGACAATGGGAGCTCCAAATATAAATGCCCTTATTCCAAGTCAGAAGAAAAATGTCTAGAAAGTATTAAAGCAATATTATATCAAACTTCATCAAATAAAAGATCCAAAAAAAATATGGAGCAATTACTTTAATTGAAATTTTATTAGATATATTTTTTTGGTTTGATATATTATCTTCAATTAATAATAATAGTGAATTTTTATAATAAATTGAATATTGTTCTCGTACTAGATGTCTTATTTCTTTTTTAACGACTGCAGAAAAAATAAATTAACATCTGTTGTGATTTTTGTTAAAAAATTTACAAATGAATTTAATATAAAATTAAATTGTATGAAAAATATATAATTAAAAATAAATAAATAAATATTTTAATTAGATATAGAAAAATATTTTAATTACATTCACAATTGTATAAATTGATGAGATCGAAACAGATGAGACTTCCTAATGAATATTTTAAAATTAATTATTTTAATTATATTATTGATAATGTCGTTTCTTCATTTCAAAATATATTACAACTTTTTAAAAATATGAATATAATTTTAATTTTTTATGATATAGAAAAATTAAAGTTATTTAGCTATGTAATTGTTTGTAAATAATAATAATAATAATATTTTTTAGCTCATCTTACTTGTTATTTCTCTCAGGCATAGATTGGATCAAGTAACAATGAAAAAGACTTTGTTGATCAAGATCAGGCATCGAAGACGGGACAAATTGGAACGTCTATTCTCACGTGCGGGCTAAAGTGAATCTTGTATAATGAATGTTATCATCTTTTTATTTTAATAAAAAATATTATTTTTCAAAAATATAAATAAATGGACGTCTCTCTTATAATTTTATTCTAAAATTATCTTTTAATCCAGTGTTATTGTAAAAATTACCAGATAGCTTTTATAATATGTAGTAGCTATTGGATAACTTTTATAACGTGTAAATATTATCTAGTAATTGTTACAATGTATAGAAGTTACCTAGTAGTCACTATAACATATTTAATATGAGTTTGAGATTTAAGATTCATATCATACATAAGTGATTAATAATTGTTATAATGTGTAAAAGCTACCCAATAATTACTATAACGTATAGAAACTATCTAATAGTTGCTATAATGTTTTTAATATGAGTTTATGATTTAGTACTTAAGATTTAAGATTTAGGATAGGATTTAAGATTTAAAATTTAGAGTTTAGAATATCAGAATACTATTATGTTAAAATAACTTCTATCATGATTTTAAAGTTATTTTGATGAAATTTAAATAATTTTAATAAATTGTCAAATAATATCTTAATATACTAATATTTAAGTATTCTAAATCCTAAATTCATATTAAACACGTAGCATATATGTTATAGTAGTTTTTGAATAATTTTTACATGATATAAATTTTAAATTCTAAATTTACCCTAAACATATTTATAATTATTAAGAAACTTCTGCACCCTAATAGTTAGGGATAATTTGTATCTGATATAAATCTTAAATACATTCTAAACACTCTCAACAGCATCCATTTGAAGGATAATTTTGCTATAAAATTATAAAAAGAATGCCCATTTAATTTAATTTTTTGTTTCAAAAATAATTGTTCGGCTGATATTTTCCTTAATTGCGAGCATTCTATTGTTGACAATAAAATGTAAGTGCTCAAAATGCTAATAACTTAAAAATACGTCCACATAATTTATTTATTTATTGTTTGATGAAATTTAATTTTGCCATCAGATCTAAATCATAATTAACTGGAGTAGAATCCATCGACTCCAGCACCACTTGGTTCGAGCCGCTACGTACGGCATCATCCACTGTCCGCATTAGATCCAATGTCTCGCATTCCATCTCAATTGCCGAATCTGGCCCAAAGGCGGCGAGGCGGCGGGGCCGGTCTGGCAACCGAACCAAAACTTCCCGATCAAGTCTTTGAAAATTTTCATTTTACCCCTAAAAATTTTACTTTTCACAACGGCCTAAACTTTTGAACCGTCAATTCAAACGGACAACGGACTCGTCATATTAGGTCTTGGAGGTATGTCGATTATTTGAAAAGTCTGGGGGTTAGTTTAGCAGATGCAGCTAAAATTTGAAAGAGCAAATGTAAATTTCCGCAGATGGGAAATCAAACGCAGCAGGTCTCTCCACTGCGGAGTTAAATCGGTACAATTCGCTCCGGGGCTATGGTGCAGCGATAGGACCACTAGTCACTATCTCAAATATTTTCGATTCGATCCCTAACTACGGTGCATTTGCAAGAATTTTTCTTCCAAATAGGGCACGAACCCTGGGACGCTGGACTTCTGAACCGTCCACCACGAGCGCTTCCCGATTTACCCTGATGATCGGTGGAAAATTTTCGTAAGGCCGGATCGATCATCCCAAATTTAATTTGTCTGCTACCTGGTTAAAAAATAAATAAATAAATCGGTACAATTCAACACCGCGATACGTTTTGTGGGGGCTCGCGAGCTGCCGTCTCTTGCTCGCCTCGTCCAGGTTTCCTACTCTCTCGCCGTCGACCTCGTTCCCCCGTAATCACCATCTTAATGCCTGCTTGCGTGCTTTTCCCTTTTCCGAGCTTGAATCTTCCGTGCGCCTCCGATTATGGTCGTTCTCTTTCAGGAACGGGTTGCCTTATTTTTTACTGGGGGTTGATTTTCTCGTTGGGGATTCGGGACCTTGGGAACTCCGGCTCTGTCGGTTCCCGATGAGCCTCGAGTTATCGGACCCCTCGATTTTACTAGTGTCGAGGGCAAGGGCGGTGTAGTCTACCAGTGAGTTCGTCGGACGGGAACGATGGAGTTTATATGACGGAAAGAGAAATTTTTAGCGTTCAGCATGGGCGCAAGTCATGCTACGTGTCAATCAGGAGCTTGTGACATATGATTTGTTGGAGGAAAAAGGATACTCCGAAGCTTGTATCCTTGTTTTCGACGAACAACCATGTAAAATTTGTTTGATTATTGCCCCAGGTTGTCTAATATAGGATATCTGAATTAGCCACATATTGGGTATTTCTAGGGCATCGACCGTAATTGTTTCAGTGACTTGGCTCATTTTAGGCATGACTTATGCTATTGTACAAGTTATTTGGGCACATATGTAAGTTTGATCCTTTCCCCTGTGATTCAGGAAGTGTTTGCCACAATAATTTCTTCTATGATGATAGCATATTGATAGTGAGATAAGTGCTGCTTGTTTGATTTTGTGACTTCATACCTATGATCATATAACTGGTGTCAACCTATTTTACTTCTCTTATTGCTTATTCAATATGCTTGGTGCAATTATGGTCGATTTGTTATAGTTTTATTTTATTTGATGTATTCACATTGGTTAATCTAAGATAGGGGCAAGCATATTTTCAACTAAGGTAGAATAGAATAAGTAAAACAGTTTCACATATTCCACAGAACATAGCAAAATATTAAATTTCTAATGCATTATTATTTTTATATTTCTGTTTCTTTCATGTACTAAAGTAGACAAGAATTGTGCACATATAGAATCTGAATGGTTATAATACATTTTGATGATTCTTCAGGGAAAATCAATCATCAGGTCATTTGAGGAGAATATGGGTGCTTATGATCCTTCAGAAGCAACAACATCATGTATAGATTCCACAAAAGATTCAGAGAGCACTGTAGAGATTAAAATTAAAACATTGGATTCTCGAACGTACACTTTGCGAGTTGACAAGTCTGTAAGTACAATTTAACTATGTTCATTAAGTAAATTGCAGCTTAGTTTATCCAAAACACTTTGTTCCTTTACCCTACTGACTCCTTTGTTTATTAGTTTGTAACTGGAATGTGTCATCTTGCAATGCATAAAAATTGTCCTACCTTAAATGAACAGTTTTTATTGATTCTTCAACTCCGAGCTATTCTTCATATCTAAAAAGTGGTCCTTTTCCTCTGATCATAAGGCAATTTACATCAGCTGTTCACTATAACAAGATTTGTTATTTTTGTTACATATCAAAAATAACATACACTTACAGTCTGTACCACTTCAATCTTATGTTTGCCTGACTTCCGGCATGTGCATGTGTTAATTTTTGTTACATATCAAGTCTTTTAGCATCAAATACTTATGACTATACACACAAAGTAGCACATAGATATAGAATCCAAATTTGCATTTATCATTCATCTGCTTGTAAAGCAAGGTGCTAAGATGCATAAAACTTTGGAATAGGATCTTAAGCAAGCCTTGGTAGCCAAAACTTTTATATCTCCAAATTATTTGATTGGGTGCTTTGCTAGTGGTAGTTGCTAGGGGCTTTGAACTCATCCATGCTATTGAGCCAGTAGGGGACTCATATGATGATTTTCGGTATTCTTTTTCATTTTACATTATCTGTACTGATTCATGTATTCACGGAATCACAATCAAGGTATCTCTTACATGACGCCTAAAGATGTGTGGATCTTCTAATGTCTGCGGTGTTTGTAACAAATAATGTAGACTGTAGACTTACTAATCCTTTTACAATTTACACTATCTGTGCTGATTCACGTAATCATGGAATCACAATCATGGTATTTTCATGACACCCCCACTGGTTTATCTGTCTTCTAATGTCTGCAGATGCTTGTATCCAATTATTTAGATTGTAGATTTACTGGATTTAAATCCTGAATAAGTTTTACAAAAGTTCATTAAAAGGTGCCTCCGCTTGTATTTATTGTGATAAAAAGTTTGACATCTCAGAGAATTAGATATTGTTATTTGCAATAAACTATACCCATATTATCATTTTAGATGGCTGATATGTATCTGATTCTTCAAAATGGTTCTCAAGTTTGACTATAGTCTTGTTTTTGGAGAGTTTAATTCTAAGATTTGATTATCTCTGCATAACTATTACTGCTTGGACCTTTTCTATTTTTTTTTTGTTATAGAGAATAATGCTACTAATGCTATGCTGTAGTGAAGTTATGGGAATTGTGCATATTTTTGTTCTGACGTCCCCAAACATGTTTAATGATGAAGATCTTTGAAGTCTATTAGTATAATATTTTCTTTGCTTCACAGGTGCCAATCCCAAGGTTGAAGGAACAAATAGCCGGTATAACTGGGGTAATCTCTGAACAACAGCGTCTAATATGCCGCGGCAAGGTTTTGAAAGATGACGAAATCCTGTCTGCATACCGTATCCTATTATGTCATCTCGATGTCCTAAGTTTGTTGACTAATTTGAATATACTAGAATTAGTAAATACTAGTCCCTTTTTCACTAGGCAATCGGTTCCTATTTGTTTTGTGTCATCAATGGATACTTTTTTTTATCTATGATAACGTTGATTCTTTATTTATTGAAACATGAAGTTTTAGCCACTTCAAATTGGTAAGATATTTCTTCAATTTTGGTTCTTAATCTCTTATTGATGTTTTCTTTCCTGTTCGTATTGAAATAGAATTGTTGAGATGCACAGAAATCTTCCCTTTCAGATATTTTACTGTTCACAATACATTAGCATTTTGTTATTCTAGTTTCTTTATATTGTAATTGGCTTACCTTTGTTGGTTTTTATACATGTAATTAGCTTGTTTATCCATTGAATTCTAGCAAATTTATCATGCTTGCTTTATCCAATTACATATAGTAGATGTACACACTAATTTACTAGATGAACTTACTGTTTATGGGCTTACCCATCTAATTATCACTATTCTATTAAATAACTTCTACTTGAGTTCCTTAGCATGGATGATTAAGATGTTGAAGATGGTCACACATTGCATCTGGTTGTTAGACAACCACAACAATTTTCTTCATTCCCATCAACAAGTCATATTGAAAATGAAGGCGCGCCAGGTGAGTTAGTTGCATTTAAAATCACGTAGTTTATGGTCAATCTTATGTAGCCTGAATTCACTTGAAAACTTGAACTTTTTCTTTTTGTTTGTCTTGTTGTTGGCTAAACAAATGTTTTATTATTCCACTGACAAACTGTTAGAATATTTATGGTCTTGTATTTTAGAGGACTAGGTGTATTAGGATGTAATCCTTGAAATGCATCAATTGCAAATGACTTCATCTTTCTGTTTCTTTCTGCTTAATGGTTGCAATAAGTATAGTTCAGAATGTCCTGTTTTTGCTAACATAGTGTTTTTAGATATTCATAAGAAATTAGAACATATCCTTTCCAATCGTTTCCTAAATGAGAAAATGCTGATTGAATTTTTTGTACCACTGTAGTTTCGAATGCTACTTCTGATACTCATCGTAGTCATGTTGGTCAAGGAGCTCGTACCTTAGTATTTGAGACTGTCAATATTGGCCAAGGGGACCATCATACTCAACATCTTTCTGAGGTAGATCTGCCAGTACAATGCCCTTTATTTTTTAATTTGTGTGGGATACTTGTATAACATGAACACTTGTATAACATGAACATGGCTAAATATTGATTTTATTGAGCAGATTATATCTAGTATCTTAAATGCTGTTGCAACAAGAAACACTGGGTCCCAGACCTCAAGTACAGATCTCAGGGTAAATCTTCTTTCACTAATGCAAAAAAATGTCAATTAAAAGCTTTCATTTTGAAGCATAAATAATCTTGCTTCACAGGATTTGGGTGCAAGAACCTCTCTTGACGTTCCAGGTGGTGAGCTTGGTTCTAGGCAGTTGCCTGACCAATTCCAGCCTGCAGTTTCATTGGGCCCTCAACAGCCAACTGTAAGTTGTCAATCATATGTAGTGATTGAATATGCATTATAGGTTTGTTTGCTTGCTTTGAAAAAATTATTTACACCACTCTCTTTGTTCAACTGTAAAAACTTTATTAGCATTGGTAGCTTAGGACCCCTTTTTTTGTTATACTTTCTCATAAGTTGTAGTTGTGCAGGTAATTCCTGATTCTTTGACCACTATACATCAGTATTTGAGCTTCATGAGAGATGAGTTCTTCAGAGAAGGTATAAATGCAGCTAGCTTTTTTCTTTATAAACCCGATGAGATTTACTTTCACGCAAGCTTTTGGGTTATAGAATAAGTAGAAGAAATTTCATTCTTTGGCAGGTGCGGAGTACAGAAATGAAGCAAACATAACTAATATGCTTGACAATGGTCTTCAGTCTCGCCATTCTTTTATCCCAGGTGGCCTACCAAGTCCAGCATCTTTAGTAGAAGTTCTGCGTTCTACAAGAGAATTGCTAATGATGCAAGTTGATGGATACATATCAGTATGTGTTCATTCCTCTTTGGCTCTTATCAAGTTGTTTTTTCACAAAGACTTGAATGAGACATAATAATATAAATCCCAAGCTATTGCTCTTAAGCACCAAACTTTCTGTTATATATAATTACCTCATTCTTCATTACTTCTACATTGCAAGTTGAGTCAGCTGTGCTTGAATTGTTACAAGTATACTATTTTATTTGAAACTGTGTTAAGTAAATCAACTTGGCAGTCTTGAACTGAGTCATTTTGTTGCTATGTTTTTGTTTTTTTTTCATCCCTGAAACATAGAGATGCATAACAGCAGGTACTAGCACAATTTTAGAAATATTTGATGCATGCCAAAATTTAAACTATGTCAATAGTTAGAAGCTATTCAATCTCAAGCCTCATTTTTTATATTATGGTTAGTCGCATGAACAAGTCTTTGACATAGATAATGAGATCTGCTGCTAATTTCAGAAGACAAATCTCCAGAATAGGGATTTCTGAATCAGTTAAGTTGGAAAGATAAGAATTGAACTGAATAGTATATCCAGAAAAAGATGTTCCTCAGTTTTCATTTCAATACTTGTATTTGCTGGATGGCTTGTTGTTCCTTTTATGTTTCTGCTGTTTGACGAGGTATTGACCCAGACATCTTCTATGCCAACTGAATTTGATTTTGGCATTTTAATCTGTGATGCTTGATAATTGATTTGCTGTCACTCAATAGTGATTGTTCACTTTGACATGGTCTATGGTGCCATCAGGTTCTTATCTGTAGCATTCATTATCAAGCTTGGTCCACCTCAGGCTCAGTTCCATTAGAAACAAAACACATTTCTATTTCCTATTTCAATGCCCTATTTTTCTTTACCCCTTATTTTTCATCCACTTATACTTTCTCTCAACCCTTCAGACACCATAACTATCATCGTCATCTGTCTTGAATCGGAATTTGGTTGCTAGATTAGCGCAATGTTTATTTCATACATAGATTTGATAAGCTTGACAAATACCTTGGATGAATGAGCAACTGCAAATTATAAATCAATCCTATTTGTTGATCTGTAAATTCATTGTATGAATCATTAATTATTATTCTCCTATTGAAGATTTGTTACCCCCAAAGCAAAATCATTTCCTAAGAAAACTCCTAATTAATTTGATGGAGTTCAGCAATTGCAGATGCCATTTTTTTTTTAATTTTACAAATGTACAAGACCTTGTGTAGTTGTGTGATAAAATCAATCGTTTTGCATCTAGTCTAAGCCGATTCAATTGTTAATCAATGCCAGCCATGTGATCTTGGCAAGAGCTAGTGGGTTACTGTTCTAGTTAATGGTTAGTTAAACCTGCTGCAGGTTCAAGATTTTGAATCCAGGATGCAAGCTGGTTTAAGCCTTGAGGTTGGATGCATGGTTTAATATTTTGGACCATACTGCCTGGTCAGGTCAAAATTTTTCAGTCTGAGTGCAGACAAATAGGTGAACCATCAAGTTTAGGCAATCCGTTGTAAACAGTAAATTGCTGCTAACTGCTAAAATGCAGTACAGCACCATCCTGCGACTTGTTATATTCGTTTTTTTGGGTATGGGTTGATATGTATAATATGATATCAATACTGTATTGGTCTGATGGATCCTCAAGATCAACATTGAATCAAAAGTTTACACTGGCTGCATATCCAATTCAACTGGTAACTACTGATCTTGGATTGTATATGGTCATGATGTCCAGATGGTCACTAACGACTTGGTGAAGAGTGAAGACTAGAGAAAAGTGTAGAAATTATAGATGTGCTGACCCTTTTCTAGCTAAAACTAGAAACACTTTGTTGCATCAGGTTCAATGGCAGGATAGCTAGAAAAACAGTCTTGCCTAAAGCTGAATGGCAGGTTAAGATCCCTGCATCAATTTCAAATAATTGCAATAGTCGATTTGTTTTAATTTGAAAACAATCTCGTTGAGATGCCTATTCTGAAAAGTCAAAACACAATTTAGCCAATTTGTTTGCTTTGGTCCTACATTGTTATGATTTTGATAGTTGATCTAAGACTAAATTGGTTCATAGTTAGCACATGACTTTTCTCCAGCAATGTATCATTTCTATGTAATGACCATTTCCTTCGTGAGTATATTTGCCTAATCAGCCAAGTACAAATATGCTGCCTTGAGTTTTGGTATTATCATTTTGTCCAATAGGAATATATATGAATCCTTAGTTTTTTTTTCTCTTAATATGATTTAAAGAAGTTTACATTTCTTATAATTCCACCAATGAGTAACCTGAACTTTTCAAACATTAATAAATGAGAAAGAGACCTGCCAATGCAAACCAACCATAGATGTGCAATGAGGGAGGGGGGGGGGGCAATGCCTTTTTATACATTAGAAGATTATATGCCACGGGAATTGAATTTTGTTTCATTGTATTCAGTTCAATCATTGCAGCTGTTTGGATTCAGAATCCAGAAAATATTTCTACAACAGTTGAGATTTCTTAGCGACTATCTGACAGAACAATTCAAGTGAACTTTTGTTTGCATATGACTGTTTTCACTAATCCTAGTTAATACCTGTTAGGGACTGATCAAGCAGAGCAACTCAAAGGAATTGTTGGTTTGTATGATTATTTCTTTAGTCCCAGCCAATATCTGCTAGGGCTGTCCGATTAGCATTTTCTATAAGTTTTGGATATTTGACTGTTTCCAATCCCTTCTAAAATCTTAAGAATTTTGTTAATCCCACTGTATCATTATAGCTCTTTTGAGTCACAAGGGATGACCTAAACTTGCTATTCAATGTCTGCATCTCTTCAATAAGACAGAGGGGCTGTAGTGCTCCAAACCTAATAGACACCATGTTGGCAGTTACTTTTGCTTGCCACTGCTTATGTGAGAAACTTGGTCTAAAGACCTTGCACCTTTCATGACAGAACACTCTTACTATGTAGAAACACAAATATGAAAGCCATAGACATAGGAAAGAAAAAACAGAAAAAAGACAAATAAAGAGAAGATAATTATTTCTTTATTGTTTCTTTATTATTGATTAATTATCATAGGCTAACAGACCTATTTATACAAATGGTCAAAATAATATATGGAAAAATATTATGATAAATATGGTAACATATTATGATAACTATGGTAATAACAAATATAAAAATAATGATAAATATGATTTGGATTGCAATCCAAACATAGCAAATCATCAGCCATTACTAGGGGTGTAAATGAGTCGAGCCGCTCGTGAGCCGCTCGCGAGCCGCTCGGTCAAAACTCGACTCGAGCTCGGAGTTGACCGAGCTCGAGCCGAGCTCGAGCTGGCTCGTTTACAATTCGAGCCGAGCCCGAGCCAATTCAAAGCTTGCTCGATGGCTCGTCGAGCCATATCGAGCCAAGCCTGGGATCTATCCCAGGCTTGATGACATTGTTTTCCATAAATAAATAAGAACTTGATGAGGTATTTGTGGTTAGAAGGTTTCGGTGGAGGTTCTCATGTAGCAGAGGTTGCAAGTTCGAATCATGACCTTACCCCATTTTTATTAGATTTTTCGGCTCGAATTTGGCTCGAGCTCGGCTCGAGCTCGACTCGAGCCGAGCTCGAGCTCGATTTTACTAGCTCGATCGAGCTCGAGCTCGAGCCGAGCTCCTTTGGTTTTCTCGAGCTCGAGCTCGAGCCGACCTTTGGCTCGGCTCGGCTCGGCTCGACTCGTTTGCAGCCCTAGCCATTACTATGTAGAACACTCTTACAGAAATACATAATATAAAAGCGCATAGACATAGGAAAGAAAAAACAGAAAAAAGACAAATAAAGAGAAGATAATTATTTCTTTATTATTGATTAATTATCATAGGCTAACAGACCTATTTATACAAATGGTCAAAATAATATATGGAAAAATATTATGATAATTATGGTAATAACAAATATAAAAATAATGATAAATATGATTTGGATTGCAATCCAAACATAGCAAATCATCAACCATTACTATGTAGAACACTCTTACTATGTAGAAATACATAATATGAAAGCGCATAGACATAGGAAAGAAAAAACAAAAAAAAGACAAATAAAGAGAAGATAATTATTTGTTTATTATTGATTAATTATCATAGGCTAACAGACCTATTTATACAAATGGTCAAAATAAATAAATAATATATGGAAAAATATTATGATAAATATGGTAACATATTATGATAACTATGGTAATAACAAATATAAAAATAATGATAAATATGATTTGGATTGCAATTCAAACATAGCAAATCATTAGCCATTACCCTCGACAAACTCAACATGAGATATTGAACATTGAGTTTGGTTGTTAAAGACCAGTCAAATCTTCTAGAGCAAAGACCACCAGATCAACGATACACATATCTGTCGAACTTTGCCTTTGATGAAAGAAGACAATAACTAGAAGGAAATAAGGAGTTGTTGTTTGAAGGTTGAATCTGATCTGTCGTTGGAAAAAGAGCAGCAAAAAAGAAGGCTACATTTTGATGGCTGAATATGCTAGAGCAGAGGAAGGGGAGCCTTGGCGCAATGGTAAAGTTACCACCTTGTGACCTAAAAGGACACGGGTTCTAGTCCTGGAAACAACTTCTTACAAAGTAGGGTAAGGTTGCGTACAATAGACCCTTTCTTGGGACCCCGTATGACGGGAGCTTTATGCACCAGGTTGTCCTTTGTTTTTTTTTAGAGGAAGAAAATATGCTATTGTGTGCTGAGCAAAACCTCGGAAAAGCTTTCTATTTGGTTTGTCAGAAGATGCTAAAAAGAGAAAACACTCATGGAGAAAAGACTGTTGCAAAGCGGCTATTGTTGAAGAGGAGGAAGAGAAGGAGAAGAAAGGGAGAGGAAGATAAAAAGAAGGATGAAACTTGATCTCCTTAAATTAAAAAGAAGGATAATGATATAGCTGAGAAAAACAAGAAGAGAAAGAATAAAAGGAAGGATTCAACTTCGATACTGTTGAATTTCTTGAAAGAAGAAAGAAGAAGATAGGAAGGAGAAGAATAGAGGACAGTAAGAGGGAGGAGCTTGAGAGTAACTTGTTGATTTTGGGAGAGATTAAAAGGAAGAAATTTGCTAGTAGAAGATTCTTGCTGAAACTGGAAGGAAGAAGGAGAATAAAAAGGAAAGAAAACTAGAGAACAGCGACGAAGGAGGAGGTGATGACAAATTAAATAGGGAAAAAAAGGGGAAGAGAAACCATGGAAGAAAGGGAGTTGATGCTGTCCACGGGCTCTGCTGTTGACGACTGGCAGCAGTTGAAGAAGAAGAAAACACAAATCTGATTGCGCGTGGCGTGAGAAAGGAAATAGGGAAGAAGACGTGCCGCATGGAGGTTGTAGTTGCGCGTGACATGAGGAAGACACCGCAAAACAAACAGATTTTGCGAGATAACTGATTGCTGGGAAAAAAAGGAAGAAGCAAGAAGAGGGGCTGCTGTTAGCTGGCACAAGAAGAAGACTTTTGGGAAGAAAGCTGCTGGGAGGATGCTGGAGTTGCTATTGCTGGAAGAGGGCAGCAACGAAGTTGTTGTTGTTGTTGTAAGAGAAGGAGGAGAAGCAACTGCGGCTGGGAGAGAGCTGGAAGGGGAGGAAGAGAACTGATCTAGTATTGTTGCAGGGACGAGGAGGAGATTGGAGGTGCAGAGGAGGATCCGATGGTGGCTCTGTCGCCTGGGGGGGGGTCTGGTGACGGGATGGATGGGCTGTGCGGCGGAAGCCATCGGTGGATTTGCAGCAACCAAGAAAACAAAAAGTAGAGAGGGCTTCAATTCTTGAAGAGAGAGAAAAAGAAGCTTTTGTGTGGTGGAAGAGAGGAGAAAAAGAAATAGAAAAGAAAGAAAGAGTTTTTTTCTGTGTGTTTTGTTTTTTTAAAGGAAAAACAATCAGAAAAGAAAAAAAGGACAGAAATCTTAGTTCTTTTACAAGGAAAAAAAAGATGAGATGCATTGTAGAAAAAAAAGGTTAGAAATAATATTGGAAAAATACAAAAAGAAAGGACTATCCCTAGTGGTGGTGTTGAGGCAAAAGAAAAGAAGGAAGAAGTAGGGCTGTTGTTAAGGAAGAAAAAGTAGGATAGCAGCGAAAGGAGAGGATTGTTGTTGATTTTGATAACATGAGGAAGAAGAAGAAGATTGTTGTTGGCGACGACACATACCTTCGAGAAAGAGAAGAGACCAGGGAATCCCACAGTGAGGAGAGGACCTAAGTGAAGGGTTGACCTTTTTTTTTTTAAGGAAAAAGAAAGAAGAGATAGGTGTGAAAGATCATGGCTCTAATACCATGTAGAAATACATAATAGGAAAGCGCATAGACATAGGAAAAAAAGAATAGAAAGACAAATAAAGAGAAGACAATTGCTTCTTTATTATTGATTAATTATCATAGGCTAACATACCTATTTATACAAATGATCAAAATAATATATGGAAAAATATTATGATAAATATGGTAACAAATTACGATAACTATGGTAATAACAAATATAAAAATAATGATAAATATGGTTTGGATTGCAATCCAAACATGGTAAATCATTCGTAATTGAAACCAATTTCTGAATCTCCTTAACTGCTATGATCAAACCAAATAGACACCATGTTGGCAGTCACTTTTGCTTGCCATTGCTTGCTTGAGAAATTTGGTCTAAAGACCTTGCACCTTTCATGACAGAACACTCTTACTATATGTCTCAAATTCTATCTATATTCCACCCTATTCAAGTACCACATCATAGGAATTATAATACAATTACTTTTATGAATATGACAAAGTATTATTACTCTATGTCTCAAGGGCTATCCAAATTCAATTATCCACCTTTTTTTAATTTCCACCTTATAGGAATTGACAATACAAATACTTCTATGATTACCTATTATAAAATTCCTTCTTCAACTTTGTAACTTTAGTCCTATTACTACAGTTCAAAGATTCAGTAGAAAATATAAACTATGATCCCACATCATTGAATAAGTTACACATATTTCAGTGCTAGTCTTACTAGTTTCATCTTCCAACACATGTTCCAACAACTATGAACCTACAGGCTACACATACCAACGGTATTTGTATTGTGCAATCCATTATCATACATACTAAAAACAAGAAAATATTTGTGTTGATCTAGCACAAGGTTTCAATTATCTGCCCGGGCTGAATGCTAATCAGCATTTGTAAAGATACCAACACCATCCTGTCATCTAGTATGGTATAATTTTGGAAACAGAGGAAGTTCAAGGGCCTACTCACCAGAAGAAAAAGCTGGGCTGAGAGTTGGCTAATCCACACCCCATGATGGTAATAGAAATGATGATGGGGTTATATTGGAGATGTGCAGGAATGTAGACAGATATCCAAATGATGTAAACAGGTTGATCTCAACCAGTTGTCCTTTTTAATAACAAAACAATAGCGTAGAGTTTGTAAACTGTAGATTCAATGTAAATAGCAGTAGATTGAAATTTTGGAGAAATTTAGAGCTGAACAATTGAAACAAGCTCTTACTTTTGTGTCATCTGCTTTTAGATGCAGCATACCCTATTGGTATTTGCTTATCCAAAAGCTTAAGCTATTATGAGATAGTTTTATACTTCAATCTCCGTGACACTGCCTCTCATGTATGGATGTGTAGATTAATTGAATATGTCAAAGTACAACACATGAACTGACTTGGATACTTTGATGTTTAATTGTGGAAATTAGCACTAGCAGGGTGTCCACTGCCCCAAAGCTTGAGCTGTTGTGAAAGATCCAATCTGTTTTTTATTTGTTACCACTCATCAGATCCCCTGATCCTTGATGGGCATATAAGAAGGTTGTTTACACTGTTTTCACAAGCTCCTGGGATTTACATTTACAAACAGTGGCATAATTGTCAACAGATATCAGGAACAATTTTGTGTTCCTTTCTATGTTAATTCTTTGTTATCAATCATTTTTGACGGCTAAATATTTTTGCTGTTTTTTATACAGCAATTCACAAGGCGCCTAGAGGATCAAGCAAGTTTGACCAATACACTTATGCGTGGGAACCTTCAAAATAGTGTGCTTAGATCTGGAGTCTTATTGCAGAACTTGGGTTCCTTATTACTAGAGCTGGGTCGCACGACAATGACGTTGCGACTGGGTGAAAGACCGGTATGTTGCATAACCAGCTTCCCTTCCATGTATATCAAATATACCCATAGTTAAATGATGTTTATCATGCAGGTTGATGCTGTGATCAATGCGGGACCGGCAGTTTTCATCTCTGCAACTGGACCTAATCCTGTGATGGTTCAGGTTAAAAAACTTCATTTATCGACTTATATCTTATTCTTTTCTGCATCAACTAAACTTTCTTGTTGCAGCCTGTTCCTTTCTATCCAGGATCCAATTTTACTGCACATATGGGAGCTGCACACAGTGGTCATGGTTTACAAGGTGGATCGTTGGGCACTACATTTGTTCCAGGAAATATCAGCATTCGTCTTCGTGCAGGTATTCCAGAATCTTAACCATTCTTAATCACCTTGTTCTTATGGTTTTGTTTTCTTGAATGCCTTTGACCTGACAGATGATTTGATCATTTATCTAGGTCGTACCTTACCAGTTTCCCCTCATAACCTAGGCGCACAAGGTGGACAACAAGTACAAGGATCAACAAATCCAACCGAAAATACTTCCACTGCAAATGCTGCTCATCAAGTGGTTTCTGGAGCTTCAAATAATCCAGCTGTTGCTGGAGATTCTGGAGTTAGAGTATTGCCAATAAGAACGGTGGTTAGTGTACCTGCTGGGGTTGGCCGTTCAACATCTGAGTCATCTGGCAGTGCAGTTGGGCTAATCTACCCTTTTCTTGCAAGGGTTCAACATGTCACTTCTGGAAATTTGGGTGATGCTGGGGTCAATGAACTGTCTAATGGGGTGAATGATAATGGTCATAACAGTGAACAGCAGCACACTACTGGATCCACTATAGAATCACAAAACTTGGAATCTTCTATTGGAGATTTCATTCATGAGATTAACCAAATTTCTTCTAGTACAGTTTCTTTAGCTTCTGGATTAAATGCCTCAATAAATGAATCAGCTTCAGCTTCACATCAAGGTCAGGAATAATCTGTCTAATTCACTCTTACAAGTTTTTATGAATTTGGCTATATGGAGTAGTCCAGTATTATTCCTTTTGTATTCTCAGTTTTTTGTAGCTTCTCTAGAGTTTAGAGTTTTCCCTATGCTGCTTTAAACCACGAACGTGTTATATGATAGCTGAGTTTATGCTTTTCAGGCTCTTTAAGGGACTTCCTTAGTGGAGGCCAACAGTTGCAATCGGGTATTAACAACAGCGAAATTCAATTTGAACAACAAAACAGACAAAGCCCTATTTCGCAACTAACTGGCAGATTGGATCAGTGGCTGCAGTCATTTTTTCCGACAGAGCAAGTTCATGTTGATGCCACTAATCATCCAGAGGTTGCTAGAGGTCCTTCCACTGATCAAGTAGGCATAGGTGGAAATTCTCCACCTGAGGTGAGTGTAGGAGAAAGTGAGGATGGATTATTCTTCTCAAGGTTAGTACGTAATCTTATGCCATTCATATCTCAAGCCACGTCAACAGACCATGATGATAGAACAAATAATCAGAGTTCTTCAACAGCAGTGGTAAGGATGACCTTTTAATGTACTGCTTGCTGGACATAAGGTAATTTTGCTACTTATATTGATGTTCCCTGTACGCAGGCTCCCATGCAGAACTCAAATGACTCTAGTAGTTCCCAAAGTCGTCGAGACCCACCTGAGGCTCCCAATCCTAAACGTGCAAGGGTTTGTAATTAAGAAAATGTTTCCAGCATACATTTTGGCCTACACAGTGCTTATTTGGATGCCTAAATAGTTACTAGTAGAAATGCTTTCATTTAGGTGGTTGAATGTTAGCCTTTTTGTCTCCTAGTAGACCCCCTTATATAGACACAGATAAATATTTTGATCTTACACAATCAATAACTTGAGAATTCATACACATGCTTGCTAGTAATTCCCAATTCATACCAACGGATGCCTTTCAGCCTTCTGTAAGAGAGGAAGGCACAATTTGTTTTTGAAAAAAAAAAGAATAATAACATCACGTCGAATTCCTAGTATTATCAATTAACCAAACTGTAATGCATCTTTATTTATCTCACAATGGTACTCATATATTTGCCTATGTGTTTTCTCTTCCTTTTTTTTACATGTGATGCAAGGATTTTTTCCTAGTTCTCTTATAAAGTGTTATTATCTACATGGGGGTAGTTAACTATAATTGGAGTTGAAGTTGCAAGTCTTTAAACCAAAATGACATCCTGAAGGATTATCTCCAACCACATGCTACAATGATGCAATTAACTTTTTTTTCCCCTCGAGTAACCATGGTGTCATGCATGAAACATGACTAGGGCTTGTCAGCTTGGCCTAAAGCGGGGTCAGGTTGGGTATGACCCTGTTTGGCTCTAACAATTTTTTCCCTATAAAATTCTTGATATGCCCCATCAAAAATATTTAAAAATTGGATAATTGGGGTACCATAGTCGTTTTAGTTAAAATGATTATAATTATCTTAAAAAATCAGAAGAAAAATTCCTTAAAATCTTATATTAATACCCTCTCTCTCTATTGTTCATCCATTAGTTTTAGCATCTCCACTTCTCCACCAGCATCTCATTTCTCATTCTCATTATTTATCTTCATCTCTTATTTGAATGGTGCAAGTCGAATCAAGAACATGGGTATATCCATATGATGTGACGTGTCAAAGGATCATGGTTGTTGGAAGGCTGTGGATACACCAATATGTTTTGTGACATAATCTTGAACTCTCAGGTCAGGTTTTGAGAATAATAATCTGACTTTTTGACTCCAAGTAATGTTGATTCCTTATGTTGCATTGAGTACCATATCTTTTGACACATGGGAGAATGCTTGAAGATATGTTCCAGGGAAAAATATAGTATTGACAGAGTATGTTTGATACAGTTTTATTAATGAAATATTTGAGAAATCGAATGTGTAATCAAAAGCTTTAGTTGTCTGGTTTAATTGTTATGTAACCCACATGGTTTAATGGGAGTGGGGTTGGGTCAACCTTCTAGTGTGGAACTGCTGGGATGAATAATGCATGTGAAGTAGATGTTTGCTGTGGAAGTGACTGAAGTCTAGTGTACTCCATAATTTCATGTCAATGAAAATCACGTCTCTATGGCAGGTATTTAGTTAAAACTAAATTGATAGCTGGTGGCAAGTTTGTATTTATTTAAATGACTTGATATTCTTATTCATCAGGGTCATCTACCATCATTAATTATTTATCTCAACTATTTGAGGTTACATAAATTTTTTATCATTCATTTCTATGCAACTATTACTAGCAACATTCAGATTAATTAAATTATTTTTTAGTATATTAATTAATTGTTTCTTAGATTTCTTTTTACCCTTTATACCTTATGGCATAGAATTCGACCCTTTTAATTATAGGCTGTTGTTTGTGTACTCGTCCATAGCATCTCAAACGGATCTTTCATTTTTGTCATCTTTTGGAATTGTATATAATTGTTCCTTTTTTTATTATTTTAAAATAACTACACAACCTTCTTCTTAGTCTTGTAATTTCTACTATATTAACTTTTTAGCATGTTGCTTTTTAACAATCCAACACTTCGATCTATACAGAATGGTGGGCTGTACCACAATTTTTTTAAAAAAATCATTTTGCTAATGTGAAACACAAACACACAATAATCTAGAAGTTTATTGCAATGTTGTCCACTCATTCTTTGACAATAAATGGCCCAATATTCATGTTGAAACCTAAATAATAGAGACAATGCTTGGTCTCATCATAATTCGTTAGTGGGGAATTGCTGGTTTCTATGATCTAATAAATGGTCATAGAATCGAAATGGGTGGTTGGAAATCTAGGCATACCTGTTAGCGTTTCTTTATCATAGTTGACCATAATTGCTTGTAGTCTTCTGGTTGACTTTCACTACAAGTTCGATGACTGTGACTTTGGACATCAATATATGCTAGTGCATTGGTTATTCAGCTGGATATCTAAAATCAAACATTTCTACTTGAGCGATGTGTATATGCATTCTTGCACTAGTGTCAGCGGGTGCATGAATTCTGGATAATGATTGCTTTAGGAAATCAGGAGGCTGCATTCTCTGGAATCTACCGTACCTTGTGCTATCTATACAAGTCGCATTCCTTTATGATGAATCCCTAACTTCAGGATTGAGATGTTATATTCGCTTTATTTAATCATTTTTGATGTTCTTGTTATTGCTTGCCGAAAGATGCTATTATTATTGTAAAATAAATAATGGCATATTGAATTGCATGCACTTCATCTAGCTGGGTTTTGAATCTTCAACTTCAATGATATGAAATCTGAAATTGCCAGCCATTATTCATGCAGCAAACTGTTTTGACGGCTTTTTGCTGGTTGTACCAACATCTAAGCTTACCCTCTTCTGTTTTTGCAGGGAGAATGATTTCGATATTCATATGGATGCGTCAAAAGTTTGCATAGAGTGCCAGCAAATGCTACAAAGCAAACTACCGAGCACTCCACATTTGATTCTGAATGTTTTTCTCCAGTCCTTGTTAAAGATGAATGTTATCCAGCTTCTGAGAGATCCAAAAATCTTTTCGCCTACATCAGAATTGAGAAGGATTCAGGATGATATATTGAATTCTTTTTTTCGTGATTGACACTTGTTCTCGAACCTGTACGATGGCCATTTTTTATGTTTTATTTCAAGTTTCCGGCAAGGTGATCAGTGGAAATTTTATCAAAATTTTACTTGTAAATCGTAGTTGTTTGCCATGACTCATGATAATCTCAAACTATTTGAGACGATTATGTCATTCAACTCCGAACAAAATTATAGTATCAGTAATATTTATATATCTTAATTACTCCCCAGTCATGTTATTTCTTCAGGTAATTGTATATCTACTGGTTGTAATAATGAATATTATTGGTAAAACATAAATTGTTTGCAGAGATGTTAAATAAAATTTAAACTGAATGTATACATAATGGCCCTTGATTTAGTCATTCACTAAAGGTGAAATATGTCATCTTGACGGTTCTTCTATAGTGCATACCATTGAGAGGAAATAAATTAAAAAATTGAAACTAATCTTTACATAGGAGAGTAATTCTTTGGACTTTGTCAGAATTTGATTCTTGTTCAATTTTATAAATCTGTGTATGATAACTAGTCGGTTATGTCTTTTGGGCAAATGAATGCTAAACACGTGATTATGTATCATGTCATTTCATAAAATTATTATCTTACCATTAGCATTGCCTTCTATAATATGAAGTGCATTAAGATGATATGCAACATTGGATACCTTCACCCAACTTGCCCTTAAATTATAGATTGTGTTGCTAAGAAAGGAATCTGCTCTATCAGAACCAACCCTCACTTTTGCAACTTCTTTTTTTTTCCCTCTCTCCTTTTTGTCCCACCAAAGCAAAGCCAACCTAGAGCATGCACTGAAACCCCTAAAAGCAAAAAGAGTCCAAATCCATTACAACTTGTAGCCCTGTTCTTCTTTTCAAAAACAGAACCAATATTGATTTTCAACTAGTGTAGGGTTTACATATCATTGTTTTGTAGTGGATACAAATTAGTATATTGGGTCAGATAGGATCTAGTCGGCGTAGTGAAACACGAGGAGAAGAACAACTCGAATTCGAATTCGATTTGCTGATTAATGGAGGTTATGTGACTTGAGTTGGATGTTTCAATTCCTTGTGGCAATTGAACCATTGGACTACGCGGCAGGCACTTGGTCTTCTCTAAACCACATAAAGAAATTCAACGAAGTCAAAAGTTTGGAGACTAAAAAAGGGAAACATTTTTGGTCGTCAAAGTATCAATTAATGAACAAAATGATTTATGAGAAGGATACTAGAGATGCTGCCAGAGGACGCCGGCCATGAGCCGGCCGTGGGTGCATACTTGGTAGGGGCCACCTTATGAATCGGATCCTGTCAATATCTGTAAGATTGCGAATCGATCATTATAGTCAGAGCGTGGGAGGAAATTAAGGCACGTTTATTCCGTGGAGAGTGTGCTTGTTATATGGGATTATATAAATGCTACTTTAAGCCGACATGCTCTGTGAATATCACGACCATGCATGAATCATGACCCTTTATTTATTTATTTATTTATTTCTTCATAAAATATTTAAATCCATTTAGTTTAGAAAAATCTTAAATATAATAATATTATCGGTTAAGGAAGAGGGCGACACGAGGAACGGGTTGATTGAGGGGGCCACCGCGCGTGGCAGTTAGTTACCGAGGAAACAGAATTACGTGACGGGTTTTGGTGGTGCTGCGGCCGTTCCGTTCCGTCACCCAACCGAATCCAGTTAGTTTTTCAATTTCGCGGCGGTTGCAGCGACGCGACGTCAACCGCCGCGGTTGGCGGATAAGATCGAAGCGTGGGGAGACGACGATGACGACACGGTACGCACTCTCTGAGCTTCTCCTCTCCATCACGTAACCGTAACCTTGTCCGCTACCCAAACCAAATCGGGTCGGTAAAATGAGCCCCCCGCGTACCCGATCCGATCACCCAAACTGACTGAGTCTCGTAACGATTGTTTGAATTTTCTCGAATCGGATCAGGATCCGAACTGAGGAGGAGGAGAGGAGGAGGAGAGACAGGGCGACACGTGTGCGTGAGACAGCTGTACCCAATTAAACCGACTCGGTGGTGGAGGCGGGCGGGTGCGTGTACCGCCCTTCGACCGGTACTCGAACCGACTACCATCGTCGGCGCCCAACTCCCCCAGACGCTCTATATGACTCCGAACCCATCCCCGTCTTCTTCGCCGTCGCCTCTCTCGTCTTAAGAGTGGGATTCAGGAATTTCTTTACCTTGATTCGTCGCTGCAATTTGGTTCGCTAGGGATTGTTGATTGGAGGATGTCGATGGCGGCGGCGGCGGCGGGTCGGAGTAGGGCGACGGAGCGGATCAAGGGACCGTGGAGCCCGGGGAGGATGAGACGCTGCGGCGGCTGGTGGAGCAGCACGGGCCGAGGAATTGGAGTCTGATCGGCCGGTCTATTCCGGGCGGTCCGGCAAGTCGTGCCGCCTGCGGTGGTGTAACCAGCTGTCGCCGCAGGTGGAGCACCGGCCTTTCACGGAGGAGGAAGACGAGACGATCGTCCGCGCCCACCGCCGGTTTGGGAATAAGTGGGCTACGATCGCCCGCCTCTTGTCCGGCCGCACCGACAACGCCATAAAGAACCACTGGAATTCCACCCTCAAGCGGAAGTCCTCCTCGCTGACCGCCGCGGCGGCGCCTTCGGGCGGAGAGGAGGAGTTTCCGACCCTGCCGCTGAAGAGGGCGCGCAGCGTCGGCCCGGTGCTCGCGTCCGCGGAACTTTGCCCAAACCCCGACAGCTCTTCCAGGTCCGATTCGAGCGACTCCAGCCAGCGGACGCACGCAGAAGCAGTGTCGCCGCTTCCGGTTTACCGTCCGGCTGCCAGATCCGGAGGCGTCGCGCTGCCGCCTTCCTATTCCTCTCCCCCTTTTCAAGAGCGGCAGCGCGACTTCGCGGCGGAGGCTCCGGCTCCTCAGCCTCCCGCCGACGAACACGACCCCCTGACGTCTCTGACGCTAGCTCTGCCCGGATCAGATCGAGTGGCGGACATACCCGACCAGAAAAAGAGCAGCAGAGATGACTCCTGCAGCGAAGCGACGCCGCTGCTGCCGGCGGAAGGCGGCGATCCGCCTTTCCAATTCAGCCAGGAGTTCTTGGCGGCGATGCAAGAGATGATCCGCAACGAAGTGAGGAGCTACATGTCGAGGCTACCGCTCCTGGAGGCGGCCATCCGCGACTCGACCCGCAAGAGCATCGGGCTGATCAAGATCGACTCGGATTAAACGCTGTTCTAAAGGTGAGAGAAAAAAAATGCCGAGATTCTAGAGTCGTCTGCTTCAAATTCACTACGTTTTTGTTGAAGATCCGTGCTTTTTCCTAGCTTCTCGCTTCGAAATGGTTAAATTGTTAAAACATCAATATAGAATTTATCGATCGCTCCTTTAGCAAATCGAAATCGGCAATCTGAAACAAACAAAATTGTTCGTCGATGAATTGATAGCGATTACCGAACAGAATTAACAGAGGTGAATTGGCCGTTGTCACCAACTCGGGCACCTGTTGAGATGTTGCTGTCATCAACCTAGGAATCAAATTGGCCTCTGCATTCTGTCAGAGACCTGATGCTTATCGTCGTCATCTTCGAAAAGAATGGTTGATATTTTATTTTGTTGTTCCGTGGAAGTTGAAGACATCTGTTTGGCAATTGCCATCCGCAAATCTCCTCCCGTCAGAGCCATTATCAATAGATAGACGGCTTGAGTTCGAGTCACGGGATTAATAAGACATAAGTCTTTATATTCTACGTAAAAAATCTCTTTCTCTTAATCTCTTACCTTTTCAATGTGTTTCATTTTCATTTCCTTTTTCTCATCATAGGGGCGAGCGATTCATCTCCTTATTCTCATCATTATTGCAGGAGAAATAGTTCTCCATGATGATTGATAATTAAATTAATAATTTTTGAAATTTATTTTTTTTATTAGTCTTGGGAGCAAATAAATCGCTATTTATCATCATTATTATAAGGGAAAATATCGAGTTTAAGTTAACAATCATTTGTGATTTATTTTTTCATATTAATTTGATGACGGATTGGTGGAGACGATAATATCAGTGAATTATCTCGGTAATTGCAAGGGATAGAAAAGGAAAGAAGAAATAAAAAAACACCGATATGTATGGTACCAATACTTGCTCACGGTATTAAAAATGATTCCTTCGTCCCTGTGACCCATCAATCCGTCCCAGACTAAGACGGGCACCAATATTTGCTCATGGTGTTCAAAGTGATTCGTTCGTCTTGTGACCCATCAATCCAGTGTTAAAAGGATTCGTTCGTCCTTGTGACTCATCAATCCGTCTAGACTAAGATGGAGGAACTAACTAAAAAGTTATTGGCATCAATTTTTATCAATTAATTGCTCTGCGATCACAGTCAACTCGATCGGACATTAAACTAGGAACTCATTTGACAAAAAGATAATTATTGCCGATAATTAAGAACCAATAATTGAATTGCTTAATTAGGGTCGGTGATACTATCAGTGACCCAGGACGACCAGCTCCTGGTCGATCTCAAACCCTTAGGACTCGTTGCCATCGCTGTCGTCGTCCTTCGTCGACGGCACGTTGTCCAGCGACTCCTCTTCTTGGTTGCCCGGCGACGTAGAGTCGCCGGTCTGGCAATTGGCGTTTCTAGGTGGGCAGTCGATGGCGGCGGAAGATGATGATGCTTCGTCGGCGGCGGCGTGTCTGGTTAGCGAGGCGACGGTGAGGAAGGCCAGGAGAAGTATGCATGCGGCAGACAAATTGAACCTGCGATGATCGATCCGGTCCTACGAAAGTTTTCCACCGGTCATCAGGGTAAATCGGGAAGCACTCACGGTGGCCAGTCTAGAAGCCTAGCGTCCCAGGGTTTGCGCCCCATTTGGAGGAAAAATTCCTGCAAAATACGTCATAGCTGGGGATCGAACCGCAGATGTTTGAGTTAACTACTAATAATTTTACTGTTGCACCATAGTATCGGGGGCTAGCCATGGCTAAGGTAAGGGCAGAGAGGAGGAAGGTGGCGATTTAAATAGGCGGTGGAATTAATGTTAAATTTAGGCCTGTGATGATTAATTTAATTTAAGTGTTAATTGGAGAAAACTCCCCAATCCCAAATTGGCCTTTGCATGCACTCCCCACTTGATAAATTCTTTGCATTCATTCCCTGATAGATTGAGTATAAAAGAGTGAAAACTCAGTATACATTGTAAAGATTTGAGTATAAATTGTTTGAGATTGAGTACTAATTTCAGAAATTTGAGTACAAAATTTCGGTGACCTCTCATATGAAAATCTTGATGTGGCGAGTATAAAAGAGTGAAAACTCAGTATACATTATAAAGATTTGAGTATAAATTGTTTGAGATTGAGTACTAATTTAAGAAATTTGAGTATTATTTGAAAAAAATTAAGTATACATTATTTCAGTATATAGTAAAAATTTCAGTATATATTATCAAAATTTAAGTATGGATTAATTTAGATTGAGTATTATTTGAAAAAATTTAAGTATGTGAGGTTAAATCCACCACATCAACATTTTCACATGAGAGGTCATCGAAATTTTATACTCATATTTCTTAAATTAGTACTCAATCTCAAACAATTTATACTCAAATCTTTACGATTTATACTGAATTTTAACTTTTTTATACTGATAAAAAAATAACACACAAAACTGTCTTGTCAATCCTATCAGGGAGTACATACAAATAAATTTTCGATTAGGGAATACATGCAAAGCTCAATTTAATGTTGAGAAGTTTTCTCAAATTTTTCCTTAATTTAAGCCATGCAAAAGAATGAGAGGCTGGAAATTAAATTTTGGAGATCACCCTAAATTCCCTCTATTTGACCGGTTAAATCTGTATTTGAAATGTATTAGGCAATTAACCGATCGAATCACAATCTATATATGTTTTTTAAAATGTTAAATAATACATTGTATTTTTTTAAGTACTAAAATCACAAATACTACTGGTCCAAATTTCGAGGGACGTACTTATACGGTGGTAAAAGATATAACATCCACCCTAAACGTCCCTTACAATCCATTCTTAGGTATAAATTATTGGATAATTACTAGCCCAAACAATGATATAATAAAGTGAGATTTATAATGAAAAGTTTGTAGTATAATCTTCTGTTATAAATCTCTCATCAGATATCCTCTCAGGCGATCTAGATAAAGTGTCGTACCATCTATAAGACGAGGTAGACAATCGCTTCAGGCCCAGCCTTCCTAGAGACCTATTTTTGTTATTATATATACTCAAGAAAAATCAAAGGCCATCGGCTAAATCCTATGCTCACGGCTTGGAGGAATGCACCAATGCATGACTTTCTTTGCACATGATTTTTTCTATCGTGTTCTTTCTACCAAGACACAAATTCACCCAACAAGAGGTAGATGTATTCTCTTCTTGTTTTTGTACAATCCATACATATTCTATCATCTTAAAACTAATACTACCAAAAAAAAGTAACATCATCTCCATAATATGATCTCAAGTGGGAAAGCTTAATTATCTTGTTACAGAGTAAGGTGGACTCTCAAGAATGAGGTAGATCCGAGTATCGCTGGCTCCGATCGGCGAGGAAAATGACCATCAACAACTTGCTGGAAAGAATCCCCGGTAAGGTATTCCGACGATCAAGTCAGTCTCCGGTGGAAGGAATGAAAACTGAAGAACTGTAGCAAAAACTCTAAAGTGCGTACCTACGAACGGAGTGCAGAGGACCTTATATATATAGCCGAGGGAGCTGACAGTTCCTGTCCGCGTCTGCCGCCCTTTTGTCTTATGCGGGGACAGGATCAAGAGCTCTGTCAGCTCGCCGACTGGTACCGCCCAATCTGACACAAGCAGGGGTCGCGCGTGGTACGGAGTGCCAGGGTGTGTCAGGAAAGTACTATGTCAGCGGGATATTCGCGATTCGAGCACGAATGGTGTCAGACCTGCGTTGACTCTCATACCACTTTTGCCAATATAGTGTCAGAGAGTGAGTGTTCATTAGGAAAATGACAAGTTCCGAGCTGGAGCACCGACCGACCGCCTCGAGTGAAACCTGGTCGTGCGGCCAATATCTCCTAGATTGGAACAGGATCCTCTCCGAGTCAAGGAGCGCTCGGACTTGACCAATCCGACTCGTCCCAGGGTCGGGTGGTTAGGGCACAGGAGACCACTGACTGGATACCAAACGGATGTTGCCTGGACGACCTTAGGCTCGACAGTCGATATCTCTCACTAGGGGCTAATGTAGCAGGCGTATCGGGTGACGATCGGAGTCGGACACTCGGCATTTTCCGGGTGGGACCAGGTCAGGGTACATCTGACGGGCCACTCAGTCGAGCGACTCGGCATGAGTGGGCCTCGGGCCCCTGGCCCAACTAGCTATATTGATCTATCCGTACCCCGTGACCTTGACCTATCCTTATGTAGCGCCAGACTGGCTGACCGAGCTATACATGAGCAAGGCCGGGATCATAAGCATCCCCTTCGAGTCTAGTCGAAGGAGGCACTGAGTCCGACTGACTGGACCATTAATTCAGAGCAAGCCTGACACACTCGGGTAGGCTGCTTACCCGACTGATCTCCTCCACCAATGCTCGATTGCCTAGCGGCATGCCAACATCACCTTCTCCGCCTGTCTTTCCTGTCTTGTCCCGGATTCTCATAGGGACGATTTATATCTCCCTTATTAATTACCTCATTAACTGCTGGAGCCACGTATCTGCTAGCTATTATTCTCCTTAGTAACGAAACGTCCGCTGTCTGACACAGCGAATGGCCTCCGCGCACGTGTGACGCAATATCTCGAGATTTATACATGGCACAAATGGACGACTCAGATCTTCTCCCGCCTTTTCCCTGGATTGCCATCGGACGACTGACACCGCTCGACCCTATATATAGGCCGCCTCCCCTCGCCATTTTTACTTTTACATTTCACTTCTATGGCCCCTGCTACTCGCGAGTTCTCTTCTAGGGTTTCGGCGATCTCCGGCTACGACCGCCTCGCATTCTTCTTCTCCGGCGGCCTTTCCCTTCACTCGGTTAGTTCTTCTCTCATTTCTGCCCCATGGATCCTTCCTCCTCAAACTCCGTCCCATGGTATACCACCATGGTGTCCGACCTCCATTACCACGACCTTGACCAACTGCAATCCGACTACCACATTCCCTCCGACCATCACCTCCGTTTACCCGACCCGACCGACCGACCTGAGAGCGCTCCTCCCAGTTTCATAACTCTTTCCCGAGACCACCTCCAGGCCGGGCTCCATTTCTCGATCCATCCCTTCATTTCCTCCGTTTGCCGCTACTTCCAAATCCCTCTTTCTCAACTAGCCCTGAACATCATTCGCCTGATATGCGGATCAATCATTATCTTCTCTTTGTATCAGATCTCT
Source organism: Boesenbergia rotunda (assembly GCA_024364735.1). Lineage (NCBI taxonomy): Eukaryota > Viridiplantae > Streptophyta > Magnoliopsida > Zingiberales > Zingiberaceae > Boesenbergia > Boesenbergia rotunda. The sequence continues at coordinate 262,395 of JAGFNQ010008084.1, forward strand.
CTTCAACTCGAGATCTTCTATTTCTTCTTCTACCCTAAACAATAAGAACCGGGTGACTTCTTCTTCCAGGCCCGAGCCAAAACTTCCTTCCTAGCGAAACTTCCAACCTCGAACAAGGGTTGGAAGGAGCGCTTCTTTTTCGTGAACACCACCTTGGCCCCAAGTTGACCTACTACTTGGATTAACAACTTGCCCCCTTCTCCTCCTCTCCCCAAAAACTATCAATCCCTACCTTCTTACCAGTCGACCCTGTCTAAGATCAGGGGTCGACACTTCCATGGGGTGAATCTGCTAAAAGAGGAGTCCTTATATGTTATCAAGCTCAGCCAAGTGCCTGTTCCTCAACCCAGATCACTCGATAAGTTCTCTATTCTGTCCTTTGAATGTTTATAGCTAACTTGAATTTTGTTATTTTGCAGCAACTATGATGCTCGCTGCCGCTCTAGAAAAGGGGTTCGGCATGGATGATGCCGAGTTGAAGTCACGAGTTGTCAAGCAACTATCGCAGAGAGAAGCGACTCCGCTCGCGTCAGCCCCGATTCCGGTGTCGTCTCCTTCTGGCCCAGAACCTGTGTCGACCGCCGACCCAGAGCTAATGGAAGTAGAGGACCAGCCTCTTATCCTGAGGCGCAGATGAGACCGAGACACTATCCCAGAGTCTGCGCCCCCGACTGCCACTCCCACTAGGGCCTCTACCAGCTCCCAACCCAAGAAGAAAAAGAAGAAAACGGCGGTCAGACCTTTAATGACATTGACGACCGCTACTTGGGCGACCTCTTCCAGCTCTCCTGCACTTCCCCTCCTGCAGGACTCAGGCCCCCCGCCCACGGAGGGTCAGCTCAATCAGCCGCCTATGCACCTTCTCCAGCCTTCACGCTCCAACCCTTACATAAGCATGGAGAAGCCGAGCGGAAACTTGCCCGAGCGGTCCCAAAAGCGCCATCTCAATGGACTGCCGCCCGACCATTTCGTCCAGGGCCTCCGGGAGTCCAACTACTGAGGCCCTAGTAGTAGGGCCCACACATTCTTTTCGGAGGCCACTCAGGTATGTTTGTTACATATATTTTTTTCTTATGTTTTCCCTAACTCGGCACTGAATACATTGTTATTTGCAGCTTTAGGGCTCTTGCTACAACATGAGTATGACCATGATAGCTCATTCCAAAGCTCAACTATGGGCCGAGCATCTGGTGGAGCAATTGGAAACCCGACTCCGGCATACGCAGTTGGTCTCCAATGAGGCCACCCTTAATGACTTGCGGGCAGAGATCATTGCCCTGCAGGACTGCTTGGCCCACTCAGAGGAGCAGCTAGAGATCGCCAAGACCCAAGTCGACTTGGCGGATACGGTGGTCGCCCAGTCACATCTCTGAGTCTCCAACCTGGAGTACACTGAGTGCAAGGCCTGGGTTCTCTAGACTCAGGTCCAAGAGGATCTGACTAAGACGAAGGCCGATCTCCTTGAGGTGTCCCAATCTTCTGGAGCCTTACGTTCCAACCTGGTGGCCAAGGAGCAGGAACTATCAGCCTAAGTCGAGAAGGACAACTCCCTGATGACTCAGCTGGCGAGTCGAGACGAGGAGGTCAACGCTCAGGCTGAGGAACTCAGCCGACTCCGGGGGCAACAATCTGCTTGGGAGGCCGCCCAGTCCGAGTTTGAAGACCATCGTGTTGGATCGAGAAAAATGATAGAGGGGGGGGGTGAATATCGTTAAAACGTTTCGGATTAAGAAAAGAGAAAACGCGCAGCGGAATTAAAACAATTACACAGGGACACAAGTAGTTTTACTTGGTTCGGAGTCGCGATCGGCTCTTACTCCAAGGCCCACGGTCCTTGATCGTTTACTTTAGGCAATTACTATAATCGCGCAAAAGCAGGTTTAAAACTTTAGTACAGGAATATTACTGGAAATGAAAAGAACAACACTTTTTGTTACCGACGCCCGGTGTGGATCGTACTTCGGAGCAGAGGGTCATCGTTGGCGCTGGAATCTCGAAGTCGGAGTTTGCCGGAGCAGAGCGCTTGAACGAAAAGCTTTGGAGCTTTAGAAAGTTGTGTTGTGAAGCCTTGGGGGTCGAGCCCCTTTTATAGTGTTCCTGGGGGCGCTTGATTCGCTGGGGGCGCCTGACACGTGCCTTCAGATCGGAGAACCTTCATCCGCAGCTCAGTCAGCGCTTATCCCCTCTAAATCGGCCCCTGGAGCTGACTGGGGCGCCTGGGGCCTCCTGGGCACCTAGCTTTACTTGGTCCGCTGGCTTCGTGGCTTATTTGCTTCGATTATCTCTTTGGCTTTGACCTTGGGCGCCCGGGACCTCCTGGGCGCCTAGCCCAGTGTGATTTCGAAGTGGTCTTGCTTAACTACTGCATTGGCCTTTTACCTTGGGCACCCGGGACCTCCTGGGCGCCTAGCCCAGTTGCCTGCCCCCTTCCTTTGTGGCGTTCTGAGCTGTAGAAACACACTCCTACGGTCCCTGCAATCAAGGTTAGTTCCAACACAGACAAAGCAAAGGTATTAGTCTTATTTATAGTCTAGCTATCTTGGTTCTGACTTCGGGTCTCCCAAATGGAACCCTAGGTCTAACCGACGCCTACTGTTCCCTCGACGGGGAACGCGTCCTCACCTACTCCTCTCGGGAGAGTTTACCTTTTGCTAACCGGCTTCTCCAGATGGACTTTTGCCCAATCCTTTTGACCAAGTCTTCGTGCCCAATCCTCGACCAGGACTTCGTGCCCACCTTCCGAGCAGGTCTTCGGTGCCCAACCCTCGGCCAGGTCTTAGTGCCCAATTCCTTGAACCATGTCTTCGGTGCCCAACCCTCGGCCAGGTCTTCGTGCCCAGTCCTCGACCAAGACTTCATGCCCAGTCCTCGACCAGGACTTCGTGCCTAGTGTACCTAGGGCTTTTCCTGCACACTTGAGTAACATCGTTAGATCACAAATAGTACTTAACTTTGAATCCTTTGCCAATATCAAAACAAGGTTCGATATGGTGGTTCCTGCACCAACAATCTCCCCCTTTTTGATTTATGGCAACACAATTCAAAGTTAAGTAGAAACTTATAACAGTTAAGAAAATTAGGTAGAGATCAATGAAGTATAGCAGTTATGAACAGAATAAATGTAGATTTGAAAAAATCCTTTATTTCTCATACTCCCCCTAAAACCCTGAATACTTGGGTTATAAAATACTTAACTTTGATCTTTCCTCCCCCTTTGACATATATCAAAAACATACATGGGTGAACAAGGTTTTTAACAAAGTGTTTTTCAAAAAATAGAGTAAAAGCCTTTGCACCAAAAAAACTTTTTACACTTAGACAATTTTCCATTTTAAAAATTTTTTGCAAGCCTAAATTTTGTTAAACAACTTTTATTTACAAGGCTTTGTAAAAAAAAATTTATTTAGACAAAATTTTGAAGCCAAAATTCACTTAAAAAGTTTCAACTTTGAGAATTAGGAAAAAATTTGTTTACTAAAAATTTGCACACTTAGAAGAATTTGTTTGGAAACACTTTGTGTATTTAAAAAAAACACAATCTTTAAGAAATTTCTAGACAAGTTTTTCAGCAAAAAACTTTACTTAGAAACATTTGCCAAAATTTTCAAACAGTTTTTTGCTCAGACAAATTTTGTTTACTAAGGAAAATTTTACTTAGGCGAAAACTATGCACTCAAATTTTTTTTTTGAAACACTTAGAAATACTTTGAAAATTTTGAAGCACTAGAAATACTTGAAAGCCTTTGAAGTATTTTGACAGGACTTTGAAAAATTAAATTAGCACTTAAAAAAATTTGAAGTATTTAGAAATTTTTATTTTACTTTTCGAAAAAGAGATAAAAATTTAAATATTTAAAAAAAGTTTCTTCACTCTCATTCTTTCTCTCCCCCTTAATGTGAAATTCTTCTCCTTATGTTTTAGACCATTTCCAATTGCAAAACTGAACCATTGCACAAAGCTCCCTTATGATTTGAAATTTTCCCCTTGAATCTTTTCGAAAGAATACTTGAAAAGAGTTCTAAGTATAAACATACTCATAAGTTCAGTTTGAAATGATATTTTAAAACAAAATTTTCTGGGTATCACAAAGGAGATTCTAAGTTAGAAAAACCTTAGGTTAAAGTGAAAATATTTTTGAGAGCTTCTAAGATAAACTTTCTTTGAAAAGGGAAAAAGTTTAAGGAAGAATTTAATTTTCACTATTTCTACCTTCCCCCTTGTCCATATATCAATAAGGAACTTTTGAAAAATAGATTTTGAAAGAAATTTAAAATTTATGTATCAGAGCTTTTTGAAAGATGCAAGTACTTTTAAAATATCTGCATCTTTGAAAAATATAAGTCACTTTGAAAGATATTATGCATTTTTGAAAAATATAAATACTTTTTGAAAAATATCATGAGTTTGAAAAACATAAGTACTTTGAAAAATATTATGAATTTGAAAAACATAAGTAGTTTTAAAATATTGAAGAAATTTACTTGACTTATCTTTTGAATGTACTTACAAAAATATTATTTTTAACACATAATATTTTACTTGCTTTAGTTTCTTTTCCAGTCTAACACAATCCTAGGAAATCTTGTTAACTACAAGGACATTTTCCTAAGTGTCTTAGAAATTCTTCAACTCAAGTAAATACTACTTCCAAATAGAATTTTGATAAGCCAAAATGATAGTATTTTGAAAATATATGTAAGTACAATTTGAAAAATGTATGAATTTTTGTAGGCATAATATTTTACTTGACTTGGTTTATCTTCCAGTCTGACACAATCCTAGGAAGCCTTGTTAGCTACAAGAACATTTCCTTATGTGTCCTGGAAATTTTTCCAAGCTCAAGAGAAATATTATTTCTAATTGATTAAAAAAACATTTTGAAAATAATACTATTTAAAAGAATGATAATATTTGAAAGGTAATTACTTGTGTTTTCAGAAGGATTTGAGAATGTATGTATGAAAATATATCGCCTTGAAATATTCAATAATTCTTTTAATTTGACCTCCCCCTATACTTGACCCAGTCCTAGGAAGCTTGTTGACCACAAGTACTCTTCCTCTAAGTCTTTAGGATTCAGTTTAGATCAAAGAAATTATCTAATAATTTCAAAACAGATAATTACCAATAAAAACTTTTCAGAAATTCTTCTTTTGATTCAGACTCCCCCTAAATCTGACACATCCTAGGAGTCTTTGTAGATCATGAAGTGGACCTTCCTCTGTGTCTTTAGGGTTTACCAAAATCAAAAGAATCACTTTAAAGTATGATAATTTTTAATAAGATAAATTTTTGAAAACACAATTTGGAATGATAGTACAGTTTTCGAAGAACATTTTGAAATGATGATAATTTTTTTTTCAAAGAGATAGTAATATACGAAGGTTTTTGAATAAGTTTTTGAAAACCTTATTTCGAGATGATAATAAGTTTTAGAACGGAAAAAAATCTAAATTTTTTGAAAAATATTAAAAAAAACTCCCCTTGTATCCGACACCGTCTGACTTTATCTAAGTGCCTTAAGAGATTTCAGTGTTGACCAGGTTTGACTATGTTGACTTGATTTTACCAATCAATAATTGACTCAATCAAGTCCTAGGTCTTAGTATAATTCAATCAAGACTTTAGTTTGATGAGTTAATTTTGAAAACAAATAAAATTCAATTTTTGAAAAATGTTGAGTGGAAAACATATAGATTTAGAATTAATTTTAGAAAAAATTGTGTTGATTTAGAGTTGATTTTGAAACAGTATTGAACTATATTATTAGGTCCTAGACATCTCACCCAGTTCTACATGACAAAATAGGTTATCTTATCTGTTTTGTGAGATGCTTTAACAAAAATGAAGATTTTAATTTTAAAAAACATGGTTAATTTTAAAAGGTTAAATTAATTTTGAAAATGTTTATTATGTTTAAGTCTATTTTGCAAAATTATGTTGAATCTTAGTTTAGTTGAAATTTATGTTAGATTCAAATCTGACAATAGTAAAGTAAATTTGGTTTTTTATAATTGGCTTCCAGGTCTTAGCGAGGCACTAGACTTTCTTTGGCCGTAGTCTTATTGGATCATCAACCCTTTCCTTGACAAAGCCTTTTATAGAAAATTCATCTTCAAGTTACTTCTTGAAAGATTTTGGTCTAACTAGCTTGGGTCTTGGATCGGTAGCTTCGGCTAGTTCTACCAGACTAAACAGACCAAGTAGGGTATACTTGACCTTATTAGAAAGGTTTCCCTAACGTACTATCATCTCACCTCCACCCAATACTATGTTGTTCAAATTTCAACTAAATCACTTTGTCCTTATTCTAACCAATCCTAATTCTAAACATAATAAAAACAAGCAAACATGAAAAAAATGATCTAAGTTACATCATACTTGAAATAAAACTCTGGTTTTTAAAATCAGCATGGTTGTGACTTAAGTTTTCTAACGTATTAACCTTAACTAATTTATACGAATTAATCACGTTATTTGAGATAAATATTGGATTTTCAAATATTGAAAACTTACCTTTCCCGATCGTTTGTCCAGTACTCTTGTAATGATCACGAGCTAATCGGACCAGTTTGGGTCGATCTCCTTCATTGCCTTCTGATTCCGAGTCTGAGTCGTACTCGGGTACAAGTTGAAGCTTCTTCTTTGGTGGTTCTCTTGGAGCTTTCCCTGCACTAGAAATTACACCTTCCTCGACCATTACAGTATCTATTTGATTATTTAATTGTAATTCAAAAAAAGATTTGAAATTGGTTATCATTTTTGTCTCAGTCAATTCGTCTTCTAACTCTGGCTCGAATTCACAGTCAGGTGTGGATTCTTTCTCATCTTCTGATCCAGAGTCAATTTTGAAGTCGGGTGCTAACTCTTCTAAGATCTCAATACCGGAGCTCTCTTCGTGTAGATTGATTAGCTTTTCCCAAATTTCTCTGGCACATCTGAATGGACCTACTAGTTCGAGTTGCTCCTTGGTTAAGCCACATTGTAGGATTGCAATTGCCCTTGCAAGATTTGGTTGAGGGTTTGTTCATCCAGTTTGTCCCACTCGATTGATAACTCATCTTCTACGGGAAAGGAGAATCCCGCTTGGATGATCCGCCATAAGTCCATGTGGGCCTTCAGAAGGGACTCCATTTGACTTCTCCAAAAATTGAAGTTCTCGCCGGAGAATAGCGGTGGACGAACACTGTTCCATTCTTGATTGGCCATTAAGGATAAACCTTGCACACAAAAAGAAAAAATAGAGATGTACCAAGACTTGGTCTTGGATTAGTAATGCGGGAGAAGGGGAAAAAATATCCCAAAATAAATATTGCACGAATTTCGAGGTGGAATAATAAAAAAATAATAAAAAGTTTTGAGACAAATTTTTTTTTGAAAAATACTTTTTTTTAAAAAAATCTGATTAATGGAGAAAATAGGAGTTAAAAGAGATTGCTCGAACTAAGGTAGCACGAATTTCAAGAAAAAATATTAAAATAATAAAAAAAATTATGACAAATTTTTAAAAATTGATCCTTATATCAATTCTGACTTATGGTGAAAAAATAAGAATTCAAAATTGAAAAAGACGTAAGAATATTTTAAGACCACGCACAAATATTATTTATTTGAAATAAAAAGCGAAAAAGATCGAGTGGTGTTGCACCAACCTCGATTAACGAGAAAGAAAAGAAATAAAACTAAAAAATTTCGTAAATCCGAAAAAAACTTTCAAACTGGTGGTTGCACCAAGTTTGACCCACCCGCTCTGATACCACTTGTTGGATCGAGAAAAATGATAGAGGGGGGGGGGGTGAATATCGTTAAAACGTTTCGGATTAAGAAAAGAGAAAACGCGCAGCGGAATTAAAACAATTACACAGGGACACAAGTAGTTTTACTTGGTTCGGAGTCGTGATCGGCTCCTATTCCAAGGCCCACGGTCCTTGATCGTTTACTTTGGGCAATTACTATAATCACGCAAAAGCAGATTTAAAATTTTAGTATAGGAATATTGCTGGAAATGAAAAGAACAACACTTTTCGTTACCGACGCCCGGTGTGGATCGTACTTCGGAGCAGTGGGTCGTCGTTGGCGCTGGAATCTCGAAGTCAGAGTTTGCCGGAGCAGAGCGCTTGAACGAAAAGCTTTGGAGCGTTAGAAAGTTGTGTTGTGAAGCCTTGGGGGTCGAGCCCCTTTTATAGTGTTCCTGGGGGCGCCTGATTCGCTGGGGGCGCCTGACACGTGCCTTCAGATCGGAGAACCTTCATCCGCAGCTCGGTCAGCGCTTATCCCCTCTGAATCAGCCCCTGGAGCTGATTGGGGCGCCCGGGGCCTCCTGGGCGCCTAGCTTTACTTGGTTCGCTGGCTTCGTGGCTTATTTGCTTCGATTATCTCTTTGGCTTTGACCTTGGGCGCCCGGGACCTCCTGGGCGCCTATCCCAGTGTGATTTCGAAGTGGTCTTGCTTAACTACTGCATTGGCCTTTTACCTTGGGCGCCCGGGGCCTCCTGGGCGCCTAGCCCAGTTGCCTGCCCCTTCCTTTGGGGCGTTCTGAGCTGCAGAAACACACTCCTTCGGTCCCTGCAATCAAGGTTAGTTCCAACACAGACAAAGCAAAGGTATTAGTCTTATTTATAGTCGTAGCTATCTTGGTTCTGACTTCGGGTCTCCCAAATAGAACCCTAGGTCGAACCGACGCCTACTGTTCCCTCGATGGGGAACGCGTCCTCACCTACTCCTCTTGGGAGAGTTTACCTTTTGCCAACCGACTTCTCCGGATGGACTTTTGCCCAATCCTTTTGACCAAGTCTTCGTGCCCAGTCCTCGACCAGGACTTCGAGCCCACCTTCCGAGTAGGTCTTCGGTGCCCAACCCTCGGCCAGGTCTTAGTGCCCAATTCCTTGAACCAGGTCTTCGGTGCCCAACTCTCGGCCAGGTCTTCGTGCCCAGTCCTCGACTAGGACTTCGTGCCTAGTGTACCTAGGACTTTTCTTGCACACTTGAGTAACATCGTTAGATCACAAATAGTACTTAACTTTGAATCCTTTGCCAATATCAAAACAAGGATCTATATGGTGCTTCCTGCACCAACACTTCGGCCGTACAAAGAGGGAGAGGTGGCTCGGTGGGACGCTCGGAGAGTCGAGTACCTCAACTCTCTCGAGTTCAGCCATCAGCTGTCCTAGAGGTTGCATCCCATGCTTAAGCAACAGATGCTCAGTACCTTTGAGCAGACCACATCGTCAAGCTAGAGGGGGATGAATAGCTTTCGTTCGTTACTTCTTCCTACGATGTTAGCGTGCGCAAGCGGAAATATTAAATACAAACTAAAACAATGCTAACGCTTCACCTTTACGTGGTTCGGAGATGATGCTTCTACTCCATGGCTGCCCATATGTTGGGCGATCCAGATCCGTTGGTGGATGACTCTCCGGATGTCCTCCGGCTAGCTCCTGTAGCTCCTTGTGGGTGGAGAAACCTCGCCACAAACCAACCTTCACTTCTGAGCTCATAGACTACTATTTGGCCTTTAACCAAAGCCAAAATCGTCAAGTTTCTCGGCCAAAACCAAACCCCTTTAAATAGTGCTTAAGGCTGAGAAACTCGCCACCAGTTGACAGGTCAATTACCAGTCGACTGATCCCACTCAAATTCGACCGTTACAACTTAACGTTCAAATTTCCATCCATACCAGTTGACTTCTCCAGGGGCAGTCGACTGATCACCAGTTGACTGGTCCATTTGCAGTCGACTGATCTTTCTGTGAGTTTGAGTTCCCTGCTGGCAGTCGACTGATCCATTCCTAGTCGACTGCCCAGCTTACATATTCACTCTCCCTTACTCCGAAGACCCTCCTTCACGTATGCCTTCAAGTCCACTCCCTTGGCTCACCCCTTGAAGCCCTCTTCCACCGGTTGTCGTCCCTCAGATGCGCACGCAAGCCCTCGGCTTGCCTCCATGCCATCCTTCACATATGCCCTTTGAAGTGCACTTCCCCCGGTTTGCCCTTGGAGTCCTCTTCCCTCGGCTCTCGTCCCTCGGATGCGTACTCCGTGTGTGACTCACCAAGTCCTGCAAACTCAATCGCATATATCAAACTACAAGGATAAATCTAACTTAAACCCTTTGCCCAAACATCAAAACACATGGTCACTCCGGACCATAAATTGCCCTAACAGTACTCACATAAGTGTCACTATGCAGGGTTGTCTTAGGAGTTGACTTTCGTTTGATTATGAAAGATACATCTATACGAGGAATGAGAAGAAGGTTGTAGTCGAGTTTATTGGTATTTTAGGAACTGATGTCTATTTAAATTTAGAAAATACATTTATTGTACTGTCTTTCAGACGGAACTTAATTTCAATTTTTTGTTTAGACAAATCAAGTTATTCTTATTCATTTGGAAATGGAATGTTTAATATTTTCTATAATTTAATTTTGATTAGCAATGGTTCCTTGGTTGATAAGCTTTATAAATTGAATATCTTTACTGTTGGGACCGGGTGCATGTTGACAAGGATACGGGTTCGTAAATTTTAAAATATTTATGTGCAGCGGAAGAATTAGCATAAATAATTTCTCAAATTATTTTTAACCACGTATCTAGCATGCGACCTTGTGATGTGTGGACATGATCATAAATTAAAATTTTGCGAAAAAGTAAACTAATTTACTTCGTAACTCGAAGTAAGGGACGAGATCCAACCGTAGCGTCCCTTGGAAGCTCCGCCTCTATTCGCGTCCACGTCGAGTTCTCTTCGGGATGACTTCGCAAAGTCACGAGTTTTGTGCCGACGAGAACTACTAGATTCTCTAAAGGCACAACTAGAAGATCAAGAGAGAAGAAAGGAAACTAACCACCAAGAAACGGAATCTAAATTCCGGGAAGGAAGGAGTTGCGATCCGGTTCTTCTTCTTCTTCTTTGGCTCCTCCTTGGTGGATGTTGCTCACGCCAACCCTAGGTTGTGTGATGATGGTGCGCCGGCCCTAGGAGAGGTGGACGCCGGCCCTAGGAGGAGTTAGGGGTGCCGGCCCTAGGAGGAGGAGAGGGGGAGAGAATAAGAGAGAGGGGGAGAGAACTACTAGATCTCTTGATTACTCAATTGTGAATTCAAGGCTTGCCTTTGGTTCCTTTATATACTAGCCTCTCCCTTGCCAAGTCTCCCTCTTAACGGAATTTTTCATAAGAAATTTATCCTATAAATTTTCTTATGAATTATTCCGTTTAAGCCAAGTTTTATTATAACTAACATTATAATAAAACAAATACATCTCTCCTTTTGTCATGGAATAAATTTTACAAGAAATTTATAAATTTTCTAATTATGAAAAAATCAATTCATAATTGATTTTATAAAATTAAAATAAATGATTCCATGGATCATTTTAATTTCCATAAAAAGAATAAATTTCTATAAACTTCTTTATATAAATTTTTTTATACAAATTTATTTATCCATAATTTATAAAACAAATCGCGCTAGATTTATTTTATTAATTAAACTAAATTAATTGGTTTCTCCCCTTTGTTGTGGCCGGCCAAACCAAAGAGGGTTAGCACCCTCTTTGGCCGGCCAAATCGAGCCGAACCCATCGCGAATTAAACTCATTTAATTCGCCCGATAAGCCTTCAAAAGACTTAGCCATTTTAAGCTTCAATTGCGCCTCTGATTAATTCAGATTCGACTTAATTTCTCTTGATTGGAAAATCTAATTTTCAACTCGTTTTAAATCCCTCGGATTACTCGTAGTGCATGTGACTAAATAGGCTTTCGATTTATGTTGGCCGTCTATAATCAACTAATTATAGAACGATCATGAGTGGCACGTAGTAGTACATCATGACCCCCAATTAATCGAAAGATCAACGGTTGACCTTAGAAGTTATTCTGAAACCCTTCAGCAGCTCTAATAAATCGTGCCTCATTCCCTTCACCATCTTATACCCACTTGGTTCAGGACATGGTCTGTGTGTGTCAGTCCCCACTAGGCTGACTACGTCACACCTAGCCCAAGTAGTGTCTTTCTCGTCCTTTGGATTTCTAATTACTCTCATGTATTTAAGAGACTCATACTCTAAACATGACATGCTCTGGCCAGAGGCTTTGAGTAACAATCCGACGATAGGCCTGGGTATACATCTCCTCGCAAGGAGTGGTGAATCCTTTGTAGGCTGTTCAAACATCTTCGGGCACTTCGGCTTGTACCCAACCATCCTGGGTCCACACCTTCTTGGAGATGCTTGCTTAAGATGTTAAAGTATAAGTCTCCATGACCAAGATGACTTGAACACCGCAAGTCAAAGGAACATCGCACTTAAGCTGCGGTAAGAACTTCACTGACCTGTCTATGTATAGACTACCATGTGAAGTTTTACAGTCAGTCACTCCAATGAACTAGTTCCCTTAACTAGCATCCATGTTTATCTCCGGACATCCCAATGTCACCAGCCAGTGAGAATCAGCTGATTAGAGAATAACCAATGCTAGTCTCAACAGAATTGATAGTGCCCGTTTTTATCAATTCATCGACTAGGGATATTTTCAATACTTCACAATTGCACATGTAGAGATAATCACTAGTTGTGATCCCATCACAAATTCTCTTATGCTGTGAATTGTATTGCGGACATTCAGTAGATGAGTTTAAGATCCTAATCAAATACACAAATATGTATACTCAAATAGTGAATTTTCATTTATTAAAATAAATATTTACAATTATAAGGCAATTATCTTAGGACACTTCTCTCATATCACTAACATTTACTTCTACGATTGACAACGTAATAATACATAGTATTGGTATGAAATGTAAATTCACTGACGAGAATTCTTCGATGTTGTGGCTAGGCGTTTAGGATATATATCCAAACAACGCCTAGAAAGGTTAATGTCATATGGAATTCTTGATTCCCTTGACATGTCTAACTTTGATGTCTGCATAGAGTGTGTTAAGGAGAAGACAACTAACAAAAGGAACAAATGGGCTAACCGTGTAGTGACGTTTTGGAGTTAATACATACGGGCATTTGTGAACCATTCCCTAAGGTATCTTGGAATGGACATAGATATTTTATTAGCTTCATAGACGACTATTCCTTATTTGACTATTTGCACCTTATTTATGAGAAGTTGCAATCATTGGACATGTTTAAAATTTTCAAAGCTGAAATTGAATTTCAACAAGGTAAGAAAATTAAAACCGTTCGATCCGATCATGGAGGAGAATATTATGGTCGATATAATGATTAGGTGAACAATGTCCATGACCTTTTGCATTGTGCCTCAGTATACCATGCCTGGTACACCCAGTCAGAATGGTGTAGTTGAGTGTCACAATCGTACCTGAAAGATATGGTGAGAAGTATGATGACTTTCACTTCTCTACCGGAGTCTTTATGGGGTGAGACACTCAAGATTACAGTTTACCTACTCAATAACGTACCTAGTAAGACAGTAACTAAAATCTCATTCGAGATGTGGACGGATAGGAAGCCTAGCATTAGGTAGTTACACATTTAGGGTTGTCCAGCTGAGGCTACGAAGCCTAATGAAAGGAATCCGAACTCAAGAACTGTTAGCTGCAATTTTCTAGGTTACTTTGAGAAATCAAAAGGGGTATTTTATAATCCTTCTAATAAATCCTTCTTCAAAACGAAAAACGCCAAATTCATTGAGAACAATGGGAGCGATAAAATTAGGGAAGTATCTTTTGAGGAAAACATTGACGATCCTCCTATGGTCACAACTAGTGTGATCAGAAGTGATATGATTATCATACCACACATTATGGATATTGCACATCCAATGAGCGTAGTGAACCAAGATATTCCCAAAATCTAATGTAATTGAAGGAGCCTATTACTAAAATTGAAGTATTGCCTCATATTGATGAGCAAGTACCTCAACCACCTCAAACACAAATACCCTTTAGGCGATCCACAAGGGAACGGAGAAGTACGAATTATCGTGACTATGTTTATCTCGAAGAGCATGATTTTAATATATGATTGGAAAATGATCTTACATCATTCCAAGAAGTCAAACAATGCTCAAACCCTGAAAGGTGGATTAACGCCGTGCACAAAGAGTTGAACTCTATGACAGACAATGACGTTCGAGAACTTGTTGAATTGCTTGAAGTTTCGAAACCCGTTGGTTGTAAATGGATATTTAAACTAAATGGGATTCGAAGGGCAATATCAAAAGGTATAAGGCTTGTCTTGTTGCCAAAGTATTCACTTAGAAGGATGATATTGATTTTAAGGAGACTTTCTCACCTGTGTCGACGAAAGACTCCCTTAGGATAATCAAACACTTGTAGCTCATTTTGATTAAAAGCTACACCAAATGGACAAAAAAACAGCATTCCTCAATGGAGACATAGAGGAGTCTATATATATGGTGCAACCGGAGAACTTTGAGTCCTCTGACTCAAAGCACCTAACATGTAAATTAAAGAAGTCGATTTATGATTTAAAACAAGTGTCCCGTCAATGATATCAAAAATTTGATCAAGTGGTTACCTCATTTGGATTTAAAGAGAACCCTGTTGATCAGTGCATATATATTAAGTTCAGTGGTAGCAAATTTGTTATCCTTGGTCATCCCACACTGCAGAGTGACCACTGCCTTGGCATCTGCCTCTCCTTTTCTTGTTTGTTCTGCTGACCATCTTGATGACTCATGCTCCTTGTCCTTAGCATCCTTTGGAGGAGTGAATCCCTCCTTGACTAAGAACCACATGTCAATGTTAGTTTTCAAGTAATACTCCATCCTGCTTCTCCAGTACTGGAAATCTGCTCCATCAAAAAAGGGTGGACGGTTGGTGCTGAAACCTGTTCGGTTCTCCCGGCACAAAACAATAAAAACGCAGCGGAAACAAGAACCCACGAGCGATCCAAGCGAAAGAAAACTCGTACAAAGTATATCTATCTCATAGATTTATCTACTGTTTATACCTTTGAAGCGTGCCCTTCGAATATCCCGCTCGTCCAAGATGCGCCGGATCTCTTGCACGTTCAAACGTCCGTGCCTCTATTCGTATCCACACGGACACAATCTCTCTACTTTGGGAGAACTACCTTAGTTGTGCTAGCAACTTGAGGTAGCTCGAAAATACCAAGAACTCTACAATAGAGTTTCGGCCAAGAAGGGAGGAGAGGAAGAAGAGAGGAAGGGAAGAAGAAAGACACTTCGTTGATTTCGAAAAATGACTTGACCCCTTTTATATCCATCCCATGAATACCAAGAGTCATTTGTCTCTTTGCCTTCCCTTCATTAAAGCCAATAAAGAGCACATCTTTCCATGTGACTCTTCACCTTCTCTTCATCTAATGATGAGAGACTTTCTTTTTCCCGCATGCAACTCTGACCGGGACCTCGGGCTTCCGACTCGGTCTTCCGACCTAGTCTCCCGAGTGCTAAGCTCCCGACCCAGTCGGTCGGCCGCCGTCCCAGTCTGCCGAGTGCTGAGCCCCGACTGCCGAGTGTCGGCCCAGTCTGTCGAGTGCCGACCCAGTCTGCCGAGCTCCCAGCTCAGTCTGCCGAGTGCTGAGGTTCTGACTCAGTCTGCCGAGCTCCCAGCTCAGTCTGCCGAGTGCTGATAAGCACCATTTTATTGATTATTTTCATTGCTAAAATCCATGTTTGACCCATATTTTTATTGCTTAATTCTGATTTTACCCTAGGTTTTGGAACTTTATTTTATTTTGGACTTAATTGCAAAATTACATTAAAATGGATTAATTGGCCACTAAATTTTCTGATATATTTTTGTAGGCATGAAAGGATCCTGGACCTAGGGCGTACTGGGTCAAACTTGAGTCGGATGTGAACCGGATCGAATTATCAAGCCTACGATTAATCCGGGCCGTCCGATTCAAGAGCGGCTAGATCTGAGCCATCCGGGACGATCTGATGCAATCCGAGCTAGGGTTAGGGTTGATCAAGCTCAATGATCAAGATCTGAAGGTTTCATCCCCATCAGAGCAAGATCAGCCGTTGGATCAAGCAAGGAGGGCTCTAGAGCGTCCATTCACAGATAGAGTTGATCTGGACCATCCGTTGCAAATCTGGAGGATCCGAGCTACCACAAGGCAGATCCTGACCCCAGATCATCATCATAAAAGTTTGGCTCAAATCAGACCAAGATCTACCGTTGGATCTCCTCCGATCAATCTGGGCCGTCCGTTGATAACTATTTAATCAAAAAAATCGCAGCAGCCAACCTTCGTCGCGTTTCCTCGCCGCACTGTTCATCTTCTTCAGTTTTTCATCGTTTTTTTCAGCATTTCTTCTTCCAAGGGGCGCGACCCCTCAAATCCTTCATTAGAACAAGTGTTAGGTCAGTGGGGAGAGCTCACAGAGGAGTTTCCAGATCGGATTTTGCCCAAGATAGAGTTTCGTGAGGTTTCAGTGGCTCTGTCACTTGATTGCATCAATCTCAGTTGTTCATCATCTTCATTGCATCCGAGCTAGCTGGAGGGGTTCCCTGGAAGGCTCGGAGCATCCCCAAACCTTTATCGCAATCCACCACAGCTAGGTTGAAGCAATCGGTTGCTGTTTTCAGTTTGGGCAGAGTTTGAATAGAGTTGAATCGCAGAGCTGTATTTCCACTGATTTGCTGAGCTTACGGGTCCGAGGCTCACTCTTGCTTGACGACCAAGAAGCATTTGAGCTGAGGAAGGGTTGAGGATTAGTTTCAATTGGTTTATTTCAGTCAATTAGCTGTAATTTTCAGTTTCGGCAGTTTCCCACTGTTTCAGAATTTCAGATTAGTTGAGCATTAGTTTCATGATTCGATTCAGTGTTAATTAGGTTTAATTCCTGCAAGTAAACCAGTAGATAGCTTGTTAATGAACAATAGTTTTCAATCATAGTTTATTTCTTGTTCTTTGTCTTGCGTATCATTTTTGTTAGCTGCGTATCAGCCTAGGTTTCTGCAGTATCAGTTTTCAGCCTTGCATTTTATATCAGTAGTCTAGTTTATTTTTAAGTTGCCCTTGATACTAGTTGGTAAATTCGATCTTAGCTGCTTAGTGTGGTTTAGTATCCCATTCGGTTTCTACATCATGAAATTCATGTCTGATTTCTGTTTTCATTCAGATTTCAACTCTGCATTGACAGTTTCTGCTATTGTGTAAATTCTGAACTTCTCGTTTCTGCATTTAAATTCTGAGAATCAGTCTTTTCCTTTCAGCATCTGAACTTGATCCAAGTTGCTTTGAAAATCTTTAAGTTCATTGCTCCCTGAATTCAAATCTGTGTTTCTGCAATTGCTATTCATTTCTGCACAAGAAGGAACCCAGTTCCAAGTCCATTTTCAGTTTCGAATTCTGAGTTATGTTGAGTAATTTCTGGTTCTTCTCAGTCCTTTTCGAATGGTAGATGAGGGCATTGATTTCAATTGGTTGGTTTGCTTGTTCGGAATTCAAAGAAGTGCTGAATTTTTGCATCCGTTTCTGCATTTGCATCAATTCTGTATCAATTTCTGCACAGTCAGCAGTTTAGTTGTGTTTCAGCCTCAATTCCTGCATTTACAATCAATTGAACTGAGTTCACAGGAGTCGTATGTGAATACTAGCATGGAGCAATAGATTTCAGTGTTGTTTGGCTTAAGCATCAAATTCAGTTGCTGAAATTTTACATGTTATCCCTGTATTCCTACATTTCTGCATACACCTTCTAATTTGTTGCATTTCATCTCTGCCATTGATTTGTTTTGATTGATCAGTGATTTTATCTAAATTCTTTCAGACCTGCAAGTTAATTCCGAATTGGATATGAGGTTTTAGGGCAACTAACATCAATTCCTCTTGGCAAATCAGATTTTTCAGCCCTTGTATCAAGTTAAATCAATTTTGGCACTTTGTATCAAAAGGCAGCTTAGGCACTGTTTTGTATCAAGCTCTATGGTATTTTTAGTGTGCTATGGTGTTCAAAATCAGCTAGAATCGGATTCGAGCATTTCTGAATTTTCCTTGCATTATCGGCTTCTAAACATTGTAGCTAGTTCAAGTAGAGTTTGCTTAAGACTTAATCTTCTGAACTTTGTAGCTAGCATTGGTGTTGAGAATGTTTGTTCCAGAAAATTGCTATCAATGATTTATTCCTTTGTTAGAGTTTGTTTACATGTGAAATCAAGTTTGGTCTCCGAAATTGTTTAAGAGCCTTGATGGAGTTATTCATTGGTTAAGTTCATCAATCGCCATATTTCATTTAGTTCGTTTAGTTGAATTCTTACTTTTCATGGCTTTTCCCATTTTTATTTGAACCCAAATACCTGTTTGAAACCCGAAAACACAAACGACACATAAATACAAGTTCGAATCACACAACGTCAACTAGCCCCGAGAAAAATACGACCTGTGGCCCCTATATTACATTTTCAGTTTTTGATTGTAAAAGGGTTTCCAGCATTCCAGTTATTCATTTCATTGATTATTTAAATTTGATGAGCCCATACATTTCGTGACAACTTTAATTAGTATATTTTGGGCCTGTCAAGTGCCGAGCTCCCGACCTGCGCTCCTGAGTTCCCAACTCGAGCTCAGATCTCCCGAGTTCCCAACTCGGGCTCGGACTCCCCGAGTTCTCCAACTCGGGCTCGGACTCCCGAGTTCCCCACTCGGGCTCAGACTCTGCCGAACAGAATTCCCGAAGCATTGCATCCTTAGTGTGTGACCCAATAGGTTCTCGTGACGTTGGCAATGCGCCTAACACCTTAGACACATAAGCAATGAGCGGCATCTAGCAATGCATCACTGCTACCCAAGTAACAAGAAAAGTCGAGATCCGACTAAACCTTCGTGACTATGATAGTGTATGACCTTGTCCTTCTATCCTTGATATCTAGATTGACCAATGAGGCATAGACCGTGTCATCCTCGATCAATCTTGTGTTTCTTGATCCCCGAGTAGACTCACTGAAACAAATGAGCTCAATATCTCATATTGACTCATTTGAGCATGCCCATGCGTTTCAGTAGTCCTACTCGATCAAGGGGCCCACAGATATCACTCCCGTCATATGGGAGGGATAGATCCCATCTACATCACTCACATCCCTCCGTATAATTCATTACATACCCAGTGATCGCCTTTATAGTCCACCCTGTTACGGGTGACGTTTGACGATACCAAAGTACATAACTCCTTATGTAGGGAACCGTGGTGACTTCAGGTCCAAGGACTATTCATACCAATAGTCACATGAGAAAGTCTATGACACTCATATGACAATCTATGAAACTTTCTCATGGCGGGTCATTCAGTACACATTCTCCAATATGTATCCATGTGTCAACTTGATATCACATATCCATGACTTGTGAGCTCAAGTCATCAGTTGACCTACATGCTAATCTCCATGCATTAATATTGTCCCTGAATAATTGATGCTTGACTAGGAATAGTTTAGTGTAGTGTTCTCTACATTATCTCACTATCGATTCAACCAATCGATATAATGTAGATAGGAACCTACTACACAAGGACATTATTATACTTAGTCATTCGGCACAGAATACAAAGTAAGTATAGTAACCAACCATGCCTTTATAAATAATAAAATATGATACAAAATGTCCCTAGTCAATCATCATATAATTGGCTCTAGGGCTCCTACTAACAAAACCTTCTCCTCTCAAAGCCATCTTCTTGCTCTTAGGATGTTAATCCGGTTAAAAGAGAACCTGGCTCTGATACCACTTGTTAGGATCTTGGGATGGCTAGAGAGGGGGTGTGAATAGCCACCCACCAAAACTCGTTTTTTCCTACAATCAGATTAGCAGCGGAAAACAAATAAAATAGAAAGAAACTAAAACAGAGACGAACACAGTGTTTACAAGGTTCGGGGATAACTTGCCCCTACTCCTTGGCGTGCTCTTGAGGTGGGTGATCCCTTGATCTTCGACAGATCAGGCCCTGGAATGAATCCAGCTAAAAACTTCCTCCTTCTCGGTGGAGTAACCTCTCCACAAATATCTCAGAAGTATATCAAGTGATGCACAGGAGACTAGTCAAGGAAGCTTACACAACAGATGTAAGCACAAGTACCAGTAGTAAGCAGAAAGATCAAGCAAGAAGCAAGTCGCAGAGAACACCAACAACTCAACAACAAAACCCTTTGCAGATAATCGTTCATTGTTTCCTTTTGTTGTACTTCTCTGCTTCGTCAACTTCTTCTTCTTAAGCTTTTCTTCTGCACACTTACAGGCGTCGCCACCCACTGCACACACACAGGCGTCGTCACCCACTGACCCCTTCTGAGCTCGCAGCATATTGAAGTCATCCTCTTCAGCTGCAGCTTTAGGTCAGGTATCGTTGAAACCTGCAAATGTGTATCAAACAAAATAACACCAGGGAAAGTCACCCTTGACCCTTCTTCTTGCTCCTTCATTTGACTTTCAAAGCTCTATGTTGTCTGCACACTTACAGAATCATTAGCGAAGCAAATCAGAAGCAAATCAGAAATCAGAACTGCGCTGGCAACAATTTGAATTAAAGTTCAGAGGTGTTGATCGGTCACCTTGACCGATCAGACAACCTCTTGACCAATCAAACTTTATCCTGATTGGTCCAGTGATGTTCTGATCGGTCTCACTGACCGATTAGAGGGTAGGGGATCGATCACCAGACCGATCCCTAAACTCATTGGAATTTCAGTCAAACCACCCTGATCGGTTAAGGTGACTGATCAGGGAAGTGTCTGATCAGTCAAGCTAACCGATCAGACAACTGCCTGACCGATCAGGATCCATCCTGATTGGTCCAAGCCGGTGCTGATCGGTCGCACTGACCGATCAGAGCTTCTTGTGATCGATCCATTGATTGATCACAATCTTTCTGTGACCACACAGAATATTTTCTGATCGGTCACCAGACCGTTCAGACAACCTTCTATTTCCTTAGAAGTTTTCTGGATCGGTCAACAGACCGATCAGACATCCTGGATCGGTCTTGTGACCAATCTACTATCAAGAGAGTTTGTGCCAACTCCCTGATCGGATTTCAGATCGATCCAGCCAATCATTTAGACCCTGAGTCCAGAGAACAAGCTTCCTTGCCCTCTCTGACTCAGTCTGGTCCGGAGAATGAGCTACCGAGCCCTCTCCGACTTATCCTGGTCCAGAGAACGAGCTACCGAGCCCTCTCTGACCAGAGTCCGGAGAACGAGCTACTGAGCCCTCTCTGACTCATCTCGGTCCAGAGAACGAGCTGTCGAGCCCTCTCTGACCAGAACACTTAATCCGAACTTAGCTATCTGATCTTAATTCTCATTCAACCGAACTTAAATCGGCGTCAACATCAAAACAACAATTAGGTCAGACTGCATCAATAGTGTCAACAGTGGGAAGTCTCATGTATGCATATGTTTGCACTCGACCAGATATAACATTTATAGTTAGGGTGTTGAGCAGATATGTTAATAACTCATGACTGTCGTATTGGAAAGCAATTAAAAGAGTGATATGGTATTTGCAAAGAACTAAAAGATACATGCTCACGTATCGGAGGTCTGATCACCTGGAGGTAATTGGTTATTCAGACTCCTATTTTGTTGGATGCTTGGATAGCAAGAGGTCCACTTCAGGCTATACCTTCATGCTTGCTAGAGGGGCTATATCTTGGAAGAGCGTCAAGTAGATGCTAGTAACCACTTCTACTAGGGAGGCAGAATTGGTAGCATACTATGAAGTATCCGATCATGGGATTTGCCCGCGGATCTTTATCACAACATTGCATATTGTTGATGACATTGATAGACCACTAAGGATCTATTATAATAATAAAGCCGCAGAACTTTATATCAAGAACAACAGTAGTTCGTCAAAGTCCAAGCACATCAATATCAAGTTTCTAGCGGTTGAAGAGAGTGTTCTTGTTAGATTATGGTAGATCACATCAGCACAGATTCCATGTTGGCCGATGCACTCACCAAAGGTTTGGTGCCTAAGGTGTTTCATGCGTATGTTGTGGATATGAGAGTTCTTTTTATGAGAGAAGAACTCATCTAGTGGGAGTCTGTATTTATTTTATTACTCTATATTAATAAAGACAAATATTTTATTTTGATTATTGTACATACTTGAGGTTCAAAATATTAATGGGAATTCATATATTTGTTTGATACTCTGAATATGATATCATAATTTACTATTACTTTTTATCATTTTGGTGTTTGTAAATATGATATAGATTTCTTTTGGAATTATAATGATTGGATCATGATTTGCTATTGTAGTGTAACATAAGGTATTTGTAAATATGATCAGACTCTTTTGAGTCATTTTAGACTAGTTAGAAATTCACATGTACTAATCACATTTCATGTAATTTCCACTCCATATATCCGCATCTTGATCTATGTCGTTAATGACATTGATATTGTGATTACTGTTGGGGCTTGTTACGATCATATACAGTTATTATGACCTCATTAGTCCTATACCAATGATGTTAATGGACCAGATTATTTATAAGGATATCTTATACCCATAAAATTTGATATCAACTAAATTTTTACTTGTATTTAACATACAACTCACAAATAGTCAAGTGTGAGAGTGTTGGATATTATTATCTCTATTAGGTGAACTTATTTGTAAGTTGCACATGTAAATACAATCTGAGCCCTTAAAGTGATCTAACTTATGTTTATTGAGTTTCGGATTATTGGATGCGGATTCAATGTATAGAACCCTTTAGGCCAATCTGTTATTATCTATGTGCTGATAACAGATTGAATTCCTATATAAAGAGGAGGTCTCCAAGGGTTTAGTGTATCCATTTTGACCTAGTTTCTTGTTCCCCATTAGTAAGAAACTTTACGGTGACGTCAACTCTAAGCCCCTTGGAAGATCCTCCTTCTTCATTCCGCTGCATTTTCTTCCATAGGGATCAAGCCGACGACGCTACAACAAGGACGATGGCTCTTCAATCATGTTCCTTGTCTTTCAGTTTATAATTTTATTATTGTTATGTCACGATTCGAAGAAAATAATAGATGCATGCTCATATAATTTGTGTTTTCTCTTTCGAGTTCTTATTTTATTTCTAGAATTCATGTGGCTAAGCGAAAATGCAATGTTCCATCGGTTGAAGTTCGCTTCTGTGTAATGAAACAACCATCTTTTCATTTTCTTTTAGCTTCACTGAGTTTTTTTTTCTTAATGAATTATTGCTCATAAGATATATATACATTCAAGATTTGTCCTCAACCTTTCTTTCAAGCGTTTTTAGGATAATGAATATGGGTGCTTTTATTGACAAGTTATCCTTATGTGGTTTGGTTATAATATAGTATGTTTGCATTATACAGTTAGGGGTCTCAAAAATCAACACGACCCGACGACTCAATCCGAATCGATCAGAAAAAATCGGGTTCGGGTTGAAAATTTTCGAGTTCGGGTTGAAAATTTTCGAGTTCGGGGTGGGTTCGGGTTGGAGGATTTTGGGCTGAAAATTTTGGGTCAGGTTCGGGTTCGGGTTCGGGTCGGGTCGGGTCGGGTTCGGGTTGACCCGAATTTAATGTTTAGTGATTTTTTGAGGTTAAATAAAATTTTATTTTGAAAATTAAGATATTTTTATGTATATTAATATCAATATTAGTATGATCATGATGAAGTATTGAGATAAAAGTAATGAATTATAGAAAATAGAGAAAAAAGACATTTTGAATCGATTTTTTCGGGTTATTCGGGTTGGGTTGGGTTGGGTTAATAGGGTTGGTCGGGTTCGGTTTGGGCATTTCGGGTTGAGTTCGGGTTCGGGTTGGGAGTTTAAATTTTTTTTCCAACCCGACCCGAACCCGACCCGACCCACCCAAATTGACACCCCTATATACAGCAATGCAAGTGATGCTCTTGACAAGTTGCGATTTTTGATTGTGATACATTCGTCGCTAATAAGTGATGTGGGTGTCCTGAAAATTCACATCCAATCTGGTCTAGATAATGGGACTTGATCCCGACCTTGCTTACGGGTAAGTATGGTCTGCTCAGCCAGCTCGCCTGGCGTCATGAAGGTCCAACCGATGGACTGACCAAGACCTCACCCGGGGATCCTTGAGCCAGAAAGCTCCCCGGAGTGCCATCAGGCCAGCAACGGGTAGGGATGGTCGGATCGGCCCTGAGCTCCACCTGGCTCGGCCACCTTAACCCCCACCCTGACCCCTATCGGAGCCGGGTGAGCTAGTCAGACGCGTGACGACCCACGCTCCCCCAGCACCACATAAATCAGATATCCAACAGAAGCAGACAGATATAACCCAACAAACCCCCGACTCAAGGCATACCCTGCGCCTCAACTCCCCAGTCGGACGCGTGGCTACCCACGCTCACTGGCCACTACTCGACCCAGTCCTTGACACTCGGACCCGCCGGTCGGCGCTCGGGGTACGGTCTATCTCGCCCCTATGCCCCTTCTGTCATCAAATCCAGGGTACGACTTTGCTATCAGGGTATTGTACACCTTACTCATCTCTGACACATTTCGCGGTCAGTCCGCCAATCCAGTACTTTTGTACTGCTCTAGCACTCCGCGTCATGCTGCGCTACTACTGAATGCTCTTATATGAGCTGACAGGTATCACACCCTTGTCTCGTCAGCACGGACAAAGGCTGTCAGCTCCCCCGGCTATATAAACTCTTCACTCCTCGTACCGTAGGTATGCGCGCGAGCTCTCACTACTACCACATTTCAATTCAACTCCACTATACTGCAGATACTGACTTGACCGTCGAAGTGCCTGACCGGGGAAACCCTCCGGCGGGTTTGCTAATGGTCATCGTTTTGCAGGCAGGGGCCAACTCGGAGATTAGCCAGTGCCACCTCACCCGCTCGTGACGTCCGGGAGACCATCTGGCCCTTGGGACCGCCACCTCCCCGGTCAGGACTATAATAATAATATATTTCGTTTCTTTTTTCCTTCACTTCTGTAGTTCTTATGACAAATTTATGTGTTTAATCTGACAGAGATACTGGTAGTGGAATGACCAAAGAAGAGCTAATCGATTGCCTTGGAACCATTGCTCAGAGTGGAACATCAAGGTTTTGGAAAGCTCTAAAGGTACCCTCCTTTTTTTTTCTGCTCCTTAAGGTTTCAACATCCTCTTATGCCACCTTGATCATCACCAGTTTGTACTATTTTATATTTTTATTGGATGATGCTCAGGAGAACAAAGACCTTGGGTCAGATAATGGATTGATTGGTCAGTTTGGTGTTGGTTTTTATTCAGCATTCCTTGTTGCTGAAAGGCCACACATTTTGTTGTTGCACTTCCTATCTACTTGGTAGTTGAAAGATGTCTGATGGTGTTGTCTGGGTGCTAATCTATTATTGCTTATTGCTGAACAGGTTGTGGTGTCAACAAAAAAGTCCAAAATATGATAAACAATATATATGGGACGCTGTTTTTAAGAGTATGGATACTTTTGCACCATTAATCATGTGTCTGGTGCAGGACTATAAGAAGTTTTGGGAGAATTTTGGCAAGCTTATCAAATTGGGTTGCATTGAGAACTCTGGAAATCACAAGCGGTTGACACTTTTGCTGAGCTTTTACTCTTCCAAGAGTGAGGAAGAATTGATTAGTTTGGATCAATATGTTGAAAATATGAGTAAGAACCAAAGGGTATGTATTACTTGACAACAGATAGTCTTAGGAGTGCTAAGACTGCCCCATTTCTGGAGAAACTGATCGAGAAGGATATCGAAGTATGTGTTAATTTAAATATTGGATTGTTTCCTTCTTGAGTCTTCAAGAATTTATGTTTGATCTACAAGTATTGTATCTTGTGAAACCTATTGATGAAGTTGCCATACAGAATCTTCAGACATACAAAGAAAAGAAGTTTGTTGATATTAGCAAAGAAGATCTAGAGTTAGGTCAGTTTTCTCTAATATCTATGTTTCATGGAGAAATCCGTCCATATTTGTAGATTATCAACTCCGTCCACACATAGCTCATCGAAATATCATTGGGGATGAGGATGAGGTAAAGGAAAGAGAAGAAAAGCAAAAGTACAGGTTTCTAAGTTTGACTGCATTTGATTTGTTTGTTTTCTTACCTTTTTTTTTAAATAGTATTTGATTTATATTTTCCATTTCTCTTTTCCAGAAAAAAGATTATTTTTTGAAAAATTAAAAAATATCTAAAAGTCATTTTTCAAGTAATGAAAAAAAATATAATTTTCTATAAATAAAAAAGAAAATGATTCAAGCAGTCTTAGTTTCTCACCTTGTGTAGTTGTTTCTGACAAGTTTGTTTGGCCATCAAACATGGAAATGTATTATCTTTAGCTTAATTCAATTATTGTCACGCCCTGAGACCAATGAAGTCGCTGATCCAATATAAAATCGGACAGCATCTCCCCTATTCGGCGGATAATTTACACATACACAAAAACCCACGCAGATATAAATTGGCCTCAGGCCACAAAACAGATATATAATATATGGAAAATGATAATAACGCCATATGAAACACCGTAAAACTCACCTGAGCTGCCCCAGGGCAGGCGCGCAGCAAAACAACATCACAAAGTCCAACAAAGGACTCAAAATACAATACCATACGAATAAATCCAATACAAGCCCTCGGTAACAAAACGAAATACAAAAGATATACTATGCTATCAAAGAAAACAAAACCAGCGGGAGCTCCTATCCAAATGGAGTCGTGGGGATCCGAGACCGGCAACTGGGCTCTTCCGGCGAGCTATCAATCTGAAAACAAAAATATTACGACGGGTGGTGAGTCCAAGTGGACTCGCGGGCATATAAAAAGATATGCATGGCTCAACAGAAATAGCTGAAATAGCTAAGCAGAAACAACATGATACAGTCTTAACAGGAATATCAAAATATGCATAACTGAAAATAACAACTGACTGTACATACCAGGAATCAGTTTATCCATACCATAAAAGACTCGTACCGACACGAGCAAGTGCAGGGTCATCAAACCACACATAAGTATATCCTGTACATGCATGTCAAACAAGTGCAGCAAATAAATGCAGCAATCACAATCAAAATGCACAATGCATCATATGCACATGATGCAATGTCATGGTCACCCCTAACTCCAGTCAAGCCACCGAGACAGGCGATACTGTGTCGGCCGAGTGGGTAGAGTTGTGACACTGTCAGCACTCTGCCATCACTGCTCCTGAGTGACTGAGTGGGCAGGATGCTGGCGGGGGACCACCCCCCTACCCCATGTATATATGAGGGAGTGTCGCTCTCATCTCCTCTGGTCTATGGGAAGAGATGGGATCTCCGCCTGCTACCACGCTCCGAAACCACTACCCCTGAGCGGTCGAGCGGAGCAGTACCGAGCAAATACGCACACCCAACGGTATCCACTAACCCATGAGTGGCCGTGTGTGCATATCATGTACTGGAAGACGATGGGCTCAACCACAAGGGAGTCGCTGATCGCCGGCATGCAACAGTGCAGGTATGGTGCATGACTCAAACACATGCAACCCCTACCAGGTCATCATACATAACTCAACAAAACATGCACAGGTCAATCGCAGGTATAATAACCTAGCCATCATGCATCTAAGTGGACATGCAAGTAATAACAGAATCAGCCAATGCAGATATCAGGTGACATGCCACAATAACCCAATCAGTCCATATTTAAATACACGAGCAAGTATGACCAGAAGCAACCAATGCAAATATCAGGTGACATGCCACAATGACCCAATCAGTCCATATCTAGACACACGTGCAAGTATGACTAGACACAATCAATGCAACCATACAGTGGTCTGCTATTCTACATCTACATACTTATATCATACGCATGCTATACAGAATCAGATAACAAATAAACGAGACTGTATAGAAGAAAATTTAGATCATATCCAAGGTCAAGCATAAGTATCAAGTAGGATAACAAAACGGTAGCAGATAAAAGTCAATATCAGCCTACTACATCAATAACAAATAGTCATGCATAAAGATAACATGGATCTAAAGAAGACAAGCAAGAAGTACCCGCCTCCAAGGTGTAGAAGTCCGTATCAAGCAAAAAGAATCACCCGTCAATAATCAATCAAGCTCCTGTATCAAGGATGTATTTAATTAGCTATTACACATAAAGATAATTAGCTAATTACTCCCTAAACCAACTAGGGTTAACCTAATCATTTTTTTTCAGTTAATCTTATCCAATTTACTGATCGGTTCTTAATTAGCCCACGTAATTAAGATTTAGGATTTTGTTTTACTTTATGTTTAATCATAAACTTCAATCCAACTCTAAGTATCATGTGACAACATCACAAGATCTATGTGTTAAGCTCACAACCTAGTCCGGCTAAATCGAATAGATAAACTACACATATACAATTAGGATTGATTTCAATTCTCACAACCCTATTACACAACCTAAGTTGTTCCACCACACTTCCACAGCCAAAACAAACTTCAATACCAACACAACATTAACAACATCTGGAAATAGCAACCCTAAGGCAAAACTCATGGTTGTAATGGTAAACTAAGCTTACCTCCACATAGATCAAACCAACTCAATCAAATTATCCCTTAACACAACTCCAATTTCGGATCATCGACCCACGGTAGTAACATAGGGGTAGAAGGCAAACGAACAGAAGGCATTCACTAGGATCCATAGAAATTTTCTAGGAACACCAAAACTGAACAAGAATAGCTCACCTCTGGCTGTAGCAGCAATCCAACAACAACGAACTGGGCAGGGATCAATAGACTCCGCTTCCACGCGAATTGGAATCTAGCATTCCAACAAAAATCATCGCAGGGTATCAGATGTCATAGTTTAGGCAGAATCAACCAACGTTCATTCCAAAACCCAAAACCCGTTCATAATCAACACAGGATTTGCGGTATGGGAAAAAGAAGAAATCGGATGAACTTTGGCATGGATCATTAACATTCAACCATGCCACAACTCACTTGCGATTTGGCACCAAAATCCCCAAGAGCTAAACTCAGAATCCCTAGATCGGGATGGCAGCGATCAAAAAGGCCCAGAAGGCTATGCACGACGAGCGATGGAGGAGAGGCAATGGCCGGCCAGGCGATTGGCAGTGGAATCCCAACAAGGCGGATCAAGAGGAATGGACGAGCTCGAGCGATGTAGGAAGGAAGAAGAGGAAGGGAGGTCGGGCGAAGCGGCTTGGCTGCAGCGATTGATGAAGAGAGTGAAGAGGAGTGGAAGCGACTGAAGACACCGAGCCCTAATCAGCCCCTTATACTCGCCCTTTTGCACTTTAGTCCACCCATTCTACTTAATTCAATTTGCACCCCTAAATTTTAAACATTTTGGCAACATCCCCTTTAATTTAAGGAAACCCCTACAACTTGTTTCCCTTTTGGCATACAAGCCCCTTAATCTTAGGCTCTAAAGAGGTTTAACCCTTTAATTTCAATTTGGGACTCGAAAACCCTATGTTTTCTTCGGAAAAATTTTTTAGATCGCATCCAAAAGTGTCGGATTTAATAATTATTTTACAAATCCTAGGTTGATTTCGATGTGGTGATACATCAAGCTTGGAATTCATGATGGGGAGAAGAATCTTGGAAGTCAATCCTGATCGGTTATCACTGGTGTGGTGAGGCGCCTGGGGTTGAGGGGATTAAAAGCCAGCAGACCAGGGTTTTATCCCCGTGCGCAACTGGCGACCCTCGAACCCATGACCTCAGTTTCAAACAGCAGGCGTCTTACCATCCGATCCAGCCCGTGGGGCCTGGATTAATTTCTAGATCACTTTATATGAATTATTCTACTATGCCACATAATTCAATGAAAAATCTGAAGTGGAAAGGATTTTAAAGTAATTTGATTTTAAGTGAAAATTATACCTTAAGGCTACGTTTGGTAGGGGTAATTTATCCTGTAATGTAATCAAAATTACATTACAAGTTGGATTCCTTTATTTGGAATAATTTTAAAATTGTAATGTAATGGAATCTCGTTTACAAAAGAGGCTTAAGATTTGTAATCTCGATTACAAAACTAAAATGGTGTAATCCGGTTACATTACAGTTTGTAAAGTCGTCGGCCTGGCGGCGGCGGTCGTCGATCGACGGCGGTCGTCGGCCGACCAGCAGCGGTCGTCGGTCGCCGGCCGACTGGCAGCGGTCGTCGATCGTCGGCCGACCGACGACAGTCGCCAACCATGGTTGTCGGTCGTCATTATCGATTGTTAACCGTCAATCTTTGATTACATTACCGGATAGATTATCCTTCACTAAACGCAGTTTATGATTATCAAAGATTACATACAACTCGTTATCAAATATAGTAATGTAATCTTGATTATATTATATTACATTACAAATTTAGTTATATTACAGAATCGATTACATTATCCCTTATCAAACCTAGCTTAATTACATCCTAAAGTCAGCGGCTGGGTGCTGACCACCGCTCGTGATTTTATGGACCAATACGAAAATATCTCTGCCTAAACAAAAAAACCCAGAAGAGACTGATAGGGTTTAAGAAGGGGCCGCGTCTTTGGAGTTTGGTGTGCTTGAAGGCGCCGCCTCTCTTGTTCCACTGCGCCGCCTTATCAACTCTCCTCTTTCGATCACTGATGTACTCTCTCGTTCCCTCGCTCGCAGCACTCTGACCGCTGATCGATTTCTCGTCCTAAAGCTTGGATTTTTCTGTGTGATGCCGCTGTCTGCATCCTTCCAATCCTAACATTTTGAGAGATCACGACTCCGGTTCGTCGTCGGGTAGCATAGGTATGTGGCGCAGCATTGCAAGATCGGGAGTCCGATCCTCTTGGAAGCTTGGATTGTCTGGTGGTCGGTCGGACTCGCACCCTTCCGTCTCGGGGTTTCTCTGTTCCTCTCCAAATTCATTTCCACGCGAGAAAAGTAAGTTCTTGGATGCGCCACTAGCTGCTAAGCTCTTGGGCGCCGGGTACCGACTGGATGGAGAGGGCTTGCCGGATTTATGGCATATGCATCCGTCAATTTTGGGGGCATCTGAGATTATTTCGAATTCCAGGAGCTTCTCCAGTAGCGCAAAGACTGTCTCTTCCTCTGATGTGGACGAGGAGGAGGCTGTCTTTACTGATGCTGATGAAGATATCTCGATAAGTGGGGAGGTGCAGCCCTTGTTTCAGTTGAAGAATAATGACGGAAGCCGAGGCAAGGACAAGCTGAACCATCAGTTTCAGCACTCACCGAGGGAGATAGAAGGAACCAGTGCAGCCAAGTATGCAGCTCTACACCAGAGACAAATAAAGTTGGAGACTGAAGCTTGGGAGGCAGCGGCAAAAGAGTATAAGGAACTCTTGATGGAAATGTGCAAAAAAAAGCTAGCCCCCAATTTGCCATACGTCAAGTCCTTGTTCTTGGACTGGTTTGAACCATTCAGGGATCAGATAGCTGCGGAGCAGGAAAGGTGTAAGGGTCAAGCAAGGCTACCATATGCTCCGTTTTTCAATCTCCTTCCAGCAGATATGATGGCAATCATCACCATGCACAAGCTTATGAGTCTTCTAATGACGGGCAGTGGAGATGGGATTGTCCGCGTAGGTCCGGCTGCATTGAATGTTGGGGAGGCTATTGAGCAAGAGGTGCTAATATCTTCTTATGCTATGCTTTCATATTTTCATTTTTTTTTGTCCACGAATTATCTTCTGGGTTTATGGCTCTTATGCTAAATTAATTTCAGGAAATAGATATTTTCATTTTATTTATTTATTTATTTTTGTCCACTGATTATCTACCGTATTTGTGGTTCTTATGCTAAATTAATCTCAGGAACTAGATAACCAACTTACAAAGTTCTAATTTGCTCATCTTTTTAGGTCGGGTAATACAAGCTGAATAGGCTCCACTCGATAGCAATGACAATTGTCTCAAATTGTGAATTTCTAGTGAAGTCTGTTGCAGATTCCTTCTGGAAATCAGAATCCTAACCTGTTCAATTGGTTTTAGAACATATTGATCATCTTATTTAGTAAAACTAAAATTATTAGAAAATCTTAGTTAATATAAGAGCATGGACTATCAGTATCACTGAGGAAGAGCACTAGGAATTGTTCTTCTTATTAAAGGTCCAGTCTTTTCTAAATAAAGGTCTGTCATCATTTTGAAGCAATCATAAGATCATATTGCCTATTTTAAAAATTTCTAAACCCAGTCTCTGATCCTACAAAGGTTGAACATTCAAATCTTTCCATTTTTGACACAGTTAATTTCTATTTTATTTTTTGCAAATAAAATAATTGCATTTACTTATTGACTATTAACTAGGCTTGGAGAACTGAGACTAAAAATTTAGAAAGTTCACAATCGGATTCCCCTATCATGGGGCATGCTGTAATCAATTTGTGTGGGACAAGTAGCCAACTGACTCTGCCTTTCATCTTGTGGATAGTTTTTGGTACTTATAAATGAAAATTTGATCTGTGGTTTACAAGTTGTCATTTAATCACCAGTAAGGGTCTCAGCAAGAAAGTCAAATTGATCTTAAGAAGAATGTGGTTGATATCTTCTCTTTAGCGAACTTTAATAAATTGTGCATCCATTCAAAAGTGCATAGGCCTTCAGGTTATTGCAGAATGAGAGACCTCTTTCCCTATCAGTTTAGCAGATTTGTACTTGAACGAAATTTATCAAGCCAAGTATATAAACCTTACAGTTTATTGCAGCATGAAATTGTACCTCATTTCCTATCACCTTGTCCATCAGTCTCATGCATCCAGTTGAAGCTGTTGATGTTGTTATTACTTTTGAGCATGGTTTAAAGTTTCGTCCCGTGCCGGACGGCACGGGGCGATACGTACCATTCCGCTGGAGATCCGAAATTGGCACAGTCTTCATCGTGATTTCGTGCAGCATCACGCGGCGATGGGCGAAGGCGGCAACAGTGGAATCGTTCAGAGCCGGAGGAGCCAACGCCGGAGGAAGAAACGTCACGCGCGTGCTGCTGGGGCGTCGCGAGACTCCTCCGGCGCTGCCGGAAGAGTCGCCGGACTCCTCCGGTGCCGACGGAAGCTCCGCCGGACGGCGTCTGAGTTGTCGGCCGCAGCCTCCGCCTCCGCCTCCGCCTGCTTCGCCCGCGTTCGCCCGCGCTAGGGTACGCGTGGAGGAAATGTTTTAAAATTTTCTGAAAATTATTTAATGTTTTAAAATGTTTTATAAACATTTCCTCCCAAAAATATTTATCTCAATAAAATATTTAAAACTATATTTAAAATTAAATAAATTTTATTAATAAATTTTTTGAAAATTATTTTTAATGTTTCAAAAATTATTTAAAAATTCTAAAAAAAATTAAAAATATAAAAAAAACCTTAAAAAATTTCTAAAAAAATCATATTTATATTTTGATATATTTTTTATTATTTTATATATCTACTGTTTTATTATTTAATTAATATTCTGATATTTTTATCATTTTAAATATATATTATTTAAATTAATAATTAATTAAATGAATAAATAAATAATTTATATAATTATTATATGTAAAGTAGTATTTTATGTTAATTTATATATTTATTATAGATAATATATTTTATCTTAGAATAAATTTGAAATTTGGATTCATAAATATTACGATATTAAACTTTTTTACTTTTAGCATTTTTGCTCCAAACATATAAAGTTTTGGTATTAATAATTTAGTAAGGTTTAATTTGAGTTATTGATAGATTAATTTTTTAAAAGAAAATTATATTTAATTTTTATAACGATATTAATTTATTCAATAATTGAGAACTTATATAAAATTAATATATGATTTATTTTTAAATTATATACAATAAACATATTTATCTCATAATTATTATATATAAATAAAAAATTACCGAAACCGTACCGGCATGGCACGATACGATACCGAAACCGTATCGTTCCGGTATGGGACCGAAACCTCGGCACGGGTCGAGATTTTAAACCTTGCTTTTGACCACAGAAAATTCATTATGAGGTTCAGAAGCTAAACCTTTAGTCAGTATATTACAGGTTAATGATCATTTTGATGTTGCTTCTAATTGGAAATTTACTGCTTCTTAATGGTTTGATATTGCAGTTATCAGATCGAATTTTTTGCCTTGTATTTCTCAGATCTCTTCATTTTATTCTAGTTGATCATGGATGGTAATTAAGTATTATAATATTCATTTAGTAATTTTGGTTAGCTTTATGTTTTCATTTGTTGTTGAATTGTATATTTGAGGTATAGTTTCCTTGGTTAATACGTAATTGCTTGTGCTTATTGAGCTGTATTGGCCTAATTTGTGCACACTTCTGCATGGATCAGGTTAGAATTCACAGTTTTTTAGAGAAGACAAGAAAGAAAGGTAGCAAGAAAACGACAACTGAAGAAGAGGAGGGTGACACTGTGACAAAGGATCAACAGTTTTTGAGGAAGAAGGTAAAAACTTTGATAAAGAAGCAGAAGCTTCGCCAAGTAGCTCAGATTGTCAAGGGCCAAGTTGACTCAAAGCCTTGGGGACTAGATATTCATGCCAAGGTATAACTTCTTTCGTTTAGAAATTTCATATTGTATCAGCTGTATAATTTTAGCTTGCACACATTTTTTTGTTAGGTCGGGAGCCGCTTGATTGACCTATTATTGGAGACAGCTTATATACACCCCCGTTCTAGCCAGTCAGCAGATGGTCTTGTAGATATTCGACCTGCATTCAGACACTACCACAGAACTAGGACACATGATCAACAGTGAAGCTCTTCATATTAGTTCTCCTTTTAAGATGGTGAAAGATCATTTATTTTCCATAAACTGATATCAGTTCTTTATCTACAGAAAGCCTGGCCGGCTTTTTGGGGTTATTGAATGTGATCCATTAGTTCAGCAAGGGTTAGACAAGACGGTTAGTTTGATAATTTATTCATCTCTTTCATTTGTGATATTTACTGTAAACAAATTCTGTTTAACAGGCAACACACATAATTATGCGTTACATGCCTATGTTGGTGCCTCCAGTACCTTGGACAGGGTAAGTGCTTATTGTTGCCACTAATGCTTGACTGTTGATTTAATTAGTCACTTTTCCTTATCAATCTAATAATAAGATTTCTAAAAAGAATGATTCTTATTAATGGATTTATTTTGGTCTTTTAGGTACAACAAAGGAGGGCATTTTTTTCTACCATCTTATGTAATGAGAATACATGGGGCAAGACAACAAAGGGAGGCAGTTAAAAGGGCTCCAAGAAAGCAGATGCAAACTATCTTTGAGGTTTTATATCGTGAAAACTTGTTAAACTTGTACATTGCTCATGCAATTATAAACTCAAGAATATTTTCTTTATGGTGCCGACTGAGTTGGTAAAGACATTGTCTGTTGATACTTAACCTTGGATCAAATCCCACATAATTGATTATCTTCAAGATTTTTTTTTATGCACGTTATTGTTTCATTGGAATTCGTTCTAATTCTTTTGGTTTC
Organism: Boesenbergia rotunda; assembly: GCA_024364735.1. Lineage (NCBI taxonomy): Eukaryota > Viridiplantae > Streptophyta > Magnoliopsida > Zingiberales > Zingiberaceae > Boesenbergia > Boesenbergia rotunda. The sequence goes on from JAGFNQ010008084.1 coordinate 297,838, forward strand.
CCTAATTATTGATATATGCATCTAGAATTGTAAAGTTTGATTATATGATAATTTAGCCTGCATATTGACCTAGTTGGTCTTTTTCTTTTTATCCTGATGGTGGCCTTTTCCATTTTAAAGTGCTTTGTATTTTCATTGAATTACCATGCGTGGCTTCCACATATGGAAATGCATGATTGAAATATGCTCGAGCTTCTTATGATACTTGCATCATTTTGCCAATGATTTGTATTGTTGCTAGCAAGAGCCTGCTTAGCAACATTTTTTTCGCTTATCTGCACAACAGCTTCCACCTATTCAGCAATTTGGGGATGGTTATTGTCTAGGATAAAGTATTCTGTGAGTTAGTAGAGAACTAATCGTACCTATTTCAGGCTCTGGACACGCTTGGTAGTACTAAATGGAGGGTAAACAAAAGGGTGCTTGGTATTGTAGAAAGAATATGGTCCAATGGAGGATGTCTTGCCGGCTTGGTTGACCGTGAAGAAGTGAGTTTTTCTTGGCTCTTTATGTTATCTTTGACACACTTTTTTGTTTTTTTTTTTGTAATTTTTTTTGTCAGTATAACTTGTTCAAGTCTCATTTTCGATATTTTCCAACTCCAGATCCCACTTCCTGAGAAACCTGATACTGAAGATGAGACTGAACTTCGGCAGTGGAAGTTGAAAATGAGATTTGTTAAGAAGAAAATTAGTGAAAGGCATTCTCAAAGCTGTGATGTGGAACTTAAACTCTCCGTAGGAAGATACCTTTTGTATTACTTCCATAAGTTCCTTTACCAACATTTATATCTAAAATATGAACTCATCCTTTATTCTTGAAATCAGGTAGCTAGAAAGATGGAAGATGAGGAGGGATTCTATTATCCACACAACGTGGACTTCAGAGGGCGTGCTTATCCAATGCACCCCTACCTAAACCATCTTGGTTCTGATTTATGCCGAGGAATTTTAGAGTTTGCAGAGGGAAAACCACTTGGAAAATCTGGCTTACGTTGGTTACAAATTCATTTAGCAAATTTATATGGTGGTGGAGTGAACAAGTTGTCTTATGATGGTCGAATAGCATTTACAGAAAGTCACTTGGAGGATATATTTGACTCTGCGGATAGACCACTTGAGGGTGAGCGTTGGTGGTTAGGTGCTGAAGACCCCTTTCAGTGCCTGTCAGTTTGTATTAATCTTGCTGAGGCATTAAGAAACCCTTCTCCAGAAACTACAATTTCACACATACCTGTACATCAGGTGCATGAGTATTCTAGTTTCATGTTCTCAGCTTAAATGAGACAATAATTTGCCTTTGATTAATCTCAGGCTCTTGTTGACAATCATGACTTGTTTTAATCAGCTATTATGTTTCAATTATCCACATGAATTAGGATTCTATTATCATTGGGATCAAGTAACCTATGGGAACTTTAGGAATGTTGGAAGAGAATAAAATGGAAGAAAGTGAAAGGGAATAAGAAAAGGGAAAAAAATCATAAAGAAAAAAAAAGAACAGAAAAGAAAAAGGAAGGTGGTTAGGGGTCACTTGAAGGATTTATGATAGTTATATGGATACCTAAAGTATGAAATAAGTTGATGTTCTTGTCCCGACCATTCTTGTTAACCCTGATACCACTAGTAAAAGGTGAATTTATATGAACTTGTGAATGCCAGTTCCCTACATTATCTGATGGACAATTGCTTGGTGTCAAACAGACTTCACGATTGGTAGACCACTATATATTGAATTACTTTAACATAACATGTTTTGTATGAAGTAAATACAAAGACAATGCTCCTGTTTTTTTGTAGAAATTTAAAGGAGATAGATTTATATTGTTTGGCGAAACAACTAGATAGTAAATTTTTTTGAGTTCATAGAACAAACAGTTACAAAAACATTTTTTGGAATTTTTTATGCTGACTTTAATAGTTGGCACAGATATTATGTTTGCGAAAAGAGAACCTAGTCGTGCATGGATATTGAGAATATTTTAGAGTTTTATAATGTGTTTTTTTCCATTTATTTGACAACTTTGTTATTCCTTCCTAGCTGTGCTACTGCTAATCCTGTGAATAGTCTTTTTTGCCTTTAATATTATTTTGTTACTATGTGCAATAAAAAATAGTGCCTGAAGCTTTCGATTTCTTTTTTCAGGATGGATCTTGTAATGGACTTCAACATTATGCAGCTTTAGGAAGAGATAAGGTAGACCCTCTCTTTTGTTATTGCAAATTGCATTCTTGTAAAGGGATTTTGTTATCAAAGTAATATTTATTTTGATGAAGTCGGAAGCAATGTGCTAGAGTAGATCATATCTTTTGAAAGTTTTAAAATATATTTTCTCTAATATTTAACTGTTGATCTTACTAAGAAAGAACTTATTGAAATTGGAAGCCTTATTTTGGTGTTGACTAGTCTCACATGTACATGATGCATGACTCTCAATCGAGCATAACACTATTGTCCAGGGAGACGTCAACAACAATGGTGGTATTCTGTGGTGATGGTAGCTGTTGGCTTCCTATCCCATCCCATCTCCCAGCGGAGGACATGATGGTCGTTGCTGCACTAGGGTCTTGAGACAATGTTTTGGTGGAATTGGTTGCTACCATCTCTTGCTGAACTTTGTTTTTTTGTTTTGTGTTCGAATATGTAGCTGTTTTATTTGATTACTTTTAGTTCTTTTGGTCCTTATGCAGTTCATATTTAGTAGGCTTTTTATCTGCGTCTCTTATTTAGTCAGAATATTACACTAAATATTGTTATGCTTAATTTTAGGCCAAGAGAGAGCATTGCTTCCATTAATAAATCAAATTATAACTGATATTGTGTTCATGTTTTCTTTTTTATTATACTATCCAATTTCTTTCATTTTGTATAATGTGACATTTTTTGAATTCTAATTAACTCAGCTTCAAATTGAATTTAGTTTGGGGCTGCTGCGGTAAACCTAGTTGATGGAGACAAGCCTGGTGATGTTTACTCGGGCATAGCTGCTGGGTACGTTCTTGTGCTTCAATAATTTGTTTATTGTTCAATAACTTCAATAACTTGTTTAATTGTGTTTGATTCATTTTTCTTGTCTTATTTTCCTAGATGCTTTGGTAATATTATGTTGGATTGATAAATTTTATCCTGTCATGCCAAGTATTTAGAGGTTATGCAATTCAACTTGAACTTGAAATGTTTAAGGAGAGTTTACATGGATGGAAGTTGATTAGAATATCCTAAATATTAGGGATAAGTATTGATTTATTCTTAGGATAGGATTTGATTTATTCCTTTGAAAAGGTCCTAGTTTTTGTATATAAATAGGGCTAATCTTTGTATTTCTTGATCACATAATAATTATCAAATAACATGGTATTAGAGCGTTAGGGTTTCGTATTCGTGATTCCTCTCACGGCGCGGCTTCTCTCGACGCGCGTTCTTCTCCCGAACGCGTCTCTCCTCCACCAGCTCATGGCGTGATTTCCTAGCACGATTCCTCTCCACAACAAGACCTGCGCGCGACCTTCCTCCCTGTGCGTCTTCCTCGCATCGGCTGCCCCGCGCACAGCATCCGCCGCCGCCTTCGATCTCACTCGCGACCTGGGAGCGAGATCTTGCCCACGGGTCGCCACTGCCCCGCGCACAGCATCAGCGAGCTGGATCTCCTGCCACTCGCGCACGCCGCCGCCCTCGACTGCCGTTCACGCACATCTGCGCCTCTCGGCTACTCGCGCACGCACGCCGCTGCCCTCGCCTATCGTTGAATCTCTTCCCTTGAACGCTCCTCCACGAGGATCTGAACAACCACGGAAGCCTGGTGAGCGCCATCAAGCAAGTCAACGTCGTTATCTCCGCCGTGGGCTTCTTGCAGTTGAAGGATCAAACCAAGATCATCGACGCCATCAAAGATTCCGGCGCTGACATCAAGAGTTTTTTTTACCTTTCGAGTTCGGCAACAACGTCGATCGAGTGAACGCCGGCGTGACGCTCTGTAGAAGAAATCTCCATCCACGCTCCTTATATTCGTTGGATCAGCACCGATTTAATTTGTCATGGCTACCTCCGGCACTACGAAACCGGATCTTTCAATTTTTACCAACCACGTCATGACACCGCTATCGTCGGAGTTGTTGGATGGTAAGAATTATTCCTCTTGGTCCTCTCATATTAAACTCTGGCTTGTTGGACAGGGTTATGAGACACATCTCACCCAAACTGAGGAGGATATTCAAGTCACAGATCGTCCTTTATGGAAAAAGGTTGATGCTCAGTTGTGTTGTATTATCCGGGCTACTATTCATCCATCTCTTAGGGATATCTTCCGCACTCATATCACCTACAAGGATGTTTGGATACAGGCTCAACAACTGATTACAAACACTTTTCGGCGACTTTATCAAGTTTGTGAAGACCTCATGAATATCCTTAGTACCCGTCAGATCGAAGATTCTATGTCAACTTATCTGGGATTAGTCTCTAGCCTTCTATGCGAGTTCAATGTCTTGCTCCCACCTGCGGTTACTCCCGTTGCAGAGCTTGAAAATCGGAAATTTTTTTTTATGTCTCTGGCCTTATATGGTCTGCCCACATATTACTCTCATATTCGTGATCAAATCCTAGGCAGCCCCATAGAGGCCACCATGGACTCTACCTGGGCGATTCTCCTCCGTGTCTCAGCCAAAATCTCGGCAGCTCCATCTTCTGTTCCTGTTGACTCTTCGGCTTTGGTTTCTCGGAACAATAACAAACCTCCACCTCGTAAGGGTGGCAAAGGACGTCGTTGGTGTGATCATTGTCACCGACCAGGACACACGATTGATAAATGTTGGAGTCTCCATGGTCGACCTCCGCGTGCTGCTCAGATCGCCCAATGTTCTGTCACTTCTTCAGCTTCCACTTCACAGTTAACTCCGGCTCCGACTCCACAACCTTCCTATGATGACTTTCTGAAATGGTATGAGGATCGACGGGATTCTAATTCCCTTACTGTTGTTACACAAGCTGGTAATTCCTTTGCTGGCATATCTCGCTCTTCGAGTCCTTGGGTACTTGACTCTGGGGCCATCGATCATATCACCGGTAATAGATCTCTTTTTTCCTCGCTATCTACTTCTGGTTATTTATCCTTTGTCACCATGGCAAATGGTTCTCAAACTCAATCCCAAGGTGTTGGTAGTGTTCATTATTCTCCATCTCTTCCCATTCAGAATGTTCTTTATATCCCCGGAGCTCCCTTTAATTTATTATCAATAAGTCAGCTTACTCGGTCTCTTGATTGTGTCATTTCGTTTACTAAATCCTCTGTTTCATTGCAGGACCGGAATACGGGGAGGATGATTGGCTTCGGATGTGAGGCTCATGGTCTATATCGACTTCACCAAAACTCTTTCATTGGTACAACGACGGCATCTCCACTTGTGATTCATGCTCAGTTAGGACATCCTGGTTTCGATAAGTTAAAACAATTACATCGTAGTCTATCTCACTTAAAGTCTTTATCTTGTGAGTCATGTCAGTTAGGTAAGCATGTACGTAGTTCGTTTTCTCCTCGCATTATAAATCGGGCTACGTCTCCCTTTGCTTTGGTTCATTCCGATATTTGGGGTCTAAGTCGTGTTACTTCTACATTGGGGTCACGATATTTTGTTACCTTTATAGACGATTTCTCCCGTTGTTCTTGGTTATATCCATAGTTGTCAATAGCGGGTGATAGCGGCGCTATCGCGGCGGAGCGGAGCAGAGCGGCCGGGGAGCGCAACGCCACGCCTAGGAGCGAAGCGGTTCGCCGTCGCGAGTGTCGCGGCCGCGATCGCGGCGCATCGCGGCTGTTGCGGACGCAATTGCAAGATTTCGCCAAAAGACCATAAAACCCTTTAGTTATTATCATTTTAAATGTAATGGAGGGGTTAAATGGTCATTTGGCTAACCCTATTTTTTTGCTGCGTGGATGGGTTTCGGGCAAACCATTTTCCGCGATTCTTCAGCTGCGGCAGCGTGCGAGAGCGGCGACCACAACCTGCGAGTCCGGCGGCGTTTTCCGGCGGTGACAGCAGCGTTTTCCGGCGGTGACGGCTGTGGTTAGTCCCTCTCCTTCCTCCATCTCATTATTTTTTTCCTTCCTCCATCTCTCGATGACTTTTTTTCCTTCCTCCGTCTCCCGACAGCTGCGTTTTCCGGCGGCTTAAGCGGCATTTTCATTTTCCGGCGTTTTTCGACAGAGGCGGCAGCAACAGCGGCGTCAGTTTCCGGCGGCATCAATTTCCAGCGCCTTCCTTCATCTCACTGTTTGTTTGCCTTCCTCCATCCATCTCTCGATTTTTTTTTTTCATTAGTTTTCCTCTCAATATTTTTTTTCCAGCGTCAATTTGTTGTGTCAATTTTTTCCAGCATCAATTTCCAGCGTAAATTGTTTCCAGCAGCCTTCTTCCATGGCATTAGTCTTTTTTTTTCCATTTGTTTTCCATCTCATTGTCATTTGTTTTTCCTCTATTTTTTCTATTTTTTTCTGTGTTCCAGTTCAATTCAACAAATGGCAACATCATCCACTCAAGTTTCTAGTGTTGCTCCCTCTTCTTGTGGTTTGGTGAAGCCCACTGGTGACAACATTGATATAGCATGGCAATGGAATAGCTTAAAAGATATCAATAATAGGAAGAGTGTAACATGTGATTTTTGTGGCAAAACAACTAATGGTGGAATAACTAGAGCAAAGAGACATCAAATGGGTGTGATAGGAGATGCAAAAGCTTGTACAAAAGTCCCACATGAAGTTAAGCAACTTCTCAAGGAAGCTTTTGAGAAGAAAAATGCGGAGAAGGAATTAAATTTTGGTGCAGTTGGAGAAGATGATGATGACCAAGAAGAGTTGGAAGAAATCCTACAAATGAGAAGAGGGAAAAGAACTTCATTAACATCAAGTGGGAGTAACTCTATTCCTTCAACTATTCTTAAGCAGGCCAAGAAAGCAAAAAACATAAAAGGTCCTTTGGATTTGGCGTTCTTGAAAAATCTTGAAGCTACCATTAAATTGGGGAAGTCTCACCGACAAACAAGCATTAATGATGCTTGTGATAAGGAAGCAAGAGCTAGAACCATTCAATACATAGCCCGATTCTTTTATATGAATGGGATTGCTTTCAACGTTGCTAAATCTAAAAGCTTTAAGTTGATGCTTGAAGTTGTTGGAAATTATGGTCCACACCTTAAATCTCCAAGTTATTATGAGTTGAGAGTTCCACTCCTTAAAAAAGAGTTGGAGTTAACAAAGGATATGTTGAAGGGTCACGAGGAGAAAAGAGTGAGATATGGATGCTCAATAATGTCGGATGGTTGGACAGATAGGAAGAATAGGACATTGATTAATTTCATGATAAATTGTCTAGCTGGGACAATGTTTGTGAAGAGTGTTGATGCTTCTGCATATATGAAGACAGGGGACAAAGTATATGAGCTATTAGATAGTTTTGTAGAGGAGATTGGAGAACAAAATGTTGTTCAAGTGGTGACTGACAATGGAAGTAATTATGTCTTGGCAGGTAAAAAACTATGAATTGTTTAAATTTCTTATTACTTCCTTTAATATTTTGCTACTTATCTAATTTTATTTAATTTGACTCTTCTTAGGCAAACTACTTCAAGCTAAGAGAACTAATCTCTTTTGGACTCCATGTGCTGCACATTGTCTAGATTTAATGTTGGAGGACATTGGAAAACTTCCTCGAGTTAAGAAGGCAATACAGAGAGGCATTAGTCTTGTGAGCTTTATCTACAACCACACTTTGGCATTGAATACAATGAGGAAATTTACTAACAAAATGGAGTTGGTTAGGCATGGAGTGACAAGATTTGCTACAACCTTCCTTTCATTGCAAAGGTTGTACAAACAAAAGAATAACCTTAGAAGGATGTTCACTTCAGATGAGTGGTTGAGCTCCAAGACAGCTAAAGAGGCTAAGGGGAAGAAGGCTGGTGATATTGTGCTCAGCATAACATTTTGGAATGATGTTGTGTACTCTATTAAACTTATGGGACCTCTTGTGCATGTCCTTAGGCTTGTTGATAATGAGAAAAAGCCTGCAATGGGATACATTTATGAAACAATGGATAGAGCTAAGGAAGCTATTCAAAATTCCTTCAAGCATAATGAAGCCAAGTACAAGGATGCTTTTGCTATTATTGATAGGAGATGGGATTCACAACTTCATCATCCATTGCATGCGGCTGGCTATTTCCTGAATCCTGAGTTTTACTATCCCAATTCAACAAAGATTGAGAGTGATCATGAAGTAATGGATGGACTTTATAAGACTATTGATAGGTTGATTCCAGATGAAGACTTGGCTGAGAAGATTACAAATGAGATTGACATATTTAAGAGGGCTGGAGGAATATTTGGAAATAGGATAGCAATCAAACAAAGGAATACTGTGGCTCCTGGTAAGAATTAAGAAATATGTACTTAATTCTTGATAAATTTAGTTTCATTTCATACTGTTTCTTAGTAAAGGTGATTTTTTTTATTATTGAATCATAGCTGAATGGTGGAGGAAGTATGGAGCAGGCACTCCTAACTTGCAACAATTTGCAATCAAAGTGTTGAGCTTAACTTGTAGCTCAACGGGATGCGAACGTAATTGGAGCACTTTTGAGCACGTAAGCACATGAAAATAATTTTTCCTTGCATAGTTTTATACTTTTATTCTTTTATTCTTTTATTTAATAATTTTAAAACTATCATTTAATAATTTATGATATGAATATCATAGATTCATTCTAAGAAAAGGAGCAAGCTTGAGCATCAAAAGTTACAAGACTTGGTATTTGTCAAGTATAACCGAACCCTTAAAGAGCGCTTTGATAGCCAAGATGAGATTGATCCTATTCTCCTAAATGGTATTGATGATAGCAATGAATGGTTGCTAGGAGAAATGGGTGCTAACACAGAAGATGCTGAAGAAGAATTTGTTTTTGGTGATGATGGATTGACTTGGGGAGATGTTTCTACTGCAGTTGGGGCTGAGGAGCCTCTAAGGCACACTAGACATGCTATAAGATTGAAGAAGAAAGTATCAAAGCATTCTAGTTCAAGAAAAGGGAAGGAGCCTATTCAAGAGGAAGAAGAATTTGATGATGAAGAAGACTCAGAGGAGGGACAAGAAGAGATATATAAATCTAGTAGTGAAGAAAGTGATGGAGAGGACAATTTGGCAATGGTTGAAGAGGATGATGATGATGAATGATTCTACTACGATTTGATGGTGTTGTTTTTTTTGGTTGTATTGCCCTTAGAACTTGATGCTTATGACATTATGTAATATTGATGTTTAGAACTTGATGTTTTGAATTTCTGGAGTGGCCACAAGTCTTTACCCTATACCATGTTTTGAGTAATTTAACTTGGATGTCTTTTGGTTATAATGTTGGCATTCTAAATTGCAATTGCCATTTCTATTGATGTTTTTTATCAAATAGCCGTCGGAACGCTATCCGCTATCCCGCTATAGCGTTTTTGGAGTCGGCCGCTACGCGCCGCTATCCGCGTTTGACAACTATGGTTATATCTGATGAAGGATCAATCTGAACTATTTTCTATTTTTCAATCTTTTTTTAATGAAATAAAAACACAATTTGGTATTCCTCTCCGATCCTTACAGAGTGATAATGCACGTGAGTATCTATCTATTCCGTTTCAGACCTTCTTGGCAACTCACGGCATATTACATCGGAAGTCTTGTCTTCATACTCCTCAACAGAATGGAGTTGCAGAACGCAAAAATCGTCATCTTCTAGAGACCACCCGGGCTCTTCTCCACCACTCTCATGTTCCTCTACGGTTTTGGGGAGAAGCCGTACTTACTGCATGTTATCTTATCAATCGCATGTCTTCCTCTACTTTACAGGGTCAAATACCTTATCATATACTATATCCAAATCAGTCCCTTCATCCTTTACCACCTAGGGTCTTTGGTTCTACATGCTTTGCTCATGCTCTTGATCCTGGAATTAATAAACTCTCTCCTCGGTCGCATAAATATGTTTTCCTTGGGTACCCACGGTCTCAGAAAGGGTACAAGTGTTATTCCCCTACTCTCCGTCGGTATTTCATCTCTGCTGATGTCACGTTCTTTGATAAGGTTCCTTTTTTTGGGCCTTCAGAATCGTCTTCTGAGTTTCCTTCTTCTGTGCCTGTATCAGTTTTTTATCCTCCGGAAGACTCTCTATCACCTCCAGCTCCAATTTCTCCTCCGTTGTAGGTTTATTAGCGTCGTCCTCAGCCAGCTTTGCCGCCAGCCATAGGATCATCTCTGGAGCCAGATCCTACACCCCTTCCTCCGGTCGAGTCGTCTGAATCTGATATTCCCATTGCACTTCGGAAAGGTATACGTTCCACTCGTAATCCTTCTCCACATTATGTATCTATGAGTTACCATCGTCTTTCTCCTTCCTATTATTCTTGTCTTTCCTCTTTGTCGTCTGTTTCTGTTCCGAAGAATGCAGGAGATGCATTTGCCCACCTGGGATGGAAACAGGCTATGCTGGACGAAATGAATGCTTTACGGAGCTGTGGGACTTGGGACCTCGTTCCTCTACCACCAGGAAAGTCAGTTGTTGGTTGTCGATGGATATATACGGTGAAGATTGGTCCAGACAGAACGATTGATCGACTTAAAGCTCGTCTCGTTGCTAAAGGCTATACTCAGGTCTTCGGATTGGATTATGAGAGCACGTTTTCTCCTATTGCCAAGATGTCTTCTATACGCTTACTCATGTCCATTGCTGCGATTCAACACTGGCCTCTATATCAGATGGGCATCAAAAATGCATTCTTACATGGTGACCTGCTCGAAGAAGTCTACATGGAGCAACCTCTGTGTTTTGTTGTTCAGGGGGAGTCTTCTGGTCTTGTATGCCGCTTGCGAAAATCTTTATATGGTCTCAAACAGTCACCCAGAGCATGGTTCGGTAGATTCAGTATTGTAATTCAACAGTTTGGCATGACTCGAAGCAATGCTGACCATTCTGTCTTTTATCGACACTTATCTACTGGTTGCATCTACCTAGTGGTTTATGTTGATGATATTGTCATCACGGGTAGTGATCATCTTGGGATCTCACAGGTGAAACAACATCTTTTCAAACATTTTCAGACAAAGGATCTCGGCAAACTCAAATATTTTTTGGGGATAGAAGTAACACAGTCCAGAAATGGGATCATTATATCCCAAAGAAAGTATGCAATGGATATTCTAGAAGAAACAAAAATGTTAAACTCAAAGACAGTTGACAACCCTATGGATCCTAATATCAAGCTCTTGCCAAATCAGAGGGAGCCTCTACCAGATCCTGAACGATACAGGCGATTGTTAGGGAGACTAAGTTATCTTACTGTTACTCGTCCAGATATCTCATTCGTAGTAAGTGTAGTAAGTCAGTTTCCCAACTCTCCATGTAAAGAACATTGGGATGCTGTAATTCGCATTGTTCAATATATCAGAGGCGCTCCAGGAAAGGGTCTTTTGTACGAAGACAAAGGACATACTCGAATCATAGGATATTCTGATGCAGATTGGGCAGGATCTCCCAGTGATAGGAGATCTACTTCTGGTTTTTATATATTTATCGAAGGTAACCTTATTTCTTGGAAAAGCAAAAAGCAGAATGTTGTGGCAAGATCCAGTGCAGAGGCAGAATATCGAGTTATGGCTATAGCCAGTTAAGAGCTTATATGGCTTAAACAGTTGCTCCTGGAGTTAAAGTTTGGAGATGTCACACAAATGCCACTTATATGTGATAACCAGGCCGCCATGCATATCGCTTCAAATCCAGTTTTTCATGAGAGGACAAAGCATATTGAAGTCGACTGTCACTTCGTCAGAGAGAAAGTCATATCTGGAGAAATATCTACTAGTTTTGTTAACTCACATGATCAGCTAGCAGATATATTTACTAAGTCACTGAGAGGTCCTCGAATTGACTACATATGTAAGAAGCTGGGTGCATATAATTTATATGCTCTAGCTTGAGGGGGAGTGTTAGAATATCCTAAATATTAGGTATAAATATTGATTTATTCTTAGGATAGAATTTGATTTATTCCTTTGAAAAGGTCCTAGTTTTTGTATATAAATATGGCTAATCTTTGTATCTCTTCATCACATAATAATTATCAAATAACAGAAGCTATGGGAGGGAAGAGGGAAAGTAACACAAAAGTTTACAATCTACTGCTTAAACTATTTGCGTTTTTACTAGCCTTTCAACTGAGAAAAATCTTCATGGATGTTGTCTAATTGAAATTGACATTGGTTAGCCTTTTGGAACTCTAAAAGTAGTCATTATGAATATCATTTATATAATGCAGGGTCCAAAAAATCATGCAACGACATGCACAGCAAGATCCTGCTGAAAACCCAAATGCTCTACTGGCTAGAGTATTAGTTGATCAGGTTTGTACATTACCTAGTCTACACTGTCCTAATACTTTGCTGTATCTAGCTTGAATTTGCAGCAAGAACACTTTTGGGTGTTCACCTGTAGACTGTTGATTCTAACATGAATTCATAGTTCTTTTCTAAGACTTTTGATGCCATGTATGGAAGCAGGTGGAAAAAGAGGAATTTTCTTGTTGACCATGCATTAGATTTTGGTTGCTCCTTTGTAATTGTTTTTTTTTTTAATTAAGGTTGATAGGAAGTTGGTGAAGCAAACTGTCATGACGTCTGTTTATGGCGTAACTTATATTGGAGCTCGAGACCAAATAAAAAGAAAATTAATGGATCGTGGTATTTTTACTGATCAAAAAGAGCTATCGAGCGCTGCTAGTTATGCTGCCAAAGTAAGAAATAATCCTCTTCTCACTTTACTCTTTTCATTATGTACTTTAGGTTTAGTTGAATGTTTTTTTTTTTGTTTATCTGAGTATCTTGATCATCTGTTTTTGTTTATCTGAGTATCTATGATCATCTGTACAGACGACATTGACTGCATTAGAGGAGATGTTCGAATCTGCACGTTGTATTATGGGCTGGCTTGGTGATTGTGCGAAGGTTTGTAATTAGTTAATTTGCCATCAATACAACAAAGCTTGTCAGAACTAATACTCAAGTACACAGGCTACTTTTAGCCGATTAAGGCCACTTTCTGGATAGAGATGTTGAAAATGCTGTTAAGTTAGCTATTTCTTCTACTTTGAACTATGCTAAAACTACATTGAATACTGTCTTAAACATGAATTTCGGCAGTATACCATGTTTCCTTGAACACAATTTTCTATTAACATAGTGCTTTAATTTTCCTTGATATAAAATTGGATATTAGCATTTGATAACACTGATGATTATGCTTTTGTGTTTTCTTTCCTATTTTTAGAAACCTAAGTGCTGGAAAAGGTAATAAACTGACTCGTCTTGTTCTTCAGATTATTGCTACAAAAAACCAAGCAGTGAGGTGGACTAGTCCTCTTGGACTTCCTGTAGTTCAGCCATATCGTGCACTTGGAACACAGCTTGTAAGTCATACTTGAAGCTATTGATGCAAGATTCCAGCTTTTGTTCTTCTTTATTGGCCATTAACTAATCATTCCATATATATTAACAATGTCGTGCAGGTTAGAACATCTCTTCAGGTTGTGTCCTTACAAAAGGAAACTGACAAGGTCTGCTTCTATTCTTTTCACCATTTTTTTTTTTTGCCTGTAGCTGAAGATATTAGCATGATCTCTTCTTTGATTCATGATCAAGATTTTAGATGCTTAACTTGTGAGCCTTCCTGTTCCTTATATAGGTCATGGTGAAACGACAAAGAACAGCATTTCCCCCAAACTTTGTTCACTCTCTTGATGGCGCTCACATGATGATGACTGCAGTAGCCTGTAAAAAAGAAGGATTAAGCTTTGCAGGTTTGTTCTTTTGTCATGGAAGGCACCTTTACATAATTAAATACAGTTCTTTTCTACTGCATCCATGAAGTGGCTGATTATACATCCTTCTATTTCTGTTGCAGGAGTTCATGATTCATTCTGGACACATGCATGCAATGTCGACCAGATGAATACCATTCTTCGTGAAAAGTTTGTGGAACTCTATGAGAAGCCCATACTGGAAAATGTAATAGCATTCTCCACGCCTTTTTTTTTTAATGTTTGAATAGCTTAAATATAGTTTTATTCTCTCCCTTTTGAGGGCAACCCCTGACATGCCATATGGTACTTTTTTTTGCAGCTACTGGAAAGCTTTCAGCAAAACTTTCCTACTATAGAATTCCCACCGTTGCCGGAGCGGGGAGATTTCAACCCGAGAGATGTTATGGATTCTACTTATTTCTTCAACTAATGCGGCTGTTTCCTTCCAGCTCTTCGCCTTAATGTTGGTTGCAAGACTCAAACATCTACATCATCGCTTGGCCATGCAAATCTATCTATTTGGTGGTGCATTGCAAGGATGCTGCTTCTTTCATGCAGCAATCTCCACAACTGAAGGTCAGGGAAAGTCGTTTCTGCATTGAGTATGTTTCGCCAAGGTCCGAATTTGATGAGATTTATTTATCGATTAAATAAATCAGTGCAGACATCAGAGTAAAGCAATAAAATGTTAATCAGGGATAGGATGAAGTTCCTATATACGCACTGAACTAGCCTCGAGAATGAGAAGGTAAGTTCAAGCAGTGAAAACTGACTGCCTCACAATAAATGCCAAGACATTTGAGATCACAGTGATCTAGATAAGCTTATTTAGAAGTTTCTTTTTGTAAAATTAGTTTGAAATGAGATTTTACTCGAGTGTTTTTTTTTGGTTTTATTTATATGTTCTTTAATATCAAATGTACTTAGAAAAGTTGTAAGGAAATGGTAGCTTATACTTTGAATTCTCTTCAGTTAATGCTATATTGCTCTTGTTTATTCATTGTTTATTTTTTTGGTGTGATTGAAGAGATTGTTCTCAATGATAATACACATTGTTTATTTTATTTGGATCTAAAATGTATGATTACTTGTTTTTTTGGATGATGATTTTTTGTAAGTTGATATTAGATATTTAGTTTATATTCAGTTGGTAGAATGATTGATCTTGGAGGCTGGATCATCTGTCTCACTGAAGATCCTTGTTCCTCTGTTTTACTCGTCGATGATGACCAACGAGTCGTTTGATCGTTGATCGGATACTACTGATGGCTTTCGATCGTCATCCGGAATAAAATTATACTTTGGAGGGTATGGTGAATCCGTCGGGTATTGTTGTAATTGCAATTTCTTTGTATTCATCATCGAATCTGTCGAGATTGTAATACGGTGATTCTGATTGATTTATTGTTATTTTAGGATATCGTTTGATTCGGAACGTCTGGTCTTGAAGGTGGTGGATGGCTGATTTAGTTTGGTTTTATGAATATTTTTTATTGACTATTAAAATAAATTGTGAAATATTCAGGTTTATTAGATGGATATAATTGTTGGAGAAGATTTAATTTTGTTGTTCTTAATTCAAAGAAAAACAACTGTCAAGCTTCCTGAACAATCTCTCCGACGAGACCCGTCACCTTGGTCCGGAGAGCTCCATGGCTTGGACCAGCAACGACGAGTCGTCGGAGAACCTCTCCGACGGCAATTCGAACCCGTCCTCGAGCTTGCGTCCGCCACTGCCTCCGCCGGCGCCCATC
Source organism: Boesenbergia rotunda (assembly GCA_024364735.1). Lineage (NCBI taxonomy): Eukaryota > Viridiplantae > Streptophyta > Magnoliopsida > Zingiberales > Zingiberaceae > Boesenbergia > Boesenbergia rotunda. The sequence goes on from JAGFNQ010008084.1 coordinate 313,474, forward strand.
AGTCCTCTGCCGGACGCCGCCGCCTCGCACCTATCCGGCGCCGCCGCCTGCACCACTTCCTTTTCGAGTATCCGTACCACCTCCGCCATCCTCGGCCGCTCCCCCGGCACGTACCGCGTGCACAGCAGCGCCACGCGCACCATTTCCTCCGCCTCCGCCTCGTCGTACCCCTTCCTCTTCAGTTCCTCGTCCACCAGCGCCTCCACCTCCTTCTTCTCCCGGCGCGCCTCGCGCACCCACTCGATCATGGCCCTGGCCCCCTTCTCGCCCGCGGCCCTCGAAGATCCCGCGACGAGCTCGAGGAGGAGGATCCCGAACCCGAAGACGTCCGTCTTCTCGGAGGACTGCCCGGTGGAGAGGTACTCCGGCGCGATGTGGCCCGCCGTGCCCCGCACCGCGGTGGTGACGTGGGAGTCGCCGTGGTCCAGCATCTTCGCGAGGCCGAAGTCTCCCACCACGGCCTCGCACTGGTCGTCCAGCAAGATGTTCGCCGCCTTGACGTCGCGGTGGATGATCTTGGGGTCGCACTGCTCGTGGAGGTACAGCAGCCCCCTGGCCGCCCCCACCGCGATCCTCTTCCTCCTCCGCCACTCCAACGCCGGCCTCGCTGCACGAATTTATGACACAGGAGAAGTCAAGAACAATTCAACGCCAAATCCAGCATCAACTCCACCACCAACCTCTCAAACGGGAAGCCACGCTGCCATTGGCCATGAAGGGATACACGAGGATCCTCTCCGTCGCAGTCATGCAATATCCCCTCAGCCTGAGCAAGTTCCTGTGCACCGCCAAGCTTATCATTTCCACTTCGGTCTGGAACTGAACCTCCCCGCCGGCGGCGTTTCCGTCCTTGAGCCTCTTCACCGCCACCACCGTCCCGTCCCACAGTTTCCCCTTGTAAACGTTTCCGAATCCTCCTCTTCCCAGTATGTTCTTGCTGCTGAAGTTGTCGGTTGCAATTTGCAGCTCCCTGAACTGGAACCTCCTCAGGTTTCCATGGCAGAGTTCCTCCTTGTGTTGCTCTGCAAAATCAAATGCCATCGACATTGCTGCTTTTAAAAACTGATCTGACGTCGACATTGGCATCACTGGTGTTAGGACTGCTTACCATTGACATCAAAGAACAGATGCTGGTCGTGCCTGTTTCTCCACCAGAGATGAAGTCCCAGGACAAGGCTGATTGCAGCTACACATGCAAAGCTGGAGGCAAATGCAACAACTCTGTGAACTTTCGGCCTTCCTGAAGTTGAGACACCTTGACAAAGAGAACTTGAAATAAGTATTCAGAATCAAGATTTTGATCGTGACTTCAGATATTTCATTTACCTCGAGTGTTGTTTAAGTTGGAGTAGATCGGCACTGGTGATGTTTGGAAACATCTCTGTTCTGAACCAGGTGGACAAATTAAAGGATTGCCTACAATGCTGCAGCAAAAGCAAATGAATGGAGAAACCAATTATTGTTCCTTTGAAGTTTCATGTTATAGACTTACTTAATTGTCTTGGCAGGAAACTTGGGTATAGGGCCACTAAAGTTGTTGTAAGACAAGTCCCTGAATCATAGAAATAATTCATAAGAACAAAAATATTTAGTAGATAATTAAATAGCAGGCGGATAAACTCACAAAAAGGTTAGATCAGTGATGTTTGCCAAAGGCACAGGGAATGCTCCACTGAAACTGTTATTATTTAGCCTCCTGTCGGCAAAGAATTATAACAGTTCTTAGTTTATGATTTTCCACCATGGAAATACTGATTTTTTATTTATTTTTTTGAAACTTACAGGTACTCAAGGCTCTTCAAGTTTCCTGATGAAGCAGGAATTTCACCACAGAAGTTATTGTTGGAGAGATCGAGTTTATGGAGCTTGGAGAGCTTCCCAATCTCTTGCGGTATTGATCCTGATATGTTGTTATTCTGCAGGAGACTGAAAACATACGATGATGTTGTCAGAGAATGGATCAAAGTAACGTGTTGAGTTAAAGAATTAATAGAGTTCCTACACAAACTCAAGATTTGTAAGGTTCCCTATGCTTGGAGAAAGAGTTCCTGATAGATTCTGGCTAGGAATTTCCCTGTAAAAAAAATCCACTGAAAAGAATTAGAATTGTTTCTTTTCCTTGCTCCCTTAGATTGAGTGAGAGACTCACAAGCCAATCACTAAGGTTTGAGGTGAGCATGAGACCATGCTCCAGCTGCATGGATCAACAGAGTCTCTGTCCCAATTGCCAAGAACACCATGGGGATCCTTTAATGAAACTTTGATGTCCATCAAAGCTTGAACTGCAAAAATCATTTTTGTCTGTCTTCATTGAAAGTTTTTGCAGGAGGAATGAAGTAAGCCTTGAATTCTACCTTCAAAATTAACACCTTTAGAGGAGAGCAAAGCATTTGCACAAGCCAAAGAGGAGAAGAAGAAGGCCACCCACAAGAACACAGCCCTTCCCTTGTTCTCCCCCATTGAACTCCCCAGCTTCCAATGGGTGCAAAGGCACAGCCTACGAGCAGTTTTAAGACCTGTAAGAGTGCTGAACGATGCAATTAGGAAGAGTAGTGATCATCATTGGTGTCTCTCTTTTTCATCACTTGTTTTGACAGAGAATGGAGCTTATCATTCATTTGCTCTGCAAGTGTGCTTGGTAGAATGTTAGGACAAAGGTATATGCAATTAGCATGAGTCCAAAAAGTCAAAGAGACGACGACGAATCGGATAGGAGAAGAACCGGCCGGCCATCCTTGGCGACTTTCTTCAGACTGAAGAACTTAAAGCCACTTGATCAAAGTATGCTGATTAAGGGGCAACAATGGAGAATGGGGCTCACAGGGTCCACGAATTGTTCTAAAGCATGCTTTTTTGCACTCGAAATCCTGGATACAACTTTGAATTGATTCCAACTGAGGGACAAGCCATGCTTTGACGGGATAAAAACAGACACATTGAGATAATACTGGTAAGATCATGGCAGAAGGAGCAGCCATAGCTTTATATTGAGTTGTCGTGAGCAAGAATCTGGCTTTAGAACTTGTGGACCATTAATGGCTTCATTTCATGGTCCCAAAATGAAGAGAGAATTCTGAGGAAAGAAAAGTTCTTGCTGCTTGCAAAGCAGAAAGCACAGATGGTGTATGGGGAAACATATGAAAGAGGCAAAGTTTTTTTTTTTGTGAAAATCAAAGTCATTAAAAAAAGATAATTTTTTTTTTGCTTTTTAAATGAGATCACCTGCTAGAACAGGTGGAACAAGGGATGCATCAACATTCAAAAGTTTTCAAAAAGAGAATCATTGAATTTTGATAATCCAGATATCAAGTTCTTCGATCAGGCACCATGAAAGTTTTCCCATCGATTAAGATGAAAACGGATTGGGTTCGAATTAGATTTCATATCCTCTATATCTATATCCATATGATATTGGATATTCCTAAACCGTCTATCACGAGTGCTTCCCGATTTATCCTGACGGCCGATGAGAAATTTCCGTGAGGCCGGGTCAGTCGTTCAAGGTTGAAAAAACCTCGTTAATCATCTGATATTAGATATTCATCCCATATCTATTAATGGATCAAATATATTCTATATTAATAAATTTTCTTCATTCTATTCGACTATTATGATTCGATAAAAATATATTAAAATTAATATCATTATATATATATATATATATATATATATATATATATATATATATATATATATATATATATATATATATATATATATATATATATATATACTTATTATTTAATCGAATTTGGGTCTGATATCGAATATGAGTAGTCCTTTTATATCTTTTTCATTCGAATCGGATATCAAATTCTTCATCGAATCTAGAAAAAATTATCATCCCTACCATCGATCCCAGAATAAATCGAGATAAGACTCACGTTGTTGGACCCTGATCGATAGACCTTCAAAATCCACCTCTCGCTCGAAGCTTGTCATGCTCCATCGGGTACTCAACCACAGTCTACAAGGGTACCCTGCTTTTCCCATTCAGGTAGTCAAACCACGACCCGACCCATATGTGCTTCACTGCGCCAGGGCCTGGGGAAAAAAAATCATTGTAATAAGCCGGGTAATAGTTCGTGTCGAATCTGGGACGATCGATTCGGCTTCATGAAAATTTTTTATCGACCGTCAAGATAAATCGAGAAATACATCCGACGAACGATCTAAATGTCACGCCCCGAGGAGCTGCCTGTCCGATACTGACCGGACTGCCACTCCCTCGACCCGGCGGACAATTCGGAAAACCTAACCTCTACAACTACCTCAGCCGCTTGTACCGCAACTTATAGGGCTGGAACAAATGTCTGAATAAAAAGGAAACGAAAACAACGACAAAAGCTGCGTACCGGTACGACTTACGACAAAATACACAGAACGAAGGTCTCCATGGCACACAAAAGTACAACCATATCAAAAATATCGCAGCGAAACCGCAAATGAAAATACAACTGAAGAACGAAGGAAAAGGGGTATCAACATGTACCCACAAACATATACAGGTAAACGACGAAATCGTCTCGACGCACGTAAAATGGGACAGGCTGTCGGACACTCCAGTCGATCATCCTGAAATAAAAATAAGGAGCTAACGGGGTGAGTTCATAGTACTCAGCAGATATCTCATCAGATATGCAAGATAGTCTAAGCTAGCAATAGTAAAGCATGCTATCGAAATAATACATGTACAGGCAAGGACAAGTACCACTAATATGAGGAATAGAAAACACTATATCAGTGTGGCGGGGTCGTCAAAACCAGGTCATAAAGGTCTCCTGTATGTGCATGCCAATCACATGCAACATCCAAGTATAGCAAGCACGGACAAATGTAAAATATGCGTATGCACATGGTGCAATGACATGGTCACCCCTACCGTCGGTTAGACATCGTCACCTATGTATGAGAGGAAGCTGAGCGGAGGCCATCCTCCGACGTAGAGCTGTGACTACCATCAGTACTCTGTCATCACTGCTCCTGAGCGATCGAGTAGGCGGGATACTGTTGATGTAACACTCTTACCCCATAACCTATATGGGGATATCTCTATCTGAATGTTACCTCTCTGTCGAAGTAACACCCTACCCCAGGTCATCTCTAGAGGATATCTTTATTTGAGTGTTACCCCTACCCCATGTATATATATGGGGGAGAAACCTCTCTCTCTCATCTCCTGGTATATGGACTACCCAAGGAGGGACTCTGTCTGCTACCACGCTCCGATTCACTAACCCATGAGTGCATGAGCGGAGCAGCACAGAGCACACTACTCATACTTCATTAACCACTAACTCATAAGTGGTCGTATGGGTAGGTCATGCATGACTGTCGACCTGTCTCAACCACAAGGAAGCCCCTGGTCGATAGCATAGTTTGCAAAATCGCGATCCTGGATCGTAGGATCGTACGATCCTACGATCCTACGCCACAAATCGATCCAGAATCGCGCAAAATCGTTTTTCGTAGCAGGATCGCAGCAGGATCGGTAGGATCGGACAGAATCGGACAGAATCGTATAGGATCGGACAGAATCGGAGCAGAATCGGAGCAGAATCAGTGAAAGCTTCAAGAGGTCATAATTTTTGACTCGGATTGAACCACATGACCTATAATATATCAAATTGAAACTCGTTCAAAGATCTACAGGTTAGTTTTAAGATTGAATCCCAAAAAATATTATTTAAAGTCTTTTCAGAAGCTCAGAAGATTATTAGTCTTTTTTATTATTATTTTTTTATCTTTTACAGAGTTAGTGTTAGGGTTTTAAGATTATTTAAACATCTATTTAATTATTTTTAGTTAATTTTTGATTAATAATATTATGTTATATCTTTTTCCTAAGGGTTTTAAGATTATTTAAACATCTATTTAATTATTTTTAGTTAGTTTTTATTAATAATATTATGTTATATCTTTTTCCTAAAATGATACGTTTTTAGATGTCTATTATCTAATAGGTTGACAATTAAATTGGATCATCTTGTAATCAATAGAATATTCTTGAAGTTGAACGTGATTATTATCATTATAGTGTTAATAAAAATTGTATATTATCATTATAGTGTTAATAAAAATTGTATATTCTTTCATTTTAAGGGGTTTTGTTAGGATCGTATGATTGACCGATCCGATCCTGACCGATCCGATCCTGACCCCAAATCGATCCTGTGTAGGATCGCGATTCTACGAACATTGGTCGACAGTGATGCACAGTGCATGTCTGCATGATGATGCATGACACTAGTCAAACAACATTCACTATCTAGTTCACCTATATCAACATGATATGCAAGGATCATAGATAATGCACCATAGCCTAAGTCCTAAAGGTATATGTATCACATGTCAGGTCTAGCATATACAATATCAGCATAAGGTAAAACAGGTATATAATAATACATAATCCTATCGCTAATCATAGCATATCAAGCATATAATCTATGACTAATCCAGAAGATAAGTCAGAGGTATCCGCCTTCGATAAAGAAGTCCGCAGGCGACGAGAACTCCCCGTCCAAAATAATATCTACGTCGTGTGAATCAACTCAATGCCCTGCATCAAACCAATACAACTTAGCTAATTATACAATTTAAATTATTAGTTAAGTTTATGCTAAGTGTAATTGAAAATCAAAACCATAACTTCACTTACCAACTCACAACACAACTACCCTCTGATCACATGACAACCTTGGATCAACAATTAGAGCAACCTCCACACAACATAAGAAACAGAAACTCTAAACCGATTCAATTTCCAAGCCCTAATACATAGATCCTACACAAACTTCTCCGATCAACATTGATCAAGAAAATAGATCATCCATCCAAACAAACAAGCTCACGACAGAACAAGTACAGACACGAAGGAAAAGAAAAACAAGAGAATCTAAGGTACAGATGTATGTGATCCAAATCTATCAACCACATCCTTAAACCAAGAATACATATCGATTCAAACCCAGCGCAGATCGCAGCAACAATTCAAATTCATCAACATTTGCAAAGAACTCATAGAGAGGTATGGACTTCACTGATCAAAGAAACGATAGAAAATACAACGTGAGCTCCACATATCAACACCATTAACAATGACCGCAACCCAACAAAACCATCCTACCAATCCACCTGAGTGACACAGAAAAACAACTCAAATCCAATCGCAAATCACAGATCCAAAGCTCACGGGAATGAATCTGATCAAAACAAACTAAAGCACAATCCCAATTCAAAACTCGATCAGATATCCAATTCCTTACCTCAGACGAGCTCCGACGTCCCTTGCTCTAGCTTCGGTGATCAAGACCGCACTCCCCAACACCCGATCCAACCCAAAATCGGTCGAGAAAAACCCCTAAATCAACCGTTTCAGCCTCAGAACCAAAATAGATGGCGATATATCGGAAGAATCCAGGAAAGAACGCAGCGATCGAAAATTAGGTTAAGAGCGCACCACTTACCTCCTCGTGATGTCGGCGATGGCGAGAATTGCCAGGGGAACGCGATCAAGAATCTCCTAGCTTCGACTACCCACGGTGGCACGAGCCGGGAGGTCGCCGGTGCCAGTTGAGTGGCCCGAAGGCGGAGGCGAGAAGAAGAGATAGAAGAAGAAGCAGCGGAGGAGACTCTGTTCCCCCTTTTTCCGCGATCTGCTGAGTGGAGGGAAAAGAAAAGTTTTTAAAATGAAATGGGGTTTTAAAGAAACCCCCTCCCATTTCAGCTATTCACACACGAGCCACTAAGTTTAGGTTAACTTGCCTTTCGGCCCTCCAAGTTTACCAAATGCTAACACTAAAAGTCCACCATCTCATTATTGTGCATAAAAAAAATGATTGAAGGTTCGTATTACAGGAGACACTAATTCAAAGTGAGTAATTTGTTAGTTATTCTTCCATAGAAATAGCAGCCTGAAGGGAGCTTCATACAAAATCTCATAGAATGGTTAAAAAATAAGTTTTATTTTTGTGTCACGTTGGAAGGAAAAGAAAAAAAACAAGAAGGAAGGAACAAGGTGCCAGAAATGTCATGCAGTACATTTCGCAGCCTTAACTTTTGATTGTTTTAATTGTTTTGTTTTGATTTCATTTCATTTCATTTGTAGGCCTGTCAACTTGCAGTGAATTCATCCATCAGGAGGCACCCTGGTGCCTGCTCCCTGAGGCAGTGAAGGACGCATTAATCATTTTAAATCCCATGCCCTCACTGAATTCATCCACATGGAATGTTAGGTAATAATCCCATGCCCTCTATGATATGCAGCACCTTCTATGATTGCCTTTATGAACATAAAAAAAAATTAACCTGATTTTTTCAATCTCGGACGATCAATTCGACTTCACGAAAATTTTTCATCGACCGCCAATGTAAATCGGAAAGCGCTCGCCTTTATGAACCTAACTAATGGTAAAAGGTTAATAAATTGACAATAAAAGTTTTGGGTTTTGAGCCATGGGATTGATGGAGAATAAATCTCTATATCTTGTGTAAAAAATTTCTCCCCTCAATTTTTTATCTTTTCAATCATCATGATTTATCACTTTCGTATTGATCCTGGAAGAAACTGACAGGGACACTGACGACGAACATTTCACCTTTTGACCCACTGTGAATGTAAAAGTGTTGATGAGTGGCATTTGGATCCAACATAATATAAACAATAAAAATTGGATTTTGTCTCAACGGTAATACTGCAATGATTAAGTTCCTTCAATAAACAATCAAAAATTTTAGATTCGAATGTCATTTATGATATGAGCTCTCATACACTCAGTAAAAAAATTTAATGAAACATTCAATGAATGATATAATATTTTTTATATACATGTCCGATTATCACTCACACACCATCGACAACTTTCGGCCGTCGTCCCAAATCAAACTATACCCTGGGGGGACGATGAACCTGTCGAGAATTATTACATTTAAAATGTCACATCATTCACTGAACTTTTTTTTGAAATTTTTCACTGAGCATATCATTTTCCTTATAATATATGGTAGGGGATTTCCTCTCTAATAATAAGCTTAAAAATATTAATCAGGATCTATATGAGTATTTATCATCAATTTATTTTAATAGTCAGTGAAAAATTTTCATAGAATAAATCGGCTATCTCCAAGATTAATCCGTTTAAAAAATTGGATATTTAGATTATTATAACAAATTAAATCTCATTTAGGATATATTATACAGTTCGAATTACTTTTCTATGAGTATTTTTCTATTTACATTAGTGGTTGCTTCTAAAATTTATTGATTCAAAAAGTTGGATATCTGGATTATTAAAAAAAAAAAGTAAAAGATGGATTCTTTACCTAACAAACAAATGAGGATTAAATATCATTTAGAATATGTTATACTCGTGAGGTTGGGTTATCCATAATAATCCATTTACACTTCTTGATTTATCTTAGTGATAGATGTGAGACTTCATCTCTAGGTTACTGTCGGGGAGGGAAGATGTAAATAGATATAATATCGTCGAGGCTAGTGTTTGAAATTATTTTCATAAAACGATATTGATTCGCTACAAGTCCTCACGAATAGTAACAATTCGTTTTCCAAGATACAATGACGATGTCTCGAAATAGGAGCACTTTAAATTTCGAGACCAGCGAACCTTCTCGTAGACGTTTTAGACACTGGATGCAGAAGATGAGATGTATTCTTTTGAACTCTGGATGATTGAATGAATGATTCCAGCATCGAAGGGATTCTGTTTATACAAGAGAACAGTTGAGGTACCCTTTGGTGAGTGGCTATAACCTTTGGTTTAGGATTGATCTGGCTGTTCGAACTGGAGGGTTGTAACCCTTCAGATAGCCCTTTGATTTCAACGGCTAGATCTGGATGGTTGTAACCCTTTAGATCCCCGTTTGATCTCAACCACCAAATTCGATCTGACTCTTCAGATCAAGTCTCATCACCAATGGTCAGCTCATGACTCCTCGCGATCAACACTCTAGATTGCGTCACTTGTGATCCAGCACCTTTCTTCGATCCAACGGTTGTCATTTGATCACCCAATCAGCAGTCCAGTCATCTCTCTTTGCTTACTCGAGTACCACGTAGGCGCTATCACGTCACATGACACGTCACTCAAGTGCAAAGCGTGCCAACAAAGTGCCCATTACGCGCTTGAGCGCGTAGTGGGTGGCAGACTCGCAGGTGCGAGCACCGGCTCGCCTGTGAGAAGAGAATACCTGTGTTTTTTTTAACTCCATTAATACAGAAACACATATAAGAAAGCAAACACCTTTGGAATTTTCAGATGTAGGACTATTCTCCATCTACTTCCTTCTATGCTAATTTTGGGCTGATTTTAAACAATTAATTTCTTATTAACTCGTAATCGGTTTTGAGCAAATTAATAGTTTAGATTCATCTATGCGAAATGTAGATTTTATTATTGAAGTCAATTCTGGCTTTCATCGATTGATGACACCTCGATTTTTCCTTGCAAAATCATATTTGATCTTTTTAAAGACCCAAATATCTAGCAATCCCCCATATGAATCAAATTAATGCGTGTATGCATGCTGACACTTTACAAGAGTTCAATTGATGAGTCAATGCATCGGGAGAGGCAGCTTGTGCCTTTGAACTTTCTATAGTAGAATGCTATCGAGCATACTAGGTTGCGCAGTGAATGTGATGTCTTGAACTGCTCAGCTATTTGTGTATGCTAAAATAATAACACCACACAAGGACTTATCTCACATACTTTTGGTTCTCATGGCTAGTTCCGTTTTGGCCATGGACACCATCTTGGATTCATGAGTGTTTCATTGAAGCGGTCTGTCTTCATACTCACATAGGTAAAACTTCTATCAAGAGTATCCTATCATACTCCACCTTATAAAGATATAGAAATCATTAAAAGCATAAGCTTAACCTCACTACATGTGGTAGGATAACACATATTCATCCTAGGATTGAGATAGAGATAATATATCTCGTGTGCTGTAACACAACTTCTATAATTTCATTGTCCCATTGAACCATGATTTTGGGATTTCCAGTCAACAAGATTGGGTTACTGCTATAGTCGTTTCAGTTGGAGATTTTAATCTCATTCCTCTCGATGAGCAGTATACTTGTTCTTGACTTAGCCTCTTCGTAAAAGGATCTGCCAAATTATCTTTCGACTTAACATACTCGATTGCAATCACTCCATTCAAGATCAATTGCCTAATAGCATTGTGTCTATGACTTATATATATGTCGTGACTTATTATTATACATACTACTTTATGCCCTTCCAATCATCGATTGACTATCACAGTGTATAAGTACGGTGGGCACAGGTTTCGTCCAACTCCAAATATCGTCTAAGAAGTTCCGCAGTCATTCAACTTCTTCAGTTGCTTTGTTTAGTGCTATAAACTCGGATTTCATAGTTGACCGAGCAATGCACGTTCGCTTAGTAGACTTCCAAGATACTGCTCCCCTACCGATCGTGAATACATAACCGCTAGTGGACTTGGAATCTTTTATATTTGATATCCAATTAGCATCACAGTATCCCTCTAAGACAGCGAAGTATCTTCCGTAATGTAATCCGTAGTTCATAGTATATTTCAAATATCTAAGAACTCACATCAGTGCTTTCCAATGGGTTCGTTTGAATTACTCGTAAAATGACTCAGCTTGTTGAACGTACAGGCAATATCCGGACATGTGCAGTTTGTGAGATACATCAAGCTGCCTATTATCCTAGAATATTCCAATTGCGATATGGGCTCAACATGATTTTTCGTTAAGTGTTGACTTAGATCTATATTTGTTTTCACTGTAAATAGATCGTACGGATTGAACTTTTTCAATATCGACTCTACATAGTGGGATTGTGTCAAAACTATCCCATCAGATGTCTTGAGAATTTTAATTCACAATATAGCATCTGCTCGTCCCATATCTTTCATATCGAAATTGTTGGTTAAGATTCTCTTTGTACTCATGATTATCTCATGATTACTGCTCATTATAAGCATGTCGTCTACGTATAGACAAACGATTACATGACATTCATGTGTGATTTTGACATAAATGAATTTATCACATTCATTTATTTTGAATTCGTTTGACAACATTATTTTGTCAAATTTTTCATGCCATTATTTAGGTGCTTGTTTAAGTCCATATAACGACTTAACAAGTCGACACACCTTTTTTCTCTTTTTCTAGAGTTATGAATCCCTCAGGTTGATCCATATAGATTTTTTTTTCTTCTAACTCACTATTTAAGAATGCAGTCTTAACATCCATTTGATGTATTTCAAGGTCATACAATGTTGCGTTGGCTATCAGCACTCGTATGAATGTATTCCTTGCCACAGGTGAGTAGGTATCGAAGTAGTCAAGACCTTCCTTTTGCTTGGACCCTTTGGCTACCAGAAATACTTGCCAATCGATCCATCAGCTTTATACTTACATTTTAGTATCTACTTACAACCTAATAGTTTTGTACCAGAAGGAAGGTCCACTAATTCCCAAGTATGATTATTCATGATGGACACAATTTCATTATTGACAGCCTCTTTCCACAATGGGGCATCGGGACTAGAGAGAATTTCGCTTAATGTTCTTCGATTCATTTCCGACATTAAAGTCATGAAGTCCGACCCGAATGATTTCTGAACTCTAGCCCGTTTGCTCTGACGTGGCTCTGAGCTTTGATCGTCAATAGTCCTTTTACGACAACTAAGTTCAGAAACGTCTTGTTTGTTAGAACTTCTGTTGCAATCACTTTCAACGTTTTCCTTCTTATTTGGGAATATGTTTTCAAAGAATATTGTATTCCGAGGTTCTATGGTTATTCTCACATGAATATCAGGAATGTCTAACTTGTGAACTATGAAACGATATACACTATTATTATGGGCATATCCGATAAATATCGCATCGAACGTTTTAAGTCCGATCTTTACATACTTTGGCTTGGGTACTTCAACCTTTGCCAAACACCACAACACTTTCAAGTTTTAGTACAATGGCTCGTGACCTTTCCATTGTTCGTATGACGTTTTATCATTTTTTTGTGAGGGATTTTATTGAGAATATGATTTGTCGATAATATAGCTTCCCCTTCAAGTTCTAGGGTAAACCTGAATTTATCAACAAGACATTTACCATTTCCTTTAGTCAGATTTTTACGTTCGGCAACACCATTTGATTGAGGCGAGTATGGCGTCGTTGTCTGATGGATAATGTCAGATTTTGAACAAAACTCATTAAACGATGTACCATATTCTCCACCTCTATCGTTACAAATTATTTTAATTCGTTTATCAAGTTGATTCTCAACATTTATTTTATAGGTTCTGAAAGCCTCTAAGGCTTCATCTTTACTTCTTAAAATAATGATATAACAGAACCTCGTGCAGTCATCGATGAAAATAATAAAATACTTTTTATCTCCTTTAGTTTGCACGAATTTTAAGTCACATAGATCACTATGTATCAATTCTAGAGGAGTCGTTGACCTTTCGATCAAATAAAAAGGTAATCTTGTTATCTTTGCTTTCACACATACTTCACATTTTTGCATTTTGTCAACATTGACGTTTGATAATAAATTTAATTTGATGAGATATTTCAGAGATTATTATTAACATGTCCAAGTCGATCATGCCATAAATTAAAACACTCAACAATGTAGCTAGAAACTTTTATTTTATTTTCATCAAATTCACGGTGTACAATCATTACAACCATTTTGAACAAACATTGTTCTAAATATCCCTTACCTACGAAGATACCATTCTTTATAAGTACAAAGTTGTTTGACTGGAACACTAGTCTAAAGCCGGCCTTGACAAGTGCCGATTCAAAAACTAGGTTATTCCTGATGTCAGGAACGTGAAGCATATCAATGAGTGTTAACTCCTTCCCAGACATCATCTTCAGGATAATTTTCCCGAGTCCGACAATCGACGATATAGTGGAATTGCCCATATAGAGTTTTCTTTCATTTATCAGAGTATACTTGGAGAACATCGTCTTATCAGAGCAGATGTGATGTGTTGTTCCAGTATCGATCCATCACTGCTTCGGGTTGACCACCACCGTGTTGGCTTCAAACACGACCATAGTGAGATCCAATTCGAAAAAATCGGGGAGATTATTATCAGAAGTTGCAACATGGTTAGCAGCATCCTTCTGACTCTTGGTTGGTTTCTTCGGGCGTCTACAATCTTTGGACATGTGTCTTGGTTTTCCACAGTTGTAGCATGAGCCCTTAAATTTCTTGCATTGAGCCTTCTTTTTGGATTGCTTCGGTTTCTTGGCGTTCGGCTCAACCAGGTTGGATTCTCTTCGACAACCTGCTTCGTTCCTCTGGAATCGGATAGCTTTCGATTATCCTCCTCTATTCATAACCTCAGGATCAGGTCTTCGAGTCCCATAACCTTTTGCTTGTACTTGAGGTAATCCTTTCACAATGGAGGGAGTTTCTCGATTAACGTAGCTATTTTGAACGACTTGTTCAGCTTTATGCCTTCAGCATCCAGATATACAGTATCAGTTGCATGTATTGGACTTGAGACGTTACGCTTGGAATCCACCATCTTGAAATCCAGAAACTGGCCGACGATAAATTTCTTCAATTTGGTGTTTTTGGTTTTGTATTTCTTTTTTAGTGATTCCCACATAGATTTTGTCGTCTCTGTCAGACTATACACGTTATACAATGTGTTGTCCAATGTATTGAGAACATAGTTGTGGCACTGGAAATCTCCATGCGACCACACATCGTATGCAACCTTGTTGTTGGAATCACCTTTTGTAGTGGCTGGTGAGTTTTCATGCAGTACTAATCATATGAGGTTTAGCGTTGTCAGATAGACAACATCTTCTGCTGTTATCGTTTGAAGTCGACTCCGTTGAACTTCTCCAGCTTCTCTCCGTGTGGAATGGCGGTCAGAACGTCATTGATTAAGGCTATATCAGTTTGCATGATATCGTTTTACGATTGTGAGACTTCGTCTCTAGGTTGCCGTTGGGGAGGAGGCAAACTGATATAATATCGTCGAGGCTAGTGTTCGACACTATCTCCGTAATATGATATTGCTCCGCTACAAATGCTCACGGACAACAACAATTCGTTTTCCAAGATACAACGATGATGTCTCGAAATAGAATCATTTCAAATTTCGAGGTCGTTCGACCTGGATGGTTGTAACCCTTCAGATAGCCCTTTAATCTCGAAGTGTAAAGTGCACCAACAAAGCACCCATTACACGCATGACGGGCTTACAGTTGCGAGCACCTACTCGCCTATGAGAAGAGAACACCTATGTTTTTTTTAACTCCATTAACACAGAAACACATATAGGGAGGCAAACACCTTTAGAATTTTCAGATGTGAGACTATTTCCCATCTACTTCTTTTTATGTCAATGTTGGACTAACTTTAAACAATTAATTTTTCATTCATCATTAAATCGATTTTGAGTAAATTAATAGTCTAGATTCATCTACACGAAACATAGATTTCGTTTTTGAAATCAATTCTAACTTTCCTCGATTGATGCCATCTTGATTTTCTAAGCGTATTTGTTTTTTTTAAAGACCCAAATATCGAATAATAGATGAAAAAATTTTATGAGGTCAAACTGTTAACTTTCAGGATTAACCAGATTATAAAAATTAAATATCTGAATTACCAAAAATAAAAATAGAAGACAAAGGGCAGTGTGCTAAATTTCCACTAATACAGATTTCATCAAATCATATTAAATTTAGAGCAATGTTAGGGAAGTAAAAATAGGAGAGTGAAAGCAAAGTAAATGACGTGGTATTTTATATGTATACGTTTGATTATCACTTGGACACCATCAACAGCCTTCGACCGCCGTCCCGAATTAAACTATACCCTGGGGGCACGATGAATCCGTCGGAGATCGCTGTATGTAATATACCATGTCATTTATTTTGTCTTTCACTCTTCTATTTTAATTCTCCCTATCATTTTTCTTAAATTTATCACATATAGTTTTATCGCCTGTTTACCGAACTTGAATTTTACTTAATAATAATTTAAAAGTCCAAAATTTAAAGGTTTCACCTTTAAATTTCTCCATAAAATCACGTAACTATAATTTTACTTATTACTCCTAGTAACATTTTTTTTAATATAATTTAAAGGTCCAAACTTGTTCGATTAATTTTAAAATAGACGATCTTTTCTCTACACTTATCAAATAAATCCGAAGTATACTTTAAACACATTTACAAATCGACATATTCGTTCTGTTTAAGATGAGAACTTTGAATGCTAAATATTTTTTATTCAAACTTATCTCGTTGAAGATCTAAAGACGAAATCTTAAAATTATATTGTGGAACTCAAATCCTCTTCGCTCTAAGACATTCAAAGCTAAAAGGCAATTTCACAACGGAATAGATTAAAAAACAATTAATATTCAAATTAGAGGTAGTTTTTAAAATATTTAAAAATAAAGGTGCAGGATAAAGTATGAGAAAGCATATATTTAATATTAACATACAAATGTGCATATTATTTTAATAAGATTTTTTAAATAAAAGCTTAATATACTAAATTTTAGAAATCTACTATTCATATGATATTAACCCCATAGGCACAACATGCTACCTTATTTATAACAAAAAGTATCAAAGCACCACATTAGTCATCTCAGCCTCGCATCATATAGAGAGATTCAATAGGTGCATATAACGGAAACTATCATCCAAATCCAAATACTCTCTTCGAAGTTCTCGATAAACAAACATGACATATATCACAAAAGTTACTTTACAGATATTAAAGATGAACCATTATTTATGAACCTTTCTATGTTGCTCCGATACATAAACCACGAGCAAGATTTTGTGAAATTAATCAGTCATGTGCGAGAACTTCCCTACTCTTTTGGCATATCCATCTCACCGTGAAGAAGGTTTAGCATGGCATAAATGTTATTGAATTGAGGGTGACTTTTATCTCCAGCTACGAACTCATGGATTTCACAATCTATCTCAATGTTGCTAAAACCAGGTGTCTTCTTCACTCCGATAGCCTTCATCCTGTTCCTGATTTCACTGGCTCCATCCCACCACCCAAATGCAGCGTAAGTATTTGCGAGAAGAATGTAATTCGAATCACATTCTGGATCCAACTGCAGCATGTATTTTGTTACCCTCTCCGCCAATTCGATGTGACCGTGCACCCTGCAAGCACCAAGCAGTGAGCAGAAGATCACCTCATTTGGCTGGAATGGCATGCTCTCAACCACACTCATTGCTTCCTCAAGCCTCCCTGCTCGGCTGAGCAAATCTACCAAACAACCATAGTGCTCAACTCTCGGTGGCAAACTGTAACTCTCCTTCAACGTCTCATAAAACCTGAGGCCTTCGTCCACCAAACCAGCATGGCTACAGGCAGTAAGCAGCCCTGTAAAACTGACTCCATCAGGCTCGAATCCTTTCCTCTGCATCAATTCAAAATGCTCAATAGCCTCACGACAACGACCATTGACCGCAAAACAAACAATCATTGAATTCCATGAGACAAGGGTTCTGTTCAATATTCTTTCAAACACTTGGTGTGCAAAATCTACGCAGCCGCACCTGGAGTACATATCGATGAGGGAATTGGCTAGCCTAATATTACCTGACAAACCATGGTTCTTGATGTAGCGATGAATCCAGAGGCCCTGATTCAGAGCTCCCAAACCAGTGCAAGCTGCAATGACTGCAAGGATCGTCACGTAATCTGCGTCAATCCGGTTGAGCTGCATTGCTCGGAAGTAATCCAATGCCTCCTCGAGCAGGTCATTTTTGACGCATCCATCGATAACCACGGTCCAAGAAACCTTATCTTTCTTTGGGATTCTGTCAAACAACGACAACGCACTGCCAACCTTCTTGTTGCGCATATACCCGGCGATCATGGTGTTGAAGGAAACTGAGTTTCGCACAGGCATTCGGTCGAACACCTCGCCCGCGATGTGTGGGTTACCGCACTTGGCGTACATATCGGTGAGGGCAGTGCCGAAGACAAGGAGTTCCTCGGACGCATCATCCGCTCGGCGGCGCTTTAGGGCCTGAGCATGGATGGCGAGACCGAGAGAGAGGGAAAAGGGAGAAGAGGGGAAGTCGGCGCAGGCGGAGACGAGGGCGACAAGTGTAACGTAATTAGGCTCGACGCCGGCGGAAAGCATGGCGCCGAAGGTGTGGGAAGCGTCGAGGAGGCATCCGCGGCGAGCATGGCGGGCCATGGCTGAGGTCCATGAGACCAGATCCCTAGGGGAAGAGTTATGGATAGGCGGGAGGGAGGAGGAAGCGGTGGGAGAGAGAGGGAGGCGGAGGTGAGTAGGAGAGGGAGGCAGCGGAAGCGGAGTCACAAAATGAGAAGCCATCGAGTAACAGTTCCGCGGTAGTGGTGTCTGAGCGAGTGGAGATCTCCTCCAATCGGCTGAGAACTCCGGTGGATAGAAATGCAGGCGGTGACCCCGCTCACAATCGGGAGAGGGCTGTGGAACGGAGAAGATGACTCCCGAATTGAGGAGGGGACTCCGGTGGTGGTTGCAGGAAGAAGACTCGGATCAGAGTATCCCAACGGAAACGACCGGCGACAATGGTGAGGATGAGATGAGATCCGGCGGCGGCAGTGAAAAGGGAGATGAGGTGAGATCCGGCAGGGGCGGCGACAGTGGTGAGGATTCCCGTGAGAAAGGAGTGGCCGGCCGGCGGTGATGAGGAGAAGAAACCGCCAGCCGGAGAATGGATGAGAAGGGAGAAGTGGCGGCGTCGAGTGAATGTGGAAGAGGAGATTCTTCTGTGTCGAATCCCTTACATCAAGAGGAAAGTAAGGAATTGAAATTCCTCGGGAATTAAAATTTAATTTCATCGTTTGGTAGTAATTTTCATGAAGAAATTATTAAGGAATTGAATTTCAATTCCTTTTAAACCCCTCAAAATAAATCACACCTAAACACATGTGATTTGTGAATGGAATTGAATTCCTTTCACTTAAACAAATATTACCAAATCATCCCTCACAAAATAAATCAAAGTTGCTCCGGCTCCATCATCGCAGGATAAAATCATAAAAGTATAATAATTGAATTGAATTGAATTCAATTCTGTTTTTACGATTCATTCCAAACATGGGAATTGAATTCCAATTCCTTATTTAAAGGGTTTCCAAACAGGGTGTTATGAATAAAATGATTGTGCAATGTGCATTTCTTATTGGTTCCGGGTTGACGGGTTGAAGATCTGGATCCATTAGGGAGTAAGTGGTTCCGGGTTCGAGTTGCTTCATGGACCCGGATTTGGTAGGCAGTGGACTTTTGGATTGGACCATTAGTGTTAGATCATGACCCCAAGCTGGGTGAATAACTTCTTTCGAGTTTCTTCCTACACTCATTAGTGTGCAAACGAAATATACTAAACAAAAACAAAAACTAACGAAAATGAACACACCTATTTACGTGGTTCGAAGATAAAACTCCTACTCCACGGTTGCCCGTAAGGTGGGCGATCCCTAATCCGTCGGTGGATAATTCCCTAGAGCACCTCCGGCTAGATCTCGTAGCTCCTTGTGGGTGGAGAAACCTCATCACAATCTTTGGACACTACCTGAGCACAATAGACTACTAACCAGCTCTATCCAAGCAAATTTCGTCAAGAAAGAAAAGCCTGAAACGAGCTCCCTTAAATAGAGCTCGAATCTGAATTGGTCGCTACCAGTCGACTGCCTCTGGGGTAGTCGACTGGTCCCACTCAGATTCGAACGTTACAAGCACAACGTTCGAATAACCAGCCATCACCAGTCGACTGCTCCTGGTCCTTCCCTAAGCCTAGGGTTACCCTTCCCGAGTACATTTCTCTCCGCACTCGAACTCTCCCGGCTTAGTTCCTGAGTACAAACACTCACACTCGGACCCTCACGACTTGATTGACTCTTCAATCAGCAGTCTCGATCTATTGCCTTCACGCCCTTTTCATCTTTGGCTCCCGTCCCTCAGATGCGCACGCAAGCCCTCGGCTTCTCTCCTTGCCATCCTTCACGCATGCCTCGAAGTCTGCGTCCCTCGACTCATCGTCTTTGCTCCAGCAGCCTCGATCAGTCGCCTTCGAGCCCTCTTCGTCTTTAGCCCTCGTCCCTCAAATGTGCACGCAAGCCTCCAACTTGCCTCCATGTCATCCTTCACGTACGCCTCGAAGTCCGCTCACTTCGGCTCATCGTACTTGCTTTGTTCATGGTCCCTCGGATGCGCATGCAAGCCCACGGCTTGCCTTCACTTGAAGACATCCAACCAAGTCTATGTGTACCTGCAAACCTGCACACTCACATACACATATTAGTCCAACAACAAACCCTAACTTAATCATATTGACACACACATCAAAACCCATGATCCTCCATATCATACTTGGGTCGATTGCCCCAACAATTAGGTGGTGGAGGTGGAGGTGGAGGTGGACTTTCGAGATTGTATCCATTAGGAAAAAAAATGATTAACGAGGTTGGGTAACGTCCAATTCTGAATTTTCAAACCAAATTCAGAAATCTATAGAAAATTCTACAAAATTCAAAAAAATGTAAAATTTTGCAAGCACATTTGTTAGGATATACTCTATCCTAGAAAAATATAATTTCATGAAAAATACCAAATGTGCTTAACTTTTGGTATGTTAGATCGTTGATGTCTTGCTAGAGGGGGGGGGGGGAGGTGAATATCAATTTTTCCGATTTTTTTTCCCTACAACCGTTAGTGCGCCAACGGAATAAACTAAAACTAAACTAAACAAGGAAGAACTCACCGATATACGTGGTTCGAAGATAAAACTCCTACTCCACGGCTACCCGTAAGGTGGGCGATCCCTAATCCGTCGGTGGATGATTCCCCGGAGCACCTCCGGCTAGATCGCGTAGCTCCTTGAGGGTGGAGAAACCTCTCCACAACTCTAGGACACTATCTGATCACACTATGCTATTAATTCACTCTATCCAAGCAAGTTTCACCAAAGAACAGTAGCCTTAAACGAGCTCCTTTGAATAGAGCTCGAGTAGTAAATGACCGCTACCAGTCGACTGCCCCTGGGGCAGTCGACTGTGTTAGAATGTATACTAAAAGCTTTGCCTTTTGGTTAAGGATACGTCTACATTTTAAAGAGAAAAAGAAATCACACAGTGCATGTTCAGGTTTATGTTTATATTGGTATGTGCACTGAATGTCTAATGCTTGACATTGAAGATAACATGGTGCGTGGTGTCGCACAGAAGATCATGTTATCATGTACCTTGCCAAAGCATAAGAAGGAGGCTCACAACCGAGATGGAATTGGACAAACCAATCGGAATGGTTGTAGTGTAATCGGGTATGGTTTGTCTTAACCATGGGATTACACTAGTGTACTTTGTGTACATTAAGTAGAACCGAAAGAGAGGTCATCCAATTTTTGTACTGACTTAGTAAATTAGATTAGACCTCGGATGCTATTATGGAGTACGATCTCTGAATCTCGAAATAATGGCGGGCATATATTATTAATAATTATTTCTTTGATTTACCAATGGGCGATATCTATTTTGCTAGATCGATAGACCCGGTAAGTTGAAAAATAATATTAATAATATGATGTGTCGTTGAATTATTGACGGAATCCGTGTCCTGGTGAGTCAGAATGATGATGCCCCCTTGGTGAGCTCAAGAGGTTCGCCATGCCAAATCTTGCAAGTGGACTATGATCCGGCAGGTTGAAAAGGTTGAGTGGTACTAACCAAGGATCAAGAAGATAATTAATTTGATTATCAATAAATTGAATTAATTATCGGGCATGCGATATCTTAAACACGGGGAGATGGACGACTTGTAATAGGTGGAGCCCATATGTAAATATGGGGGTTGCTGAGGAAGTACAATGGAATCCTTTAGTGGAATGAATTTCGATTTAATGGATCGAGTTTGAATCCATTAGAGGGCCAAGAACCAATTCCTCCTCATGGTCCCTATCCTAGCCCAATAAAGCCCCATTAGAGTCATGATAAAAGGCCAGATTAATTTAGGAATTAATTTCGAATTAATTTAATTATTAATTTCGAAATTAATTAAAGAATTAATCGAGGATTAATTAAGGAATTAATTAGGGATTAATTAATCTCGAAATTAATTAAGGAATTAATCATAGAATAATGATGAAATGATTCTATATAAAAATTTGGATGGAATAAAGTAATTAATCATTAGATTAATTATGGAATTATTCTATATAAATTTTTATAATCAATCCAATTTTAATTGGAATTTTTTTTTCCAATTAAAATTAACTAAACCACTATATATAAACCTCAAAACTCTCTCTCTCAATTATCTAACCTCCTCCCCTCTCAACCCTTGTGCGCCGGCGACAAAGAGAAGAAGAGGGTCGCCTCTGCTCCTCTTATCTTGGTTTCTTCTCTCCTTCAAGGTTGCTATCGACAAGGGAGGATCCTTCTTGGTCCCTTGGTAGCACACGACAAGAAGAGAAGGAGGAGAAACCGGTGGTGCAAGCGGTGGAGGTCGGCGCCGGCGGTGGAGGAGAAGAGAGACTTCATTGCTCTTCTTTCCCCAATCTTTCCCTCTACTTCTCTGTTGCGGACATCAACAAGACAAAGGGAAGTTGTCTTCTCTTTTGTGGTGCGTGGAAGAAGAGAAGAGAATAGGGCGGCGAGCCGAAAGTCGAGCTTCTTCTTTTGGTGATTGTCGCTGGAAAAGGAGAGGTTGAGGGAGAGTTTTTCTTCCTTTGTGGTGTTGCTACCGTGAGTTAGGAAGAAGGTTTAGAGGTTGGTGTGGGTTGTGGTGAAGGAGAGGAACTTATCCTCTTGACTTCATCGCCATCTTCTTCAAAGGGTTGCCGAGTAGTGAAGAAAACCCTAGCCCTAGGGTTTTTGGTTCTCGGCGCAAGGGAAGGAGAAGAAGAAGGATTGATACGTGTGCCTTGGTGACTCCACGACTTGGGAGACCGTCGCCCACACGACATCCGTGTGGGCTAGGTCATAGAATAAAAGACTGTGAGGTAAACGGCGAGGTATAATTCTCCCGAGCTCAGTTTTCGTTTTGCTATATTTGTTTTGTGCTATCATGCTTTGTCTTGTCATTTCATACGTGTTTAATTATTATTTAGATTTGAAATCTTAGATAATAATAATTAACTCGACCCTGAAGATAAACACAAAAATCGGCGATCCAAATCGTCGTCTTTTCCGCAGTTAGCCAATCTGGAAAGTTACAAAGCCTTTATGGCTAAGTTGTAACTTGGACTAACTAACACGACGATGAATCGGTCGTTATAGGGACGGTTCTCTATTCGGATTAAATTTTTAATCCATGGCTATAGAGAGGTCTTTCGGATATGACCACGTGGTTGCCCTGGAAACCGCCAAGAGGATAACCAACAGACTGGTCCCACTCAGACTCGACCGTTACAACCAACATTCGAATCCCCAGCCATTACCAGTCGACTGCTCTTGGAGCAGTCGACTGGTCCCCTTCTAAGCCTAGAGTTCCCTTCCTGAGTGCATTTCTCTCCGCACTCAAACCCTCCCGGCTTAGTCCCTGAGTACAAACACACACTCGGACCCTCACGACCTGGTCGACTCTTCAATCCGCAGTCTCGATCTATTGCATTCATGCCCTCTTCGTCTTTAGCTCCCGTTCCTCGGATGCGCACACAAACCTCCAGCTTGCCTCCATGTCATCCTTCACGCATGCCTCGAAGTCCGCATGCCTCGGCTCATCGTCTCTGCCCATGGTCCCTCGGATGCGCACACAAGCCTCCAGTTTGCCTCCATGCCACTCTTCACCTGAAGACATCCAACCAAGTCTATGTGTACATGTACACCTGTACACTCATATACATGTTAGTAGGAGCCCTAGAGTCAATTATGTGATGATTGACTAAAGACTTTTTGTATCATATTCTATCATTAATAAAGACATGTTTGGTTATTATACTTACTTTATTATTTGTGCCAAATAACTAAGTATAATAATGCCCTTTGGTAGTAGGTTCTTATCTACGTCATATCGCTTGGTTGAATCGTTAGTGAGATGATGTAGAGAACACTACACTAAACTATTCCTAGTCGAGCATTAATATTCAAGGACAATATTAATGCATGGAGACTAGCATGTAGGTCAATTGATGACTTGAGCTCACAAGTCATGGATATGTGATATCAAGTTGACACATGGGTATACATTAGAGAATGCGTACTAAATTGACCCGCCATGAAAAAGTTTCATAGATTGTCATATGAGTGTCATAAACTTTCTCATGTGACTATTATTGTGAATATTCCTTAGACCTGAAGCCACTACGGTTCCCTACATGAGGAGTTATGTACTTTGGTATCGTCAAACGTCACCCGTAACAGGGTGGACTATAAAGGCGATCACTGGGTATGTAATGAATTATGCGGAGGGATGTGAGTGATGTAGATGAGATCTATCCCTCCCATATGACTGGAGTGATATCTGTGGGCCCCTTGATCGAGTAGGATTATTAAAATGCATGACCATGCTCAAATGAGTCAATATAAGATATTGAGCTCATTTATTTGAGTGAGTCTACTCGGGGATCAAGAAACACAAAGATTGATCGAGGATGACACGGTCTATGTGTTGGGACCGGGTGCATGTTAACAAGGATACGGGTTCGTAAAATTTTAAATTTTTACGTGCAGCGGAAGAATTAACATAAAATAATTTCTCAAATTACTTTAACCACGTATCTAGCATGCAACCTTATGATGTGTTGACATGATCATAAATTAAAACTTTGCGGAAAAGTAAACTAATTTACTAAGTACCTCGCGTAACTCGAAGTAAGGGACGAGATCCAACCGTAGCGTCCCTTGGAAGCTCCGCCTCTATTCGCGTCCACGCTGAGTTCTCTTCGGGATGACTTCGCAAAGTCACGAGTTTTGTGCCGACAAGAACTACTAGATTCTCTAAAGGCACAACTAGAAGATCAAGAGAGAAGAAAGGAAACTAACCACCAAGTAACGGAATCAAAATTCCGGGAAGAGAGAAGTTGTGACCCGCTTCTTCTTCTTCTTCTTTGGCTCCTCCTTGGTTGATGTTGCTCACGCCAACCCTAGAAGTGGAGGATGGTGCGCCGGCCCTAAGGGGAGCAAGGGGCGCCGTCCCTAATATGAACAAGGGGCGCTGGCCCTAAGGGGAAGAGAAAGGAAGAGAATAAGAGAGAGAGGGAGAGAATTAATCTCTTGATTACTCAATTGATTGGAATTCAAGGCTAGCCTTTGGTTCCTTTATATAGTAGCCTCTCCCTTGCCAAGTCGCCCTCTTAACGGAATTTTCATAAGAAATTTATCCTATAAATTCTCTTATGAATTATTCTGTTTAAGCCAAGTTTTATTATAACTAACTTTATAATAAAACAAATACTTCTCTCTTTTAATTATGGAATAAAATTTGTATAAAATTTTCTTATCATGGATAAATCAATTCATAATTGATTTTACAAATTAAAATTAAACCAATTCATGGTTCATTTTAATTTCTATAAAAAGAATAAATTTCTACAAATTTCTTTATAAATCTCTTTATATAAATTTCTTTATATATCAATTTATTTATCCATAATTTTATAAAATAAATCACGCTAGATTTATTTTATTAATTAAATCAAATAAATTGGTTTCTCCCCTTTGCATTGGCCGGCCAAACCAAGAGGGTGGACACCCTCTTTGGCCGGCCAAACCGAGCCGAACCCATCGCGAATTAAACTCATTTAATTCGCCCAATAAGCCTTCAAAAGACTTAGCCATTTTTAGCTTCCATTGCGCCTCTGATAAATTCAGATTCGACTTATTTCTCTTGATCGGAAAATCCAATTTTTAACTCGTTTTAAATCCCTCGGATTACTCGTAGTGCGTGTGACTAAATAGGCTTTCGATTTATGTTGGCCGTCTATAATCAACCAATTATAGAATGATCATGAGTGACACCTAGTAGTACATCATGACCCCCAATTAATCGAAAGATCAACGGTTGACCTCAGAAATATTTCTGAAACCCTTCAGCAGCTCTAATGAATCGTGCCCCATTCCCTTCACCATCTTATACCCACTTGGTTCAGGACATGATCTGTTTGTGTCAGTCCCCACTAGACTGACTACGTCACACCTAGCCCAAGTAGTGTCTTTCTCGTCCTTTGGATTTCTAATTACTCTCATGTATTTAAGAGACTTATACTCTAAACATGATATGCTCTGGCCAGAGGCTTTGAGTAACAATCCGACGATAGGCCTGGGTATACATCTCCTCGCAAGGAGTGGTGAATCCTTTGTAGGCTGTTCAAACATCTTCGGGCACTTCGGCTTATACCCAATCATCCTGGGTCCACACTGTTGGATCGATAGAACCGATAGAGGGGGGTGAATATCGGTATTTTTTCTTTCGGAAAATTAAGAGCACGTGCACAGCGAAAAATAGAAAACAACACAGAGACGCAGTCGTTTTTACTTGGTTCGGAGCCTGTGTCGACTCCTACTCCAAGGCCCACGGTCG
The DNA here is from genome assembly GCA_024364735.1 of Boesenbergia rotunda. Taxonomy (NCBI): domain Eukaryota; kingdom Viridiplantae; phylum Streptophyta; class Magnoliopsida; order Zingiberales; family Zingiberaceae; genus Boesenbergia; species Boesenbergia rotunda. Next base: position 340,030 of record JAGFNQ010008084.1, read on the forward strand.
TTGACCGTTTAATTTGGGCAATTCTATATCAGGCGCAAAGTCGTTTACAAAAGATTACAGAATTAGAATTACGTATAGTAAACTTTAAAATAACTCTTTTACCGACGTCCGGAGTAGATCGATTATTTCGGGGCAGCAGGACGTCGTCGGCTCGATTTGGAGAGTTTCCGGAGCAAGGCGCGAGAGCAGAAGAGCTTTGAGGCGTTGAATGAATTAATTCCTTGAAGCCTTGGTCGAGGATCCCTTATATAGGGCCTGGGGGCGCCCCCACGTGGCATTTGATCCTGTTGGATCTCGGTCACCGTCTGATCCCTTCCTTCTCGGGATAGATGTTGACCGGGGCGCCCGAAGCGCTCGGGGCGCCCGGGTTGACCGGGTCAAACACTTATCTGGCTTCGCTGGCTTCTGGATCGAGGCATGCGCATGGGTGCGCCTGGGACGCTGGGGGCGCCCGGGAGCAGCGGGGGCGCCCGGGAGCATGGGGGCGCCCGGCCCAGCATCTATTCAAACCCTTTTTCTCTTTACTTGTTTTGTATGCACCTTGGGGGCGCCCGGGACACTCCGGGGGCCCTACTCAGCCATTGCCTCTCTCCTTTGAGGCTTTCTGAGCTGCAGAGACACGTTCCTTCGGTCCTGCATCCAGGGTTAGTCCAAAACACAATAATATAATAAATTATTAGATTATACAACCTTAGCTGTCTTGGTTCTGACTTTGGTCTCCAAAATGGAGCCCTAGGTCGAACCGACGCCTAATGTTCCCTCGACGGGGAACGCGTCCTCACCTACTCCTCTCGGGAGAATTTACCTGATGCCAACCATTCCTCTGGTTGGACTTTTGCCTGACGGTCCTTTGTTAGGTCTTGGATGCCGAGCTGTCCTTCGCTCGATGCCTAGCATTCCTTCGCTAGGGCTTCAGTCCCAGACTGTCCTTCGCCTGGTGCCTAGCAGTCCTTCGCTAGGTCTTTTGACCCTGGCATTCCTTCGCCAGTGCCTAGCAGTCCTTCGCTAGGTCTTTTTACCCTGGCATTCCTTCGCTAGTGCCTAGCAGTCCTTCGCTAGGGCTTTTCTTGCACACTAGAGTAACTTGTTAGAAAACAAGTAAGACTTAACTTTTGACCTATGTTGCCATTATCAAAACACAGGTTTGACCTGGGTGCATTCTGCACCAACAATCTCCCCCTTTTTGATTTATGGCAACCCTAGTTCAAAAAGTTAAGTTTAAATAAGCATGAAAAAGGTTAAATTTTGTTCCCTCCCCCTGGAAGGAATCTCCCCCTAGATTTTTCAAAATTTCGTGGGGTTAAAAAAAATTTACTCGTACTTTGAAAACTGAAGTTTTAGTTACTTAGAAATTTAATAACTTAAGTTAAAAGTACATAAGAAAGTTTTTGAAGCATGATTTTTGAGTACTTAAAAAGTTTGAAGTCTTTAAGTTTTTAAGGTACTCAAAAGTTTTGAAAGTGTTAGCTTAAGTACTTAGTAGGATTAAAAAGCTTAAGTACTTTTGAAACACTTTAGTACATTTGGAAAACTTAAGTAAAATACTTAAGTACTTAATAATTTTGAAAAACCTAAGTACTTAGTAACTTTGTACTTATACAGTTTTAAGAAACTCAAGCTTAAAGTACTAAAAATTTTTTGACAAGCTTAAGTTAGAGAATTTTGAAAGGCTTGAGTACTTAGCAAAATTTTGAAAGCTTAAATAAAAATTTTGAACGCTTTAAGAACTTAAGTACTTTAGTCAATTTTGAAAAGCTTAAGTATTTTCAAAAATTTGAATAAAGGATAAGAAAAATTTTTTGAAAACTTTTTGAATAATGAATAGAGTTAAGAAAATTAAAACTTGAAAACTTTTTGAAAAAAGAAGATTAATTTTACTCTCTCCTTTCTTTTTACTCTCTCCTTTCTTATCTCTCCCCCTTTGCCATATATTAAAATAAATGAGTATAGCAGAAAAATGCATAAAGGAAATCAAACTTCAAATTAAGATTTTGCTATACTGAACCAATTCATAATTAGACTTAAACTAAATCAGTCAATTTTCTCTGTAGGGACCTGTCTAACCCAATTAGCTACTTACTAACTGTTATAAACAGTAATTTTTGCTAGGGTTAGTCAAGTTAAGTGTTTCTGTTCAAGTTAGATTTTTTAAACTTGACACTTAACTTGATTGCTATGTAAGTTGTATTTAGTGCCCCAATTACTGCAGATGCACTGACTTAAAGCATCTTGAATTAAGGCAAAGACCTAAGCATCTCAACCCTTTCTAGGTTATCAACCAAAAGTACCCTAAGGTACTTGTGAGATGCTGGCTTCTAAGTCTATAGGTGCATGCAGTTCTAGGGTTAGGGCCTAGGCTAAGTCCATTTTCGAAAAAGCCCTAATTTTTAAAGGGGGTAGTTTTGAAATAAAAATAAAACTAAGTCGAAAATGAAAACTGATTTTGAAATTAAGTAAAACAGTTTTTCAAATTCTATTTTTAGAAACAAATTTTTAAAAAATAAAAAAAATTAATCTATTCTACAGAGCACAATCCTAACTGCCTTCTTAGTGAGCTGAACTCAGATTCAGGTAAGGGTTTTGTGAATATATCAGCTAAGTTGGATTTAGAGTCAATATACTTAAGTACTATTTCACCCCTGGCTACATGGTCTCTTACAAAATGATGTTTGACTTCTATATGTTTGGTTCTGGAGTGTTGGATTGGGTTCTTAGTTAAATTAATTGAACTTATATTGTCAATAAATACTTGAGTTTGGGTGTAGTTGAGCTGGAAGTCCTTAAGTGTGTGCATCATCCATAAAAATTGAGCAACACATTCTCCTAAGGCCACATACTCAGCTTCAGTTGTGGATAGAGCTACACAGTATTATTTTCTGCTGCACCAACTAACTAGACTTTGACCTAACAGTTGGCAGCTTCCACTTGTGCTCTTTCTATCTAATTTACAACCAGCATAGTCAGAATCTAAGTATCCTGTCAAATTAAAAGTCGAGGTCCTAGGATACCAAATCCCTACATTTAGGGTGCCCTTTACATATCTTAGTATTCTTTTTAGGGCTGCTAAGTGCGTTTCCTTATCACAGGTTTGGTATCTAGCACACATCCCGACAGCAAAGAGAATATCAGGTCTACTGACTGTAAGGTACAGTAGGCTACTTATCATACTCCTATAGAGTTTAAGGTCTACTGGTTTACTATAAGGGTCACTATCTATTTTTACATTAGTGGCCATAGGGGTACTTATGCTTTTAGAGTTATCCATTTTAAATTTCTTTATTAACTCGTTAGCATATTTGAATTGATGAACGTAGTTACCATCCCTAGTTTGTTTGATTTGTAGTCCTAGGAAAAGGTAAGCTCACCAACTAAGCTCATTTCAAATTCATCTTCCATTATCTTGACAAATTCTTTTAGGAAGTTGGTGTTGGTGGATCCAAAGATTATGTCATCTACGTAAATTTGGGCAATAAATATATCTTTTCCTAGGGTTTTAATAAATAATGTTGAGTCAATTTGGCCTTGTTTAAATTCTTTAGAGGTTAAATAGGTTGATCACCGTTCATACCAGGCCCTAGGTGCTTGTTTTAGCCCATATAGTGCTTTGGTTAGTTTGTAAACGTGGTTAGGTTTGTCTAAGTCCTCAAACCCTGGGGGTTGTCCTACATAAACTTCTTCTTTAATGAATCCATTTAAAAAAGCTGACTTTACATCCATTTGATATAATTTAAATCCTTTATGGGATGCAAAGGCTAACAACATTCTAATGGACTCAAGTTTAGCTACTGGGGCATATGTTTCATCGTAGTCTAATCCCTCTACTTGGCTGAAACCCTTTGCTACTAAGCGGGCTTTATTTCTAACTATTTCTCCTTGATCATTTAACTTGTTCCTAAAGACCCACTTAGTATCTATGATGGATTTGTCTTCAGGTTTAGGCACTAGTTCCCAGACTTGGTTCCTCTCAAATTGGGCTAGTTCTTCTTGCATAGCTATGATCCAATCAGGGTCAGGTAGGGCTTCATCAATAGTTTTGGGTTCTATTTTCGATATCATAGCTATTTGACTAAGGTTTCTATAGGAGGATCTAGTCCCGACTCCTAGATTTGGATCACCCACAATTTGATCGGTTGGGTGACTAAGTCTGAGTTTCTTGGTTCTTCTAGAGCTTGGTTCAGCCTCAGGTCGGCTGGTCGGTTTGGTTCACTATTTGATTCGACTCTTTGGGCTGGTTCATTTGTTGATTCGATACTTGGTTCAGTTGACTCAGTAATTGGTTCAATGGTTAGTTCGTGTAAGGGTTCAATTAAGGGTTCAATAGTTTGTTCATTATTTTCTTGGTCAGAGTTTGATGAAGTTAAATCTGGATTAGATGTTGAGTTGATTTCTTCATCAAAAATTAAGTTTGTTGTTTCTTCAATTTTCTTAGTTTGTTTGTTGTACACTCTATAGGCTCTACTTGTGGTTGAGTATCCTAGGAAGATACCTAGGTTTGACTTGGACTGAAATTTTTCTAGATAGTCTTTGGTGTTTAGGATATGGACTTTGCATCCAAAGACCCTTAGGTAGTGTAGGTTTGGGAGTCTATGGTAGTACAGTTCATAGGGGGTTTTGTTGTGTCGTTTGTTAATCAAAACCCTATTTTGGACATAACAAGCCGTACTAATTGCTTCTGCCCAAAATTGGTTTGCTAGATTAAATTCGTTGAGCATAGCCCTAGCGGCTTCTTGTAATGTTCTATTCCTTCGCTCAACTATCCCATTTTGTTGGGGGGTTCTAGGACATGAAAATTCATGTAGGTACCCATTTACCTTACAGAATTCCTCGAATCGTTGATTTTCAAACTCTCCCCCGTGATCACTCCTAAGTCTTTTAATTTTAGTGTCGTTTTGATTTTCAATTAGTTTACAGAATTCATTAAATAGGTTTAGGGTTTCATCTTTGGCTTTTAGAAACCTAACCCAGGTAAACCTAGAGTAATCATCAACTATTACTAAGCAGTATCGGTTCCCGCTTAGTGACTTGGCTCCATGTGAATCAAACAGGTCAAGTAGTAGGAGCTCAAGTGTAGTTTGAGTTAAATCAGATTGGGTTAGTTTGTGATTGGATTTGGTTTGTTTACCTTGATTACAAGATTCATATATTAGGTTTTCATTATTTTTAATTTTGGGAATACCTTTGATTAAGCCAAGTTGGGTAATTTTTGAGATAGTTCTTAGATTGGTATGACCTAATCTCCTATGCCAGAGGTTTGATTGTTCTAATTGTGTTAACATACATTTGGGTACAAGGGGAAGGTTTATAGTGTATATATTGTTTTTCCTAGTGCCCTTAAGCATGATTTCTGAGTTTTGTACATTTCTAATTAGGCAGTTGGAATTGTTAAAAGTGACTATATAACCAGAATCACATAACTGACTTATGCTAAGCAAGTTAAAATTAAAGTTTTCAACCAATAGAACTTTCTTAATAATGAAATCGGATTTAAGTTCAATATTACCTGACCCAATTACCTTGAGTGTAGCATTATTGCCAAATGCCACTGAGCCTAGGTTTTTGAACTTGAGCTTGGTGAACTTCAATTTATCTCCAGTCATGTGTCTGGAGCAACCGCTATCCAACATCCATTGGTCCAAATCTTTATGTTCCTACACATAAAGAGTTTTCTTGATTTGGATCCAATTAGAGTCAGGAATAGCTTAAATTGAGTTTCACTGCCTAGTCTGTCTCACCCAAATCTAGGGTTTTCAATCACGTTAGCCTTATAGGTTTCGTGAGACAGGTTTTGATAGTTAAGACTATTTTGAAATTTTGATTAATTTTGAAAACAATTAAATTTTGAAAACTTAATTAATTTTGAAAACAATTAAATTTTGAAAACTTAATTAATTTTGAAATTTTTGAAAAGATGTTTAAATCTACAAATAACTGAAGTTTTGTGATAGATTCGAATTTGACAAAGAAAATTTGAATTTGAATTTCAAAAATTGGCTTCCAGGTCTTGGCGAGGCACTAGGCTTTCTTTGGCCGTAGCCTTATGGGATCATCCACCCTTTCCTTGACAAAAATTTCATTTTCAAAAATTCTTTAAAAAATTTCTGGTCTAACTAGTTTGGGTCTTAGATCGGTAGCTTCGGCTAGTTCTGCCAAATTGGCTTCCCTAACGTACTATCATCTCACCTCCACCCAATACTATGTTGTCAAGTTTCAGTTAAGTTTGTTTAGTCCTTAAACTAGCCTAAGTCTAAGCATGGTAAATTGCAGAAATTAAATAAATAAGCAGACAATTATATTGCAATCAAGAATAACAATTTTATCTAATAATGAATATAGTTTTCAGTTTGGCTCCCCCTGGACTAAAGCCACGGTGATGGTTAGGCAAGATGTGAATCTTGTCCTTGGGGATCCAATACTGATTTGATCCAGTCGGTTTGTTCAGGTATAGTTTAGGTACTCATGCCTGAATTTTACCTCTGGACTGATTCAGTACAGCAAAGTAAGATCTTTGCCGGGATTTGGTTCTATAGCCCAGTCCGGATCGATTTAGAACTGATTTCTGTTTTCCAAGGATCATGTCAAGACCCTTGGAACCAGATGTAAATCGTTCTAATGCTGATCTAAGATCCTTAACCTGAGTTTTCAGGGAGGAGTTCTCCTTTTCAAGTTTTTCAACTTGAGTAGGAGTTCCTTCCTGAACCTTCTCGGTTAAGGGTTTAGAGTCAGCTCCCTCTTTCAGGAGTTTTACTTCCTGTCGGAGGGATTCGACTCGGAGTTTGGCTTTTGCCAAATCTCGAGAAAGAAATGAAATTAATTCACTTAATTGAGATCTATTAAAACCAGTTACCTTAATTTCTCCGTCTTCTGTGAAGGTCAGCTCGCCGTCGTTCTCTTCTGTTTCTGATTCGGTTCCGACTTCTTCTGAGGCGGTCAGAGCTAGGAGGTTGGACTGGGGTGCCTCTTCTTCTTCTGAGGAGGATTCGTCCCAGGTTGCTTGCAGTGCTTTCTTTCTTCTCGTCTTTTTAGTCTCCTTTAGGTTAGGACACTCTGACTTGTAGTGGCCCTTTTTCTTGCACTCGTAGCAGGTCACATTGGGCTTGTTTGCGGGTTCAGCTGGTTCGTCCTTTCTTCGACCGGTTTTCCGTTTGTTGGTTCGGTTCTTCAGCTCCTTGTAGTAGCTTCGGGCTAGTCGGACCAGCTTAGTTTGATCTCCTTCTTCGTCTTCTGAATCTGAGTCTGAGTTAGACTCGAGTTCAGGTTCAGGCTTCTTCTTTGTTGTCCTTCCAGTTTTACCTGCAACGAAAGCAATACCTTTCTCGACCATATTGGTGTTAGTTTGTTCGTGCAGTTCTAGTTCGGAAAGCAATTCGTCTAATTTTATTTTTGAAAGATCCCTTGAGACCTTGTATGCATCTACCATAGATGCCCACAAGGTGCTTCTAGGGAAGGCGTTTAGAGCATACCTTATTAGGTCACGATTTTCGACCTTGTGACCTATTGTGTGAAGACCGTTCATCAGCTCTTGGATTCGTGTATCTTGATGGTGTAGAGTTTATTCAGAAGCAGATCCCTCTTACTGATCCGAGTATCTGATGTCCCTTCGTGTAGCTCGATCAGTTTTGCCCAAAGTTCCTTCGCACTGTTGAAGGGGCCCACCCGGTTCAGCTCTTCTTTCGTCAATCCGCATTGAAGAGTCTGAGTCGCTTTAGCGTCGGCTTCGATTTTTCGTTTCAGAGCGGTGTCCCACTCTGTGTAGCTTTGAGGAATTCCTTCGGCGCTTTTGGGGATCTCCAGACCGGACTGGATGATGATCCACATGTCCACCTAAGTTTTCAAGTGGACCTCCATACGACTTTTCCAGTAGGTGCTAAATCCCTCTTGCATGGCCATCTGAAACAGAAAACTAACAGAAAAACGAATTTTCCAAGAATAGGACTTGGATTAGTAGTGCTGGATAAATTAAATAACGAGGGGTGTTGCACCAACCTTGCTTAACAAAAAAAATCGAACGAAATATTTTAACGAAAAATTCGTAAAAAAATAGAAAAATAAAAATTCGAAAAAAATTTCAAACTGGTGGTTGCACCAGGTTTGAACTTCCCCGCTCTGATACCACTTGTTGGATCGATAGAACCGATAGGGGGGGGTGAATATCGATATTTTTTCTTTCGGAAAATTAAGAGCACGTGCACAGCGGAAAATATACACAGAGACGCAGTCGTTTTTACTTGGTTTGGAGCCTGTGTCGACTCCTACTCCAAGGCCCACGGTCGTTGACCATTTACTTTGTGCAATTCTATATCAGGCGCAAAGTCGTTTACAAAAGATTACAGAATTAGAATTACGTACAGTAAACTTTAAAATAACTCTTTTACCGACGTCCGGAGTAGATCGATTATTTCGGGGCAGCAGGACGTCGTCGGCTCGATTTGGAGAGTTTCCGGAGCAAGGCGCGAGAGCAGAAGAGCTTTGAGGCGTTGAATGAATTGATTCCTTGAAGCCTTGGTCGAGGGTCCCTTATATAGGGCCTGGGGGCGCCCGGGATGTCGGGGGCGCCCCCCACGTGGCATTTGATCCGGTTGGATCTCGGTCGCCGTCTGATCCCTTCCTTCTCGGGATAGATGTTGACCGGGGCGCCCGAAGCGCTCGGGGCGCCCGGGTTGACCGGGTCAAACACTTATCTGGCTTCGCTGGCTTCTGGATCGAGGCATGCGCATGGGGGCGCCCGGGACGCTGGGGGCGCCCGGGAGCAGTGGGGGCGCCCGGCCCAGCATCTATTCGAACCCTTTTTATCTTTACTTGTTTTGTATGCACCTTGGGGGCGCCCTACTCAGCCATTGCCTCTCTCCTTTGAGGCTTTCTGAGCTGCAGACACACGTTCCTTCGGTCCTGCATCCAGGGTTAGTCCAAAACACAATAACATAATAAATTATTAGATTATACAGCCTTAGCTGTCTTGGTTCTGACTTTGGTCTCCAAAATGGAGCCCTAGGTCGAACCGACGCCTACTGTTCCCTCGACGGGGAACGCGTCCTCACCTACTCCTCTCGGGAGAATTTACCTGATGCCAACCGTTCCTCTGGTTGGACTTTTGCCTGACGGTCCTTTGTCAGGTCTTGGATGCCGAGCTGCCCTTCGCTCGGTGCCTAGCATTCCTTCGCTAGGGCTTCAGTCCCAGACTGTCCTTCGCCTGGTGCCTAGCAGTCCTTCGCTAGGGCTTTTAACCCTGGCATTCCTTCGTCAGTGCCTAGCAGTCCTTCGCTAGGTCTTTTTACCCTGGCATTCCTTCGCCAGTGCCTAGCAATCCTTCGCTAGGGCTTTTCCTGCACACTAGA